>VZRN01003680.1:423200-480751 GCA_013397935.1 Dasyornis broadbenti
ATCCCAGCGGGTAACCCCCAGCTCAACACTCATGTTGCACATGGGGTTTTGCAGGTTCATCATCACCAAGGACAAAGCAGTGCTGGTCCCTCCCGAGAATTGATCGAAACAGAACTCACTCTGGAGACAAGGAGGGTTTGTTGATGCCACACAATTTGCAAACAGCGGAAAGCCAGGAGCAAGGCAGAGGTTGCAGAAGTTCCACCATGAGGCTCCCACCAGCACTCATCATTTCCTAGAGCTTGGGCTGAGGTACCTCTGCATGGCACAGCCAGCAGCTCCAGCTCCCTCCCCTCCCTCACAGGATTCTCACCTCTTTCAAGTCTCTACCTGCCCTTGTTTTCCTTGCCAGCCCATGCAAGTCGCACACCACTCATTCACTTTCTCCTCACCAAGAGGTTTTACGGACTCCCTATCCCTCCATGGCAGAATATGGAATATTTGTTTCCCTCAGACTTCATTCTGCTGTGCCTTAAGCTTCCTTCCCTCCCTTCCAGGTCCTGTCTTATCCGTGTGAAAGTTTGCGGAGACAGATTTTACCCGGCTGGTCTGGTACTTAACATGGGAATGCCCCGCTGACAGCCCCCAGGCAGTTCTATTTATAATATTTATAATACAAGCTGATGCAGTGACACACACATAAAAATGTTTAGCAATGATTCCCCTGAGGTTTGTGGGGTGAGGAGTGCAGCACTCCCACGCCTGTGCCACTTCCAGCTGAACTGAGAACAGCTTCACACCCAGCCCACGCACAGCAGAGGCTTTGCAGCAGGGCCTGGGAGGCGGCTGCGGCATAGGAAAAGCCTCCGACCTGGGCCGGGACAGGGAATGGTAAACGGGCAGGGAGGAAAGGGCCACCCACCCATCCTGAGGGCTGCAGGATCAGCCACTTCCTGCAAGACTGAGCTCCCAGAGCTCTGCACATACAACACCCAGGCCTTTATCCTACATCCTTATCGGAACATCGCCAGGATGTCACATTACCTCCAGCATGTTATTTTACAACATCTAATCCTGCCGTTAAATCAAGATAATACCACTATAAAAAACAACATTATAATAACTTGTTCCACTATGAACGAGTTTTGCAAGGAGCCTGAACACCACATTTCAATCACTGACTCCACGATTTCTAGCTTTTTATTTTTAGCTAAAATATTTTGCCAATTTGGAGCTACCACGTTAAAACCAGGAAGGCCATCCCTAGAGATGACTGTAATATAGCACAGCCCACAGTGGAGCAGCAGAAAAAGTGAATCTCTGGAAAGTATGGTACAACACCCTTTTTGAGCTGGGGAAGTTCCAAGGAGAGCTCCCTGTTCCAAGTGCCACAGAGGGAATAAGGCCCAGCCATCAGCAAGGCAGGGACACTGCTGAGCTCCCGACTTGCACAACCAAGAATAAAGGAGATGCCCCTCATGGAGCATTCAGAGGTGACCTGCCCAACACTGTATCTATTCCTGGATTCTCCTCCCGAGAGACCAATTCCCTCCTTAAGAGGAACTGACAATGCTGCCCTGCCCGTCACAGCTCACTGGAGAGGCTCTCCCTCCCGTCCCTCCCGGGAACAGTCTGACTTTGCCTGCTGCAGTCATCACAAGAGGGATGTGACTGCTGTCTGCAAGTACACAGGGAGGGGGAGAAACCTGGGAAGCAAGAGGAATGCTTTATGCTACCATGAAATCTTAAGAATAAGTTACTTTAAAAGCCAGACATGAATCCACAGAACTGGGAAGGGAGGTGGAAAAACAATATACAGAAGAAACACACACAACTTCCTCCATGTTAGGGCAGTAAATTCTAGACCAGCACGACAGAAGCAGCAGTTTGCTAACAATCTTCACTGGCTCCAGAATGGAAGTGTCAGAACTACACTATGCAGTGATCACAGGCAGCCAGGCTCCCTAACTCCAGCCCTCAGTCTGATTTCCTCTGCTCCACAACATTACTCACAAGCAAATAAAAATAAAAATGTTAATTTACCACCTAATTTAGTATCAACTCTCACCCAGTTTTAATAATTAAAGGTTTATGCTGTGCATGCAAATCTGAAACACTTAATGTGTAAACTTAAGGTGGTATGTATTCTTGTGCAGACTTATTTTTCAGTTTCAAACGTGCTTTGTATCTCTGAAGTGCTGGTGCTGATCCCTAAGGTCAGTATTTATGCATCTCTATGGAGAGAGCCCTATGCACATACATGAAAGAACACGATGCTTTTATTTCCTCCTACGTGGCAGATTCACAGGAACTTCTTACAGAAGATGAAAAGGTTCTCAGCTTCACCCACCAAGGTTTAAAAACACCACATTATTAACTCCTTGGTGCCAGAAGCTAGAACATTTACCACTTCAAACACCATTGCAGTTTAAAGCCAAGGAGATAAGAGTGGTCTTATTTTTGGTCCTTAAACACATGAACTGCAGGGAAGCCTGAACAGTCCCACTACTTCGTGTTTTATATTCTGTATGCCTTTAAATAATGACACATGCTATATAGAACAGATTTCCCAGTACATTTGTTATTTTCGCTGGGTTCCCTTTCCACTCTTCTGTCAGGGATGTATCTCTCTTGCTTCAAGAGATCAGCGTAAGGCTACTGGAGGATTCAATACGTGACTCTGGGAGTGCCAACTGCTTTAGCCTAACGGGAGCCAAGACCAGCAGCAATGTCAGATGGTCCTCCACATTTGTGAAACAAGATCAAGCCCTGAGTTGTAGTACAGGGGAAGGCAACCTATACCCCCGAGATTTGGGTCAGATTTGTTTGGGGCTGTTTGGGTTTTCTGTTTCCTGTGCCAGAACACAAATCCACACAGACTATTCAGAGCTATGTACCACCATGGCAAACCCACCCATCAACTCCCTGGAATGAGCAGGAGCCTAGCCCAGGTTAAGGTACCAGTTGCTTTCCATGTCCCACCAACAGACACAGCCAGAGAGAGAGCAAGGACATAACCCCTGCCATCACTACAGCCAAGTCAGTTTTTCACAGAGAAAACTCCATTGCCCTGGCCACAGGGATACGGTGAGCCATTCCTTCCTCTGTGCCACAGCTGGAAGCTGATCTGTAGAGCAGAAACCAAACAGCATCTTCTTCAGAAAAGCCTGGCCTCACTTGAACCCACAGGGAGATCAGTGATAGATCTTCGACAGCGGGATGGTTTACAACCAACTGCAGGGTGGGGATGCTCCTCATTCCCTGATAGTCAGCCACCTCATTAGTGGTGCTTGACAGCTGGCAAGACAGCAAGCCAGCAGGCTCCATTTCCTGCTGAAGCAGGAAAAGGTTAATGGAGTGAAGAAAGGAATAAATCTAGAATGGCCCAAAAATCTCATCTAAACAATTGAGTTTTCTTCCTCCTTTCACCAAGGAGCAGCAGTTTACAGACTGAGGAAAAAAGAAATGCCAAAAGGTAGTAACAAACCCTTTGTGCCAGGAGACAACTGAGGCTGACTGACAAATTCATCCTGTTTCTTCAGAGCTGCCCCACTGGCAGTACTTTTCTTACCTAACTACGGATTAGATCAGCTTAGCTGCTGCAAAGGTGGTATCACTCTCATGATAAGGAAAGCTGCTGAAAGACAATGATGATTCCTGGTGATTGATGTACCTCCTGTGTTAAAAGAACTTTAATGTAGCATGAGAACACAACCAAGTATGTTGTTACAGAAAAACAGCAGAACACCCACTACAATTCTCCTACGGCTGAAGACAAAAACAGTGACATCTGACATCCAGGTGTTTTTACCTGCTCAAGTTGCTCTCCCTGCCCCTCCTCCGTTAGGTTAACTTCTGGCTTAGAAGAAAAAAAACTACTAACCTGACTCTGCCATAACTAGACTCAGTTTGTTTAGAAATTTGCTAAGGAAACGAAAAGCGGAAAACAGTGGTTAATAATAGTCTGTTCATTTGTAATGGTAAAGCAAAAAAAGGAACTAATACTTAAAGGCATTCAATTTGCTGTATGTCAGTCAGCTACACCAGCAGATATGCCTTAGTTTACATTCCTACATGCTAACGGTCACTAATAAGAAAATAAAATGTAATTGAGGACAGATGTATCCATGTCTTTGGAAAAAAGTTATTTTACAGCAATTGTGCCATTTAATCCTGTGTGTCTACATTTAAACTAAGGTACATTACCTGATGAAGTGCTCCTGCTGGTAGAATGATAGCATCACCAAGGAACTGAATAACCGTGCAGGTTTTCACTCCATATTCTTCAAAAAGTCTTTGGCGAAGTTTTTTGTTTACATACCAACTCTGATCACGGATTGGATCATGCTCTGGTAAAACTTCTAGGCCTTGCTCCTTTGCTATCTGTAAGTACAGAAGAGATCGCACATCACTTCCAAAAGCACCAAACTTTTTGCTGGAAAGTTCTAAGCATACCCACCCCACCAAGCAATGTCACTGAGTTCCCAATACCCGAACAAGAACTCTAGTCAGGGATTCAAAACAACCTCAGAGGATCTGGGAAGTCTCACTGAAGACATCTGCAGCACTCCCATTCCAAAATGTAGAGCTTTAAAGAACTCAGCACAATCATCTATTAATAAGCAACACTCTCTCCGTGAGACTTCTTTCATGCAGAAAATAAAATCTGAGCTCAGGAGTTCCTATGCTGCCAATTCCTCAGGCTGACAACCTTCAGTTTCAACACAGACACGCAACATCACTACCTTAGCTCAGGAAAAAGGCAGCAGAGAAAGCCAAGGGTCATAGAGAAACCTGCCCTAGAGGTCACTCTGCTTGAGCACAGGGCTGGACAGAGGGACCTCAAGGGGCCCCCTCCAATCTCAACCACACTGGGATAAGAAGCTGTTTTCCTACCATCCCATCCCTATGAAAGCATTCAGAAAAAATGACAAACATATAAAAAATACTTCCTGACATTGGTAAAGTGAACTGCACAACCGTTTCTCATCAAGTGAATCACAGGGGAACAAATACTACTCTTAATCAACTGCTACTAAATCAACCCTAGTGACTAAAAGAAAAACATGATTAAATAGAAAGAACACATATCCAATCCACCTGTCAAGAGTCAGGAGACAATTACCTCATTAAAAACATAGGTTTTTTACTTATATTTATTAAATATATGTAATTATGTGATGCAGAGCTTGAAACTCTTCCTGAGTATTATCACCCTTCTTCTGTACTAACAAGATACTGAGATTTGATCTCTTATCAGCAGCAGAGCGGTTTCAACCCTTACCCATCAATTAATCTCCAATTCAGTATTTCCAAAATACCACCACTCCTAAAGTACATGGTGGTAATACAATTCATTTGGGATACCAGGACAAGCTGTGGTAGGAAATGACAAACTACTTCTTTACACAGCATCCTAAATGCTTCTGGTTTAAGCCTGCTGCTCCAACAGTTTCACAGCTATTCCCAGTAGTTTCACATGTGCTGAGAGAGGAAATGCTGAATATTCCTTATGTCCACCTACTCCTCTGCATTCACGACTTTGCTCACAATTCTTTTTTTCAAACTGAAACGCCACCATCCAATTTATGAGCACCTACTTTTTTAATTAATAAAAAAGTCTTGCTGTATAATTCATAATCTCCTGGAATTAGCTTTATTTTATTTACCAGTGCTCATTTTTCCCCACAGTTCGGTCTGCCAAAGAATAAATGTTTGAGTCACTGGAGAACAGCTGCCCTGGTACTGAAACACTGCTTTACTGTCCAAGGGAATCTTCACTGCTCAATTTCTTAGGCTTTTCCCTGCTCACAGTAGAGGCCCTTGGTCTCAGGTGTTTTTTAAAGACCCCTTTGGTGCAGCCAGTTAAAACCCACCTGATTTCTCCCCACGGAAGAAGGCAATAAAGACTTCTCCTCGAGCAATCACTTCAGTGATACTTTGGTATTTCTGTGTTATCTATTGAGGCCACCTTGCAGACCGTGCTGAAGTGAGGGCACAGAAAGCTGCTTCCGAGATGGTATCCCTAAATTGAATGCCATTGATGGATTTTCATCCTAAGTAACAACCTGAAAGGTTCTGATGTGGCTCTAACTTGGTCATCACATGCTGCTGAAGGATGATGTGCAAAACAGCAAGAAGTTTGCTGCTCTTGGGTACATTATCCCACTGCTCCCACCTTCACCAGGAGCCCAGGCATATTCCTTGAGCTGACTGATGTGACAGAGTCCTGGGGAAGATTGCTGGCCACTGTGTGGCAAGGTCAGGGGGTTTGGCATGGGACAATTTACCAGAAATTCTGCAGCAACAGTAGAATAATGGATCAATGACATAAAAACATCATCCCACAAATTATCTTTTCTATCAGAGCAGGACAAGATCTCCACACCCTCCTGTGCCTTCAGGGTATGCAGACCACCTGTACCTCTTACAAAGTGAATATGTGTTATATATTTTATTTGTTGATGGTATAGCACGTCAATTTTATTTTATGTGCTATAAAGGAAATAATTTTGCTTTTCTCCCTTCTCTAACACTGAGGTGGGGTTTGTGGTTTTTGCCAGCTCCCTTTGATTTACCAACTACTTAGGTTATATTTACAAATTACATGTAATAAATCTAACCTTTTGCAGAAACTCTCTTATCTTGTCAGCATCTTTGCCAGCATAAATGTGCCATAAAGCACCAGGTAATTCACTTGAATCTTTCAACCGCTTCCTTAAAAGGTCATCCAAATCTTCCTCCTCCAACTTCTTCAAAACTCCTAAGATTCAACAAAAATATTCTTTAAATGTGAGAAGGAGAAAAAACTTTGAAACTAAATACTTTCTTTTCAAATTTTTTGTGTGAGACTGAACAGATAGAAGTTTGCTTAAAAATGAGTTTAATTTTTAAACTTTTTCACATCTCCTGAATTTGACAGAACACAATCTCCCACCTGAAATAAACAAGCAGGGCTGGTACCAAAAAACGAAAAGATAAAAAAAGTCTTTTCCTGCAGTCAGCACAAGCAGTGTTTAGTGTGCTGTTGTTGCAGCCAGAGCTCTCCCAGGATGCTCAAGTTTGCTGCTATTAACTCGGTGCATACACAAGTGAAAACAAAGCAAATGAAAGACAAACCTTACTGCAGCTCTTTTAGTCACACCCAAAATCTACATTTGGTGATTATGCAATAAGAGGACAAAAGAAAAAGGGTAAAGAAACAAAACAACTTCAGTGATTTAAAGACTGTTTGTTTCACATAAGCAGTAAGCCTCATAGAGATGACTAACATACACCAATTTAAGCTCTCCAGTGCTGAAAAATTACATTATAGCCCAAATTCAATAGAGTGAGCACAGTGCATCCAGAAGCAGAAAAAACAGAAGGTTTGGCAAATACATCATCCTGACATAACTGTTAGAAGGAGCACAGCTTCCAGAGAAAATCCTTCATCCTGCACTTCCATTAGCTATGCCAGTCCCAGCATAGGAAAGGTGCATCAATTATACGAAATGGCAAAAAGAGTGGAAAGAGTTTGAAATACCATTTCATAATTCATGAACCGCAGTGTATTTTATACAGAACTAGTATGTGTGCAAACCCTTGAAACAAAGACTCTCCCAGTTGTAAGCGAGTACTTATGGATGTCTTTCATTGCCTTCCAAAGAACAGCATCAATTTTAGAAGGGGCAGAACATTCAGTCCATCTACACCTCTTCCAGTGAGTGAGCTTCCCTTTACCTGATTTGGAAAGGACTCCATTTCCTTTGGCTATGCCAACATACACAAGGATGTTCACGACATCAGAAACTTCGATATGGAGATTTGTGGTTCCTATGTCATGGTCTTTAGTAGCAGCCACACCTATGTTACAAGATAAGCTTTGTTTGTATTGCATATTCGAATTGGAACATGCAACAACAGAGACAAAATTTCTGAAGGACACTAAGGATCACTGAGATACACAAATTACAAACATGCCTTTAGTTCACCTGCTACTTTTTAACAGTCCTTGAAGGTTTTCTCTTAGTCCGGGTACCTGTCCCTACACAGCATTTGTGTCAGAACAAAACCTTTCAGCAGGGTAGTCAGAGACACTTCCTGACCACTATGTTCCATTCCTCCTCAGCCCTTCAGCTTGCTCAGGGCAGAATACACAATGAATACGCAAGGTTACCAAATCTGTCACTTTTATGTCTGGCTGGAAGCAGAGCTCTTAATCAAAATAACCCCCAAGCAAAGAGGAGAATTAATTTTAGTGTTAGAAGTGCAAACGGACATTCCGAAACACTGAGCCGTAGAGCAGTGTTACCTCAGAGTGGCATTAATGACTCAGTTCTCAGAGCCATGCCTTTATTGCTATTGTTAATATGTTTCTTTCACAGGACATTTAGAGAACTTTTAAAATCAAAGCCATCGTGTCACAAATTACCACTCATTTCTTGTCCTATTACAACCATTTGTAAAAGAGAACTGAACAAAATTCTATGCAAAAGAAGGAGCAGTTGGGAAGTGTCTGAGGGAATCAACCTTTTCGGAGCAGGTTTTTGAGTGTACAGCACACAACATGTATTATGAGAAATATGTTGAGATTTAATTATGACCAGAATTATGAACACAACAATATTTCATGAAGTATTTTGTCGCAGAGCATTACTAAAGACAGGTTCTATCTCTGGGTAGAAGCAGCTAACCATTTCTATGTTTCAGAAGACTGCAATAGCATAAGAAGAGAGAGATAGAAATGGAGAAGCAAACGAACTCTCATGCCCCTGGTGTGTGTACTGTTAATATCCAAGTCAGTCAGTATCTCTCCTACATTCAGTGAACAATTATCCCTCAAGAAAGCTCAGTTTTCTAGCAAGCACTGTAATGTGTGATATTCTGCAGGTTTAAGGGAAGAAGTAACTACTGCACTTGTACAGCAAACTCACCATATGCACTGCATAGTCTGGGTCCCAAATCTGGACGGACAAAAAAACCTGGCAGATGAGAAGCCAAGTTTAGTTTTCCTTCTGGACTACAATACTCAGGCAAGGGTAAGCTTTTTAGTAAGTCCTCATATCTGGAGGAGAAAAGAAAAAATAATACAATTGAATTTGTGTCATTACATGGACAGAGAAAATAAAACAACATTAAGATTGACTTAAGAACATCTAATATTAATCTCAAAATACCTTGCCGGCATCATTGCCTTGAAATCTTCACCAGAAGGCCAGTCTTTCAGTTTTAGTAGAGCTGTTTCCCCATTTTTTACTTTCTGCCGTTCTGTAAGCAATATAGAAGTTATTAAAAACTAATATACTGTAGGTGTTCTACTTTATTCAACTAAAATACAAAGATTAATTCTAAACCTGCCAAGAATCAGAATTTCATGCATAAAACATGGCAGGTAACTGCTTTCAAGATTCAAGAATGATACAAAGCAAACTCAGCTAGTTAAGTAAAGACACTTGTCTGTTTCTCGGTCAGACCTAGCTAGTTCAATAGTGTATCCTTAACTCTGCAAAGATACAAAATACAAGTTTCCACCAGCTTCTCTGGAAACACATTACCCAGACCTTTCTTTTTAAAGTTTCTTCAAAGCCTCAAGATCCATAATTTTAAACTGCAGTTTCTAACATTG
Source organism: Dasyornis broadbenti (assembly GCA_013397935.1). Lineage (NCBI taxonomy): Eukaryota > Metazoa > Chordata > Aves > Passeriformes > Dasyornithidae > Dasyornis > Dasyornis broadbenti. Next base: position 432,748 of record VZRN01003680.1, read on the forward strand.
ATCATGTTCAGAACCACTCGCATAACACATTTAAAGGAACATACTCGAAACATCTTCAAAACCATCCCAGAACTCCTTGACATTGGTGTTTGAAATGATACTGTCCTTGCAATTCAAGATATCGGCTTGCTGGTTTCCAAAATCCAGACTGATTGACTCAGCTTTCCACAGGCTGAAGTTCATTTTCTTATGCATACCGGACACCAAAACAGGCTGTAAAAAGTAAAATTAAATAATTCAAACATGGAGTCAGGCATTTCTCTCCTTTAACACAATTGCCCAGAGCTCATGCTGAGGTCACCTGGCAGACCAACCTGCTCAATACGTACCCTTCCTTGTTTCCAGCACTCTTTGAAGAGCTTCCAGTTGTTGCTGTTTTTATGGTCTCTGAGCCACAGAACGTGCTTATCACAGATCCACGAATACTGAATATCACTGTACCGTTTACTGCAGTCATCCTGAATACATTTTTTATCATCCTTTGGCTCATCTTTTATTTCAGATTTTACATTCATCTTTGGTGTTCTGTTTGGTGGAATCTTGTTTTCTACTACTGAAGCAATTATGTCGTCAAGAATGTTTGGCATAGTCCTTCCACTCTTGCCACTCTGTTAGAAAACAAATGTATGCTTAAACAATGTAACTTCATGCAACTCCTTTTAAAATGCAATAATGTTTCTGATGCTGTATCAATTATCACCATATAAAAAAACCAAATAAAACGTTAATTCGTGTGTGCATATGAAGTTTTAATAATAAATGAAGTATTTAAAGCAATACACCTATCAGACTGCTCTAACTACCACGTGCCCAAACAGATTGACAGAGATTTTCAAATCCTGAGAGAAAAACTGTTGATCTTGTAAACACTTACTGCTGCTCCTGTAGAGTAAACTGGAGCAAAAGCAATGCCAGCATCTGTAGAACCCAGACGCAGTTTGCCTGCTGTTGTAGTTAACAGATCCCGTAAGGTTGAGCCCTGCTCGTTGTTCTGCGATGAAGGAGGGGAACTTTTACAGTTTGGGGACTCCAAATTATCCTGGTCTTTCTCTTCCTTTGAATGTTTTCCAGAAGGACATTCTTTGTTCTCTAAAATAAAAATAATCATTATGAGTTTACAGTGATGTATCACGATGCACACATAGGAATAGCACCAGTATCCTGCATTTCCTATTGGTGCTAACAGACTGTGCAGCACCAGTGCTTTATTCACCTGGAAACACACCAGAGGAACAGCTACATCCTTCAAAACACAGTTAGACAGTGTGAGCAAAAAAAGGCCTTTCTCAGCACCTCAGACATGCAGCTGTCCCGGGTGAGAGATGCTGCAGCTGGACACACTTCCACAGCACTCCACCAGTGCATTCCACCAGTGGCTCTTCTGGGAAGGGATTCTGCTGCCACCAGGGAAAGACATAGCAGTTTCAAGCTTGGAATCAGTGCAGAAAAGAACAGTGTCTTTTCTTTGTGCGAACAGCAAATGCTGTTTATTTTTTGGGGTTTTTTACTGATTCAATTACATACCAGTATGCTCCTCAAGTATGGACATATGACGTGACCATTTCAAACACACACCTTTCTTTTCTTCTCTGGCTTTTTGCTCTGCAAGATCAGCCAACCAGTGCAGTGGGGACTGGGATTCTGGCGGTGTTAACTTGCTGTCTGTGCTTACATCACTCCTTGGACTCGTGTTACCATTTGTCTCGGACTTTTGTGGAGTATTCTGCTGTTGAGACTCAGGCATGCACAGAGAAATTTTATTACTGTGGTTAAGGACATTCTGCAAAACCTGTAAAGAACAAATTTATTTTTAACTACATAGCTTTGCTTTAATGTATTTCAAAGTCATGGCCAGCATTTAACCACCGAATATGCAAACTAAAATGCAACTGGTACTATTAAAATACAAAAATCCCCCAGGATCAGAACACTGGAACAAGATGCAATATATACACACATTTTAGACTCACCTGAGACACACCATTCATTGCCGGGAGCTTGCCAGCCTGCGTGCTCTGCTTGGTGGTGCACTGACAATGGGATTTAATTTCAAATTTTTCTCTAATATTGTGCATAGCATCTAAAAGATCTGTCAAAACTAGAAGACAATTAAGTAGAAAACCATCAGTAGCTGTCAATCATTCTGTGACCCTCTTTACAACACACACACTGTGATGCTTTAAAATACTAAAAACACTGAATTTACCACTCAAAACGACTCTAAAATGACTGCCCAGTTTATCTTCAAGCTTCTGCAGAGAGACATTCAATTAAATAATTGCACACTACTGTCCTGAATAATCTAACCTTCACTCTGCATTCCCACTGCATGGCACACATCAGGCAAGCCATTAATTATTTACTCCTCATTGTTCAATGGGTATATCATTGCTTCATTTAATAAAAGCATCAGCTACAGACTGAAGTGAGCCATATCTTGACAAAAAAATTACTATGTGACCATGTAAATGAAGGCTTATTTGGTAATGAGTATGCACAGAAGAACAAAACTGAGGTTAAGTAGGCAGTCTTCACTGTGCTGTTTCCAGATGAGTGGCTCACTTGCACAATTTAAAATTAAAACCACTTTCAGTCTAGAACCTGTTCTGGGGAATGTCACAATTTGAATTTGTTATGGAATCTACCCAACCTTCATTTCTACCTGAACTAACATGTAACAACCCATAAAATAATGACCAGTTCTGTGCTTCCAGTTTGAAATAACCTGGGAATTTACTTAGTAAATTTAAGGACACATTTCAGTTTTCTATTTTCTGGTCTGTATCAATGCTGCCAGAAATTTTAAGTAAACTTGTGCTAACAACCACTGTACCATAGCTAACGGCACTGCTTCAGAAAACTTAGTTGGGTGTAAGCAGAATTCTGAACCTAGCTGGGTTTATGATTCCTGCTTAGTTTTACAATTATCATGAGCTCCTTCACTGCATTTTGCTCAATCAGATGTCCAACTAAAACCTTGTCTTTTTAGGGTGTGGGACAGACAACAGTGAAAAACAAATCCCCAAAAATCCAGTGCCTCAACGGTCCTATTTCAAGATTTTCTTTTCACAGTTAAGGTCAGATTTATGAAGTACATTCTGATTGTTGTATTCTGCTCTGAAAAGGCACAAATCTATCACAAAAAAGACCCTCAATTTCTTCACCAACTGTCCCCAAAACCCCTTTACACATCTGTCAGCACACTCCTCTTGCTCTCACGATCTGTGCTCAGTGCTAGTAACTGCCCTGAAGCACTTACTGTCTTGCAATGGCTTAGATTTAACTCAATTCTCAAGTTTTTAAATGGAAAATCAGAAGTTTCAAGAAACAATTCTGGCCCTTCTTCACAGAAAGACCCAAGAAAAAACATCTGCTTATTCACATATGATCTTACCAGAGCCTGGAATAATCTGTGTTGGCATCAGGTGCTTGTGATCATGAGGCTGTCCCTTCACACACTTCATCCAGGCATACAACTCCTTATCTGCAAAACAGGATTGCCAATGTTTGATTTCACTTACGGGCCACACTGGCAGAGCCAAGGTCTTTCTGACTGGTTTTGGCTAGAAACATTTCTCTGCATATATTAAGTCTTTTGTCCGGGTATCCTGTGTGACAAGGACTTGCACACAACAGCTACTTTATACACTGAGGAAAAGGGAGTTTTAACAATACTGAAACTGAAATAGCTGCATCTGTAACATGGGCCCTTGCCAATTACTTCCAAATTTCAAAATATATTCCCTTTATCACGTTTAGAGAGTTACTAATTTAACATAGGCTGAAATCCTTTACAGTTGCCTTTAAGGCCATGAGCCTCCCTTGATGAATCCTGCCATGGAAAAGAGACACAACTAAGCTGTGATTGTATGGTTCATCTAATTTGACACAATCCATGCTCCAACTGAAAGTGTCTGTTTTCAACCAGGGCTGGCCAAACAAGCCAAAAAGATGAACTTCTAACCAAATCATCTCTCTGATTCAGCCTACCAGGCAGCTACACCGATGGTACTGATGGCACAAAGGAGAGGGAAGTTGCATCACAGATTTTTATCGGATTAAAGCAACCATGAAACCCTAAGTCTGTATGCAGTGGCTGAAAACCATCTGTGCCAGTAGAGAGGGCCTAACTGGTAAGAGAGAGAGGCTTTCTAGAAAGTTTAAGGAAGACTGTCCTGAAATATATGCTGTCAAGAGAAGATACAAGAAGAACGAGAACAAAAAATGTCTGGCCAAGCAACTAGTCACCAACCTGCTATGTGATTTTGGGGCAGAAAGAATGCAATTTCTCTCTCAGTCCCCAGTCTTGTATACTATCCACTGAACTGCTAATTTTAAGACATTTTTCCAAGCCTTTTACCAATTTGCTCAGCTGTAGTAATTTAAACTAAGGAACACACCAAAGGAAGCATTTAACACATTTAAAACATTTTCCTTTTACACCGTAGTAGGTACCCAGTGTACCAAGAGTTCCTTCAAAAAAATATTAGAATTGTAAGCTATTTTGTGGTTTTTGTAGCTCCTGAAATATCTAAGTATCCAACTGGTCAGAAGAATAAATCAAGATAACAAAACACCATGTCTCTACTTAATCTATTTTCTCACTGAAATGTCATAACATGGCATTCCACTTGATGGTGCCACGAACTGTCTGAAGGTAACAATGGTTGCACATTCATTCATTCATGTAGTAAAGTAATAAGAGAAGTCATTGATAAGTATCTGAATCTAGAATATTCAAACCTCTAACCTTCCTGCTGAGGCAGGGAAAAGCCAGGGCATTCTCTGTTACATTCCGCAACTGTAAAAACAACTACAGGTTCCAGGAAAAATGGTGTAATATAAAGTGCTATTATACAGAGATGGGTGGGTGGTTCTGAACGATTTTTAAGAGAGTGCCAAAGAAGAAACACAGTTCCCATGAATCCTACAGCATCATTAGAAACTAAGCTGCAGTGAGGGAAGCTGTCGTACTTCTGCTGTCGCATGTAACACAACAATCAGCAGAAAAGAGAAAGTCCTCCCTGTTAGAAAACTGAAGAGAAGACTCCTTCTTTATACTGCTTTTTCAAACTTCTAAGACATTTTACTAAAACTTTCCTGGCTGGTTAGCACACACTATAAAAAGCCTCTGACTGTGTGTTCCCACCAGGATAAATAATGTTCGGCTTATATCCCAAGCCACGTCAGATGGATACACTCACACATGCGCACACACAGCTCTTCAGCCACAGAAGAGCTGCTGAAGCAGCCTCCAGCATTAAAGCATTAACAACTGTTCTCAGTGCTGAAAAATACTGACATTAGCTCCCTAAAAATTTCAGTGTAGGAGGCCTGTCGCTGCAAGCCAGGGACAAAGTGGATGAGACTCTCGGTTTGGCACAGCTTTGCTAGCTAACAGTTAAACTTTATTTTACTAACGTTTCACATCTGTGACATTACGCTGCTATGACAAACATGGAACTGCTTTTCAAAACAGCATTATCCTTGAATCAGTTCCTGGCACAGCGTCTGACCGCAGAACTGTGCCAGGGCACAGTGCCTGCCTCCCAGGGAAGGCAATGAATTCCACCAAGCAGCCTGTGCACCAGTGTCACAGCCGAGGGCTCAAAGCCCAAATCAATCTTCCAAGCCATTCTTCCTTTCAATTGCAACCCAGCTGGGTCACCAAGAAATCAGAGGTTTGCAGGTCAGTCCTGTTATATTTCTCTACAGACTGAACTAGACATTTCCATTAAAGCACAGGATAAACCACATGTATGTGTAGGCTGATAGACTGTGAAACTTCCATTAACATTCATTTTAAATACTATCTGAAGCATTTTTCTCCATCTCTTTTATAATAAAACTACAAAATAGGATGTTAAGTCAGTATGACAAGCCACTTCTGAAGGGAGGACTCCAGAAAGCATTCAAATCAATGCAAGTGTTAACAGCAATGAGTTACCATAAAGAGGGAGGTGTGACTGAGCACCAGCCTCACAACTGAAGAACACCATTTAACCTCGAGGGGCAAGGCACAAGCAATCCACAACAATTCACACAAAAAGACTGAAAAGCAGACAAAGAACTAAAATAGCCCCCAGAGCAGTTGGTTTCTGAATGACTGATTCTGCATCTACTGACAAAAAAGGAGGCGAAAAAGATCTAAGAGAAACCAATACACACAAGCAGTAATTTAACACTTTACAGAAAGACAGTTATAGTGGATCAGCAGCTCTGCAACAAATGAGAATAAACAGCCCATACAATACTCTAGTTCATAAAGAACTGACCTCTAGAACTTTTCCTTTCCTTTGCTTTGTAACAATCTAGGCAGACCACAAATCCACATTTTTGGCAGACCCAATGAATGTTAAATAATGTGGCTTCACATGCATCACACATCTCACGGACTCCTCTCACTGCTCTCTTCCATGCAATTTTGGCTGAAATACAAAATAAGCAGAATAAAAGGACTGAAATTGAAATGCAAAGCACAGAATGAACAGTCTTTATAGATGAAGCATTCGTAAGTTTCCCCTCAGACACAAGTGGGTTTTGGGGGAGCAAAGTGATCCTTCATAAACAGGCCATCAACATCTACCCCCTCCGTTCCATTACAAGGCATCCCCTTCAATGCTACTATCAACACATTATAAAGAAATTAAGCATTCAGCGAACACAGACTAAAGTCATACAGAAAAGATATTGCTGCAAGTATGAAGAACTTTTTAAATGTAGACTTTAACCTCACGCACTCAAGAGAGCTGGGGTTTTCACCTGACTGCCCATGTGACGCGTTTGATCTCAAGGGCAGCCAAACCAGTGAACTAGACAGTTGAAGCTGGCAGGAGGGGAGGGAGGTGCCCGGTCAGGAGACCTGGCCTAGTACGTGTTTTCTGCCCCACTTCCTGCTCATACTGCCTGGAATCAGAAGGGCCACCAGCCTGTGCCCATCTGCCATGGGCCAGAAGGATGGCCGTGGCTTTGGTGGGGAGGAGGTGACAGTGTTAGCACATGTTCTGTGGGGCCCGCTGCTCCGCTCCTCTCCTTTGTTTTGGGAAGGAGGCACATCACAACCACACCATTTGTTGGCAGCACTCGGTACCTGGCTCGCTGCGGGCCTTGGCTGGGAGCTGGCTGCTCTGGCTGGAGAGCTGGAGGCCAAGCTGGGAGTGGAGGCTGCTCCAATTCCAACAGCAGCCTGGCCCCGGCCCCGGCCCGGCACAGCCACCAGCACAGGGCGGGGGGGGTGGATCAGGCTGGCCCACTGAGGGAGGAAGCCTGCCCAGCATGTCCTCTCACCAAACAGCCCAGGAAAATCCAACAGCCAGGGGAAGACAGCTACGCAAAAGGAAGCAATGGTCCCCCAAGGAAAACTGCAGAACATTTGAGAGCTTTGAGGGTTCCTTACCGTCTTTTTTCACCCAGGACATGGCTGTTTTCTCAGACGTTACCAACTGACAGAATTTATCCCCTATGATATCTAGAATGTATTTAGAAGTTTCTAAGTCCAGTTCATCATCTTCGTAGTTTTCATGTGTCCATAAACTCAGTGCTTCATCATCGTATTGATCAGGAGAGGAGAAACCATCTATCCTAACCACTCCGTTCTTACTAAAAGATAACCTAAAAATGAGAACACATAGTTTAACTGCATGTATCATTATAATCCGTGACTTCCAGTTTACTTGCTACCACGCCTTGCTGCTTACATCTTACAATATGAAGGTTTTCTTTTCACCTTTATGATCCTACAATATTTTTTCATTCTGAAATAAATCCTACTGATGAAAATAGTTTTAAAATGACCAATAAGGGACCATGAAAACTAAAACTAACCTGCAAGGAACTTTTTTGCATTCCTTTCACTCGTCATTCTCTCACTCTACCATTTATTACTCCTTTAAAACTGCAGACAGAAAAACTTTTTTTTTTAAATTTTATTTTGGTCGAAGTTTGGTTCCACCTACTCCTCATTTTGAATTTTCGGGATGTCTGTGACAGCAGTCACTCAGTCTGTCTCATTTTATAGATTTTTGTATCCTACTGCTCTCATACTGAGAAAACATGAGCGCAAACACTACATTTAAATTTTTCTAGTCAGAACAAATCACTAACAGAAGACAGTGTTTTTGTATCCGCTAAAATCTGATCTTTAAGAGGCCTTCCTGTTACCCTACCCTGTACCATTCCACTAACCCTGGCTATACTTAGCCTATTTTTAAGTAGTAACAATTAATTACTCCGTCTTGCACAAAACAGGGTACATCATTATACAGATATGATTGTAACAGTTAAGGAATTTCTGCCAGCAAAATAGCTCTGAATTTAGAAGTACCAAAAATGACATTTAGATATGTACTCAAATGAACAAGGTGAAATGACCAACTTTCAGCTACAACAACCTCCCACAAAAGTGTAAACTACTTCTGCAATTCAAGCCCTACTATCTAAACACAATTAAAATAATTAAACTGCTGTAAAATTTACCACAATATAATCAAAATATTCAAGTTTTTTAATTGCACAATGGTTTTTCAAAATGTTGGGCAAACCTTTATGTTCTCTCCTTTATACAGGGGGGGAAAACCACCAAAATTCTAACTTTGCCACATTAGGAAGCAAATATTCTTACATAGAAGGTATTCAGAGTCCAACCAAGAAATGATTTCTATAGATCTATCAAGTCTTGTAACAGAAGATTCAATATAGAAAATTAAACCAATTTTAGGCAACATTTCCTAGTCCAAAACAAGCTGGATTGACAGCACAGTCCATACACAAAATAAAGCTGTTTTACCCTTTTTCGGTGCTTCCTGCACCACGTGCACTACACTGCACCCCAGGAAATTTTCTTCCTTGTGAATTTTCCTTGATGGGCCATTAATTGTGAAAAAGGAGGTCACAATTCCTCTCTGTCCTCAGAAAACTCACAGAAAACTTTGAGCAGCATTCCCACCATATACTGGCATAAGAACAATTACAAATACGTAAAACTCTGTGGTTGTACAACTTGTCCAGAAAAAGTGAAGCTTGTCTTTTGAAAATCCCACTTCAAATGTCAGACACCTGTGTAATGGTGATGTACAGTATTTTCTGCATGCCTAAGGTACACTAGGCAGATGTTCTGATGTCTTTGCTATAAAGCTTTAAACAGCGATGAAGTCAATCCACAAAAGAAATGCAAATGTAAATACTGTTAAATTAGATGCTGTCTTTTATCGGGCAGACTGACTGAGCCAGAAAAATCAGACATGCTTTCAAGTACACCAGTCCTTTGTCAGTATTACTTTTAAAAGCTGAAGCACCACATTATCAGGAAACCAGTCATACTTACCGCCGAAAGTAGTAAAACCTACAAAACACTGGTGAGTGAGTTGGTTCTTCTCCTTTCTTACTTCTTATTAACCTACATTCTCTGCATTTTTGCAAATTTGGTCCTATTTCAGAACAAGAATCATCCTGCAAAAAGGACTCTCCCGTTTGCTTCAGCTTCTTTACTTTGCGCCAGTCTTTTAGCACTGAGCGAGGTATACCAGCTGCAAAAGCAAGGACAGTTTCAGATGAGGTCCTGGCACTGTACTGCTTACTCACAGATCACAGACAAGATCAGTCAGCATTCAAGATTTTTTTTCAGGTACATTTGTTACCTGCATAACATATTTCGTTTTTATTTCCACTTGCCTGCCTGTCAGCACCAAAGTTAAAAAAGCAAAGGTAATTAAACAATTAAAACTTACACAGGCAGGAGCACAGTTAAGTACCTGCTGAGCTCCCACGACACTACATTTTCTCTTATATTAGGTGTATCATTCACCAGATATTCTACTACAACCATCTTCAGAATCTCGTTCTGACAAAAAAAGCCAAAAACCACAATAGTGCAGAAAGGTCTGAACACTGTTTCAAGTGAAGGTGTAGGCAAAAAAGGCCACAGTTTAATGAATAAAGTCTGAGCTTAAAAAAACCAACCCAAAATCAAACTCCTACTCCTTTTTTTTTTTTTTTTTTTGGGAAGGTTACAGATATGACTACAGAATAGCAGCTATAGTCACAGAATCCATTTACTCTCCCTCCATCTGGTTTGTTGGCTTTGCAAGGCCAAGCACTGTAATTCTATTTTCAATACTGAAGTCAGCAGATCTGACACCAAGTAACATGAGGAGCAAGTCTACTGAGTAATAAGCGCAATTTTCACATACAGGTTTTGAAACTGAACCCTGTTGTTATTTAACCAAGCTTTCATTTCAAGGAGCTTTGAAAGTGGCACCACTCTTATCTGCAGACAGAGAGAAGAGTCTGTCATTTCATCTACCACTACTCTTGAAAGTTCATGTCCTGTAAACAGGGATCTGATGTAGGGTGATAAAGGGGTCAGGGTGCTAACTTTGGACTTGGTACCTGGGTTCAGATTGGCATTTTGCCAGAGACGATTTACAAACTTTGCAAGTGACAGACTGCCTATGCCCCAGTTCATGGCCTAGAAACCACACTCCATGCTCATCCAAGGCATGACAGTAACCAGATTAAAACCTGTTCAGGCCCAAGTACAGGTTTACTAGTCCAAAACTGCGTTTTCTGCCCTGGAAGCAGAGATCCTGGGTGTCATCTGGGAGCTGCTAGACTTCATGCTCTGTGGGAAGGCACTTGGAAGACCCCCAGCACTTGCAGGCTGTGAAATGCCTTGCTTTGCAGGAGGCAGCCTCACGGGCTGGAGCTCCGGGCACTCTGGCTAGCGCACGAGCTCCCGGGGCTTTCCAGAACGGCATCAGGACAAAGCACTCTTCAACCCTGGCAGTATCCACATACCACCCATGTTGCAAAACTGCCACCGAGCCCCAGATCCTGAAGCACAGTTAGTTATCTCCAACCACCTACAGAGAACCCAGGCAGCTGTTCCAAGGGAACATCATCTTTCTTGAAAGCTCCTCAAGGTTGACTATGGTTTTGTGGTGATTTTTGTGGAAAGCTCTTTCTGAAAGAAAAATTTCTGACCAGCTCTCTTTGCAGAAATTTCCGCTACCACAAAAAAAAAAAAAAATCTTTTGCAACAATACAAAGGTAATAAAAACTTAACATGTTAAATGTACGTACTTACAGTTCACTTTAAGAAGTGAAGCTGAAAAAGATTTTACAGGCATGCTCACTTTGATATTCCCTTTACTTAGGGGCAGAAAGAAAAAGTAATACTATTACCACTGGACCAAATAGCCTGAATACCTCAGATGGACTACAACACTTCCAGCAACCCATTCAGGGATCCCAATTCAGGGATCAAGTATTCTCAGATACCTGAAGAATAACTTTATACACCAGACAGTGAAAAGCCACAGAATGTAATTACAGGCAGCATTGCTCATTTTCTTGCTACCTGTACTTAAAAATTCTTACGAGAAGTAATTTAATGGTAGACTCTCATACTTAACCAGACCAAAGACAAAAGAAGAGTCCTTGGAGAAGAATAAATTGGGATAAAACTAAGGCAAGTTTTTAAATAACATCCCTTATTGCTGGCAGACCAGTTTCTCTTTTCAGATTATTATGGTTACAATCTGCTACATGTTACAGTATTACATTTAAATTGAAATTTGTATTTCCCTAAATTTTTTTATTCCTTAAACAAGAGGGATGTTAACACCATGTACTACACATGCTAGTTAGGAGTGTGAAATGATTCTCCCTTAAACCTTTCATTAAATTAACCAAATCATAACAGAGTGGCATCAGGCTCTCAAGGAACTGCCTCTGGCTTACTGATCAAAGGATGAATTAGAGTTCAACAACAGAGAATCTTTCCCTCCAGCAGTGCTCTAAAAATAAAAGCATTAGATCTTAAAATTAAAAAACCCCAACATATATATATAGCTCAATGTAAGTGGTATCACTATATGCACCAGCCTGCTCAATTCTGATGGATAGCACAAACCAGTTTGTTTACTGCTTATTTTTAGGCCGGGAACCAGTTTGTTAACACAGATATACAAAATGCTCTATTTCTTACACCAGGACATTTCAAATGGCCTCAAGACAGAAAAATCTGGACCTCCTCATTTACACAGGCATGCTTTTTAGCTCTTTTCCCAGCTATCGTGCATGACAAACCCGCCAGGATTAACAGTGTTGGACTTTCACACTCATCTGTGTCTTCCAAATCAGATTAATATACTCACTGCTGTTACTGCCGCTCTGTAACTTCAGCTTGCTTTTTTCTTTGGCGCTCCTGCTAAGAACACCATTTGGTTTCACTTCTTCCTCGGTATCACCCTTTTTTTTCTGCAAATCATTTTGTTTCTTTTTGTAAGTTGGCTTGGGCTGCCGTTTAGTCCTTTGCTCTGACTTGCTCTCGCTTTCATCAGAGTCGCCGCTTTCAGAGCCAGACTCATAAGTTCGTTTTCCTTTTCTCCTTGGGTGCTTATCTTCCTTCACAAACTTATCTGCCAAGATTTTGCTATCTATGTTATTTTGCAAATCATTTGATGTAGAAGCTATTAAATTGACAGTACACGGCTTAATAATTTCTGAAACACTGTTCCCTGAATTCTCTTTTTTATTAGTGTTTTTATCTTCCTCTGAATGCCTTGTTAGCCAAGCCTTTTTCAGTTTAGTGTGGTAGTTTGGCTGACTCGTCTGGGAAGTTTGCCCACTGCCTACAGAGTTCGCTTTGTTTATTGTATTACAGACGATAGCACTGTCTAGGGAGAGAGAGGTTGAAAATGTCTGATTTTTCACAGAGTTGGACTCGGTCTCACTGGTGTTACTACTTTTAAACTGAGCTGCAGCCAACGCTGCCTTGTGCTTTTTCAAATGGACAAAATCAGTAGAGGTGGAGAACCCCGAGCTGGGCTGAGCAGCGCTGCCTGTGCTGCCAGCAGCGGATGTAACCGGAGCTGGAGTGCTGACCTTGCACTCCTGGGGCTGTGCTGCCGCCTGGCCGGCCGCTCTGGGAGCTGTGCACTCCTGCGGCACGCAGGACACGGTGCTGGACAGCGAGTACGTCACCTCGGAGCTACCCCGGCTCGACACGCTGGTAGTCGTTGCTGCTGATGCAGTGACATCCGTTTTGGTGCTGCAGATGATAGTTGTGGTAGGGGTGACAGCACGAGGAATGCTGCCTTGCGAGACAGCTGGAAATTTCTTTTCATACTGTGTGCGAGCACTGTCTGAGTTCATATTTGGCAGAATGATTCTTCCAGTCTCCCTAGCTTCCGCTGTTTTCAGGCAATCTGCTTGATTTGTCACAGCTGAAGATTTCTCGCTAACTCGATCTTTGGAAGCAGACTGCATTACTGGTACACTCTCGTATTTTGTACTAGAAGGAGGACGCACAATAACAGATGCTGTAGCGGACTGAGACTTTCCACTCATTCTTTCGCCGTGCCAATCCACTTTTTCATTATTTGGGGCATTATTAGATTTCCATATTTCTGATAAATTCTGTTCAGAAGTGCCCTTGTAAACAGTTTGAGCTTCCTTGGGCTCAGGTACTAAAGTTGGCGGTTTTTGCAACTCCTGTATTTTGCCACCACCAGCATTAACGGGTTGAACAGGGGTTAGAGTTGGAGGAGAAAGGCTGCTGTAGCTGCTCTCCTTCTTCTCCAGGTTTTGGTGCACAGGAGGGTGAAACACAGGGGCCCTATGCAAGGCAGGCATACTCCGGAGTGTATTTGATGATGAGACTGACAACTGAGTAGGGCTCCTGCTGTCACTTCTGAAAGAATTTACAGAGTGAGACTGCACTGACTGTGAAAGCTGCTCAGGTATCCTGCTTGTGGAGCCTTCACTCTCTGGTTGGTGCTTAATTAAAGGTGGAGGTTTTGAAAGGGAAGAAATGTAGGAGGGGAGAGCCTGGGGACTAGCTGCTGTTGAAGGACAATTAGTTTGCTTATCAACATATGCACCTGAAGCTTCCTTTGATGGGTACGATCTTGGTGGTTCATTCACTACACTGTTAGACAAGGTAGTGAAATAGTTACTCTGTGGCAAACTCTGTGGAACCGAATGTTTCATTTTATACAGTTCTGACACAGAGCGTTCAGCATCTTTGTCATATTTTACAGAATGGCTTTTGGGACTTGAAGATAAGGATGTTACCCTGGAGTAGTTCTCCCTCTCTCCCTCCAATGCCTTCATTTTAGCTGTAAAAGGAGCAACTTCAATACTTTCTTGGAGTATCCGTCTGTGTTCTTCTTTGTATTTGCTCAGTCGTTCCCCAGTCTCCTGTGGTGGCCTTGGCAGCTGGTTCAGCACCGGATCTGCATAATGTCTGTGCATATGGCTCTCCTTTGCTGCCTGCGTTCTGCTCTGCTCCAGCTCACTCTTCACTGGCACAGTGGTAACAGAACGCAAAGGTTCAACAAACGCTTTTCTCTCCAGTTCCCTGTTTGGAAAAAGGTTAAGCAAACACAGGTTAGTCTGAATGTAGTACAATGTGCTAGATGGAAGACCTTTCTTCCCATGCTCTTAACAAAGTTAACTATTAACACAAAACAAACTTTTCTCTATATTAAGTACAATTTTCAGAAGTCTTCCAATGACTCATGAACTCAAGTACCATTCCAAGTCAACAAGGCAACACACTGACAAGCCTGTGTCCACCACAGGCACCCAGGTCTACAAATAAACTAAAAGGAAGCTAAAAGGCAACATCACTTGCTGAAATGTACCCTCTCACACAGAGTTCAACACAAACTTACTCTTTGCGATGCTCTACGATGCTTTTGGACAAGGGTGGGCTGGAATGCGTGGTCAGTTTGAGAGGCCGAAGGGGATCTGCACTGGACGGTCGCACAGGAATGTGACTCAGTAAACCAAGGCTGTCAGCTGAGGTCACTGGGGTGGGCTGGTGTAACCAGGGGCTGGGAGTGTTCTGTTGACACCAACCAAAATGAAAAATAAAATCAGATTTCAAAACAATGATGGGACCACTAGGGTCACTCTACCAAGTCCTACCAATGATCAAAGTGATGTATTTAAGTAACAAATCATAGACAGTAAATAAAATTTAATGTTTTAAGTCACCTTTTGGATCAACTGAAACACATGACTGTACTTCCCCTAGACTTCCAGCACACAAAACAGTTTAGACATTTCAGAAGCATTCTTAGAACCATTTAATTTTCAAGTACTCAAGATGAGCAGTTAACTCTAGAACAGCATCTCAACCTCATCAAAACTGACAAACCAAGGACAATATTTAAATTCAGTTAATAGTAAAAAGACCATTACCTCTTCAAAGAATGGCAAGAAGCATTTCTCTTAAAAATACAAATATGGCCTGATATTTCTGCTAGCAATTTTATCTCCAACTTTATGACAAGTCTCAACAAAAGGGATGTAAGTATCTCTTTCCTGGATTGTTCCTCTCCTCCCCCAACCAAATGATTAAGTACAGTAATCCTAATTAGTCTGCTTTATTTAGCCAGGCATTTTTATATGGCATGATCATCATCACACTATTAAAACCATAAATGCACAGCTGCCATACCATGCAGCATGGCAAACACATGATACACCCAATTTTATGCTGTGTACCTAAACACTCCAAAGGTGGGCCTCCTCATTTTGACACACTAGTAAGTCTTAATTTATGAAACTATTTTTTCATCTACTACTTTGTTAAGTTTCTGTTCTTATCTTCTTTGAAATTTGCGTTAACAGCCTGCAAAAAAGACAAAAAGCAGCTCTCTCTCCTCTTTCTCTCCTCTGCTTAGGAGACCTGCTTACAAGAAGTGCACATAGTGGAGCGGAAAAGCAGGACAGCCTGTTCAAGTGGGGCTTAAGTGCTGGGGACAAGCCAAGAAGGCACTGGGGACAAGAGTGAGCTTTCATGTGTACCCTGAAACTTCGTGGGGCTGGTCCATCCCCAACTTCTTCCCCTCTTACACTCCTCACCAGCCCCATCCTCATCCTTCTCCCCAGACTTGGCAACTCTCAGCTGGGAACTGCTGCAGAAGAAGGGGAGCCAAGAGCTCTCATGACACACGCACACAGCACAGAATAGATCTGCAGGTGCTGCAACTTTGAAGTTCTGATTTCTGTATTTTTGAATATTTAAAGCAGCCACGTGGGTCGTGCTCACAGTTTTAGTGCTCACATTTCCTAGGCCAGGAGTTCCCACGCTGTGGCGAGTTCCCACGAACAGCCTGTAAGCTGTATTAAAGTATTATGCAAAGAAGGCCCATCACCTTCTCCCCAGAGGAGCTGGGGAACATCTGCTTGAGCACCAAGCATTGCTCAAAGAGCTTCATGACTCCACCTGCAACCATGTACAGCTCAGCCCAAACACAGAGCTGTCACATACACCCAAGGCCAGTAGGGAAAGGTGGGCTTGGAGCACACTTCCTTCAGCTCAGTGACATGGCTCAGCCCTGAGCCAAGGGTGGATGCTGCTGCTGTTCTTACAGCTGAAACACAGATGCCTTGCTGTGTGGGCACTGTGGCATGCATGCAAACCGACCTTGGAAACGCCCATCCTGGGTTTCTAAGATCTATTTTAAAAAGGCCTCCAGTGCGAGAGCCAGAAGACAAGTCACCACAAGACAATTGCCACATATCAACATAATTTAAAAGCTACGTGCCTCAGTATGCAGGGCTGCATACTTCAGGCAGCCAAAGTGAAAACAACGTCTATCATAAGTTCTTTAAAATGGACTTCTGGGGTGGAGCAGGCAGCAACACGAAAAGATAAATCCACCTATCGTTTTCTCTTAGGCTTTTCTTCACTGCTGCATCTTGATTTTATCACGATTTAGATCAAACTTGCTTCATATTACAAGGCCAGCTCAAACTGACTGTTTTGGGAAAGACTTAGCCACAGTGGTTTGGCTTTTCTCAAGAATGAGTCTGGGGAGGAACAGCCTTCCCCATGACGAAAAATTGGGGGGGGGAATCTTTCTAACCATTCAAAATGCCAAGCTTTGACACAAAGGCTTACTATTTGGCAGAAAGACCACTGTCAGCGACATGCCTTTTGTGGTCCCTGTGAAAATCTGCCCAAATTAGGCCAAGTTGAAAGCCTCTAAAGATCAGTATGCACATGCTCAGTGGAGGTTTGATTGAAGCTGGCAGTAAAGCTCTCCAAAGTTTCTGTCTGCACTACACATGCTTCATCTTACACTATTCCTCTGAGGTGCCTGCAATGAGCACACCATATCCCAAGCCTCCAGGAGCTGAGAAAACTTTTCCTGTAATTGCCACGTCTGCCTGCCAAACCCTGCCGCCGCACTGGGCGCTAGGCTGAAAAACACAAACCATTTCTTCTGAGACTTCAGTGGTTACACTCAGCAAACAGACACAGGAATCACCCTGACTTGAATACAGAGGAGGAGAAAGCAGATGGGAAGGCAGGGATGTGTGTCAACAGGAACAGAAGGGGAGAAAAAGATACGCCAAGAAAGGGTACAGAGATAGGTGTAAAAACAAGACAAATGGGTGTACAGAGCACCAAAGATTTATAAATGCAAGACTATTTCTCTTCAGAACTTCCCACTGGATTTAGTACTCCTTCCTTCTCAGTCTTTCACCACTGTTGAGTGAGCATGCACAAAATTTCACTATGAAGACGACTGTCCCACCTCTCCTAATACTTCACTTACACAGTCTGAGGTAGCAAATATTTACCCTGGGAACTTGAGCTCCCAAACCAGCTGGTTGACCTCACTTTTAGTCATAAACGAAAATCAAACATTACATCTTTCTTTAGAATTCTTAGGAAATCAAGGTCTGGAAAAACTCCTTGTGCACATCCACCATGTGACAGTGGTTACTGCTGTAGTTCCATTCTAGTTCTCTGCCTACTCAAAACCTCCACCATCACAGTACACTCAGTGTGACACAAACTACCACATCTGTACCTAGGAAACCACCGCTGGGAGACACCAGGCCCAGCTAAATACATCAATAAGAAAGGATCTCAACTTACCCTTCTCAAGGAAGCCTCCGCGTTAACAGGAGTTTCTGGGTGGACCCATTTGGAGGAGGGCAGACCGAGTCCTGAGTAAGCATGTGTTCCGTTTGGATACTGCCAAATAATTGGATAAAGCCCTAGCTGATTATAGGAAGCAGAAGGATGAGCTTGTCCAAGAAGATGTGGAGACTGGTGTTGTAACATCTGTTGCTGCTGCTGGTGTGCTAATGCCAAATGGCTTAAGCTGCTAGCATGAGCAGTCTCTAGTCGCGGGTGGGCACCCAGCAAGGAGGCAGCAGGCACTCCGGGCAACACTGCGGGAAGTAGATGAGGGTGATGAACAGAATGGTGAGATGCGCTACTAAGGGGGTGAGTGTTAATAGCGGACAAGGGAGCCTGAGCTGAAGACCCAGCGAGCAGATGGGATGAACCAGTTAATGCAGGATGATGAGCGTTTGGATTTAAACAGGTTCGGTGGGATGAGGAATGCAGAGGATAATTATGCTGATGCAAATAAGGTGAAATGTGATTAGTTCCTGTTTCTTGTCCGATCAGAGTGGGGTCCCTGTATACTGTGAAATGTTCATTCTTGTCAATGATAAGAGGACTCTTAGTAGCTTCTAGAGCACTAACTCTAGCTGGAACTGGATGAAAACTAGACCTAGGCAAATCATGATCAGTTTTATTGGCTGACCTTGTTAATCCAGTAGCATGGCTGTTTTGGGAACTAACCTTAGACTTCACAGTATCGGAAGATTGGGTGAATTTAGGCTTAACATCAGGTGACTTTGTTTTAGGATGATCAACTGAAGCACTAGATTTTGACTTCACAGAATCGGGGACTGGACTTTGTTTACGCAGTTTACTCTCTTCTGCTAGAGAAGCTACATTTAGTGAAGACAAATACGAGCCATACTGCACTTTTTCAGAATTTAAGTGTTCATTTACTGGTAATGTTTTTACAACCCCAGGTTGTATCAAATCCGTTTTAACAACACTGCTAACCCAACTTTGATCAGCTTCCTGTTTTCTTGCTTCAAGGAAATTTGCATTTGAAAACTGCTGCTTTAAATCACTGCTGTGAGATTCTATTTTCTGAACTGTTTGCAAACCAAAGGTACTTGCAGCATTATCCTGGTTCTCCTTTTCAGAGTTGTTTTTATTAGTAACATCAACAACACATTTTGGAGTAGGAGGTCTGGGTAAAAACTGCTCATTTTTTAACTCCACAGTATGATGTTTTTCTGCATTACACTCTTGAACATGTGGATCCTTGGCATTCTGCTCAAAAAGTGTTGGCTGCTCTGCTGCATGGAGTGAAGATTTTTCCTGCTGATCCAAGACTGACGACTTCAGTCTTTCTGTCTCTTCATGGTTTTTATCCTGCTGTACTTCATCCCATGGAGACCGTCTCTCTGTTAGTGTCTGCTCTACTCCCTCAGTAGTTTGGGATTTTCCTTCTTCTCCGTTTATCTTTGAAGTGTTCTTGCTTTTTAACTCATTTTCTGAATTTTGCTCTGAGGATGAATCTGTTAATCTTTTATTTGAAATTTCCGAGTCACTGCTTTCAGAATAATCTGAGATATTGTCTGTCCGCAATCTCTTCATATTTATTTTTTTTTCATCCTCTTCAGGTTTTCTTCTTTTACTAAGGAAGTGTTTATTTTTGGTTTTGGGGTTTTCTGTAAAAGATAAAAACATGTCTATCACATTTTCAGTCTAATACAGTTTTAGGAAGCTCTCCCTCCCTTTCCATTAACTGCTTTTACCTCCTCGACCTATATAATCGTATCTTTCATCTTTCATCTTCTCTTCATCAGGCATGCTGCTATCAGAGCCTTTCCTCTTATTTGGCCGAGTATTCCTCTGTTGCTGGTGCTGGTGAGAATTCTGTTTTGGTGCTGCAGTTTGGGAATTCATTGCTGGTCTGGGACTATTTGCTTGTGCACGTGTATAATGACCCTAAAAATAATTTGTTATTAATGGACTTAAATGCAATGTTAATTAGTGTCTTTTAACATGTATTTTTAACATTCGCAATATAAGAAAATATTTAGGTAAAAAGATAAATGTATCTACGTGAACTGTGTTGCTGTTCTGGTTGGAACGAGACCGTCGGCGTGAAGTGATGCCAATATTTTCACCTTTCAACAAAGAGTGAACAACATCATCTAGAAAGGTCATCTGAACCATAGAAGGATCAACATTCTGAGGTTCTAACACCTGGTTTATGTAAAAAAAAAGAAGAGAGAAAAATAACAATCCACAGATGTTCAGACAACGTCCAATGTGTATTTTCTGTATCAGTGTTCACCATTCTCTTTTGTGTGCTAAAGACTAATCAGAGAAAAGCCTACTTAATCCTGACAAGCAGAACTGACACGACACAACAAATGCTGGGAACAGTGTCAAACCAGAGCAAATGTGTCTTTACATGTCATTGCAAAAATAACTTTTTCAAAAAAGGCAGAAGTACCCCACCACCAATTC
This sequence comes from Dasyornis broadbenti, assembly GCA_013397935.1. Taxonomy (NCBI): domain Eukaryota; kingdom Metazoa; phylum Chordata; class Aves; order Passeriformes; family Dasyornithidae; genus Dasyornis; species Dasyornis broadbenti. The sequence goes on from VZRN01003680.1 coordinate 453,128, forward strand.
CTTCTCCCTTCACTGACCTGCAAATTTGAGATTTAATGAGTTATTAATAGAATAACCCCTGAGTATTAACTACAGTATACAAATATTTTATAAAATTCATTTAATATACTATAAATCATACTGCAGAAGCACATTACAGTACTGTTTCCAAGAGAAGCAAAACTGCTGCAAGAAGAGAACCAAAATGACTGGAGAGAAGACCTCTTAAAACTACTGAGCATTACCAGTGAGAAATATTTCACAAAGTAGGAAATGCTAACCAGATCTTCAAAGAATATAGCCCAGTGAAAAATAACATTTGGGAAATATTAATTTGGGCAAATTAAGAGAAAGAATTTATTTCAGTAATAGACTGGTCTTAGATTTTTATTGTCACACATGGTTTTGTCAGTCATTTCAAGGCAGATGGGTCATTCACATTATTACTATGGAGTCATTACTCTACTCTCCTGAAATAGAATTCATTACTGCCATTAGAAGTACCAGAATTAAATCTTTTTGTACCATCAGGTTCTGAAATAAAACTAAAACCCACCACAGCAAATAAAAATTAGGGCTGCAGTAAATGCTTAATTCAGTAAATTGCAGAAAGTGACTATTTCAATTGCTTGGAAAAAGTAATCACTGCTGCAGTGCTGAAGGATTTTATCCTTGTGAAGAGAAATTCTCAACAGAGCAGACAGGGAAGACCAGTCCTTCAAACTGGATTGCTTCACTTCAAAGACTTCACTAGTCAAATTGCAACGGCAGAAAAAACTGTACGACTGGTATTAATCCTATCACTGCACAAACACTCAGCTTCAGGAGGATTTAACTGATAGCCCAACGCAATTGTGCTGTAGTGTCAGGGCAGTGATACCCTCACCCTCCTGGAACTGAACCAACTTGGTGTTTCTGAGTTTCACCACCAAAAATCAGAAGCTCCCAAGGCTTAGTTTATTTGCAGCTTGTTTTCTGAGTATCATCCATCAACTCACCTGGTCATTCATAACCACCATAGTGCGGCTGAAGAGATCATGGTGAGTGATGATGCCAGTGAACCACTGGGTGGCAGAATCCTGTCTGTACACTCTCACCCTATAACCATTTAAGGAGTACGGACCTTTGGAAGGGGAAGAAATAAAAAAAGCCATTGAGGAATACAGGGAAAAAATAAAAAACAAAACAACGGCATACCTGGATTTTCCTGCCTTTTTTTTTTTTGAGCTTCACAGCAAACATATAGTGCACGTGGCATGGACAGCTAACCACAGATTCAGGAAGACATTTTGAAATGCAAATGGTACATGCAAGCATGCTTTAAGTTAATTCTGCTAACATTTTCAACATAGAATTTTCTTATCTAAATAAATCTTTCTGCAACCATGATGATACATGATGGGAAAATTCCTGCCTACAAACAGCAACCACAGAAAAGTAATCTGAAAGGCTAGAAAGTGGCAGCAGCAGGTTATACAGAAGCTATTTAACAGGCTAGTCACATGCCCAGATGCTTTGCTGGCGAAAAGATTTACATCTTGGTGGTTAGGCTCTGCATCTGCCAAGCCTTTCCCATAAGTGACCACAGAGCTTCTCTCCATTACAGCAGGCAGAAAGGCAGCTGAGTGATCCTGTGCCTGTTATGGCCACACAGAACACTTAAGCACACACACACAATCAAGACTGAGCTCCTGCTTTCAGACACAGCAAATCCAACGAAACATTTTTCAAAGCTCAGTTTAATTCACCTCCAAAAGCCCACAGGGATGGGGAGCTAGTATGATACAGTACCTATTTTACAGTTTGTTTCAAGACCCAGAAATCAAGATTTAACAATTTTATTCGTGTTCAGTGTCTCACTTGATCACTGGAACTCTTTAAGTTTCATTGCACTTGGTGTTTATATAGCATTTTGTATGACCAAGCAACACTGCCACCACGTTCAGTTCCAGCTGTGTGGGTTTTGCTACTTCCACAATCAAAACCCAGGTCCCAGGTCAGGCAAACAGGAAGGGAGGAAAAACCAGCCAGTGACAGCCTACAAACAGCCTAACTTCAGGGATTTAAGAGTGCTCAGTTGCTGAACCGCACAGGCAAGGCCAGAATTCCCCTGTCTCTCCTAAAGATCATTTTTTCCAAGCCCTGCCCAGTACATTAAGCAAGCTCAAACATCTGCAGCAAACACGCCAGAGACCTCACAGGTGACAGCCTTCTCTAGTAAAAAAATATCCACAATCACACAACTGGGTCTATTATATCCTCTGCATGTGACAGTGTGCTACTGTAAGGACTGTTTTTAAAATCAATATTTGAGAGATCAAGAGAAGTGCAAAAGCAGTAATTATTTCCAAGTGGTCTCTTGAAATACTTCTTGCATGTGACTACCTTGTTTTTAAAACCAGCTGGGAAGAGAAATACCATACCATGGCACCCTCCTTACCTCCATCCACATCATTCATGGCACAACTGAAACCGTGAGACCTCCTGAACCCCCTGAGCCACCAGCCTTAACTCCTGCCTTGAGTATGTTTCCAGCAGCACAGAGAATGCCCAGAAGTGTGCCAGCACAGGCACACAGGTACATATGGGCAGAAAAAGAGGAAGAATCTACAAGCTTATGTCTCGCATTTCTGGTCTTGGACCAGACGGGATTCCCGTGGGGGCACATTTCCTGATGGCTTCTCTCCAACCCTCACTCCATATGCCCCTGCAAAACGCCTCCAGCTCAGCTCTCACACTTCTGACTGCCTGACCCATCCACATTCTCCCCCTCTTGAACTTCTGATGGCTGTCCCAAAGCTTGGTCTTATTCACACAGTCTCAGTAAAATTTTGCCTGTGTCTCTCTGTGCAAATTTGCCATTCCTACTTGCCTGTCTGAGCGCCTCATCCCTTGCATCCTACTGCTAACTGCACAATGATTTTCAGTCTCTTGCATAAGCAGAACCAGCCTCTCCCCAGCCTGTCTCGTTTTAGCATTAATATGATTCCAGGCCACTGGCTTCCAAGTCCTTTCCCCCAGTCTTCTCAGTTTACAAGCTCCATCCTTCCTTCTCCAACAGCTTCCAGTTTCTCCTATACTCCCCTGCACTGACCCAATGCCAATTTCTTTCCTTACTCCTTGCTCTAATCTGCATCTGTCCTTCATCCCAGCTGCTCCCCTACCTATTTTTAAAAGAGAGTTTATCTACCTTTAAAAACAGTGGGTTGGGTTTTTTTCTTACATGCTGATGGAGTGACAGGAAGAAGAAAGATTAAATTGCAGTCACACGACACAGGCCAGCTCAGCTCCAGCCCAGCCACAAGCAGCCATTACAGGAAAAGCCTGGCTTTGTCTCCAGTCCCTGGCTGAATCACGCTCAGTTACACATTGTTGAAACAGCCTGTGCAGTGCTATGAGGAAATATGTTCAGGGCTGAAGCACACTCAGTGTTTCAAGAGGATTATTATACATGCAGCCTGAGATTGTAATGCAAAAAAATCTAATACGAAGAAAGAAATCAAATATTTTAATTGTTAAAAATCAAAGACACTTTACTATGGTCCTTGAACCAGTTATTTGTCCCAAAAGCTTTCAACTTGGCCAAGTTTGGGAGGACTTGGAATTCTTTTTTTAAACAAGGAATAAACTACTTTCCTGCCAAAGCTACAACCTCTACTGCAAAGCACGCTGCTGTGACTGCAGCCCAAAGGAAAGGTTTAATGGGCCAGTTTTTTTAGTCTCATTCTTGTAAATAATTGGACTAGCTTTGACTAAAATTCTCCCTCCTCAAATTGGCATCTTTCTTTCCAAACATTCGGAACCAGATTTTAATGCTTCTAGCTGACCCTCCTCTTTCTTCAGATAAACTGTGTTTTAACGGCCAGAGTCAAAGTAGAAAATACTAAGTTATGGTATGAAGGGTTTCAGTGTCACAGAAAACAAGGAAAAGGCTGGATCTCAAAAATGTTGTAGAGGGTGAAATTAGAGAATATGGTAACAACCTTAACAGATCTAGACAGGGCAGAACTGAAAATGTAGCTTAAATTGCAGGGAACAAGAAAATGGTAATGGAGAAGGTGAAGCAAACCAGAGAAGAAAGAGGAGAAAAGGAAGAGCGCATGACCAGATTACAGCAGTTAGCACTGCCAGAGGGCTGTCTGTAAGCCATCGGAAAGGCCGTGCCAACGTAAAGTCTGCGTGAGCAGGAGCAGATTACATCCCAGGAGAATGTGACAGCAGCCTCTGTTTGCTGACCACCATCCCATGAGGCTGAGCTGGGGGCACTGCCAAGGCCCTCATGAGGAAGTCCATGTCTCCTCAGGTCACACATCACACATGGGAGCAAGTGGATCTACAGCTTCTCCTCAGATGAGGACAGCACAGCTCGCCTTCGAGGACACTGGCATTAGATTCATCTCATCATCTACAATACTCTTCATTTGTGCACTTCTAAGCATAGAAACCTCTTTTGGAGAACTTACACCTATAAAGACAAAAATAGTTCCTGGATGATGGGACACAAATGAGCTGCATGGATGATGGGCTGGCAGTCTCATCTAGATGACTGTTTCAATACTGCTGGAGCTTTGCACAGCTATTGATTCTGCACCAGTGTACAGAGAGGCTTTTACAATAGTCTTATTATTGTTACTCTAATGAAATACAATAAACAAGCTCAATTTTAGTTTCCTTTTCATATAGCCCTAACTCGATTTTGCATCACCTCTCAATCCAGTCTTGTCCGCAAATTTCATCAGCAGACCATTAACTTGTATTGCATTTGAGGATATCAAAGTAAAAATCTAAAATCACTAACACCAACTTACTATCTACACAATTCCACATGTTGCTTTTTTCAGTGGCCCATAGGAACAATCAGATCTAGTCAAATGAGAAACTCCACTGAATGAAAACCAGAAGTTTTTACTGTAACTTCAATATTATACTTACCATACTCCTTTGGTCTTCTGATCTTGGTTATATCAGAGACTAGACAGCAAGGAAACCTCAGAACCATCCTTAAAATATCTGATTTACAGCTTCCCTCTCAATATTCATTTACTAAATGACTGCTTAAGCATTTTTGTTCTGCTTTCCTGCTTGCCTGGGGATTTTAGCCCGGACCCACAGAGGTTGGTTTCTGCCTCCCAGTAATAGGAACTCCTCTGCAGAGCTTCCTGCAACTTAATGAATATACTGCAAATACATACAGTATTTCTACTATCAGCAAGATGGTACCAAAATAATTTCTTCCAATTCATATTAGTTTTCATGTAGTTTGTAGCTACAGTGTAGATATTATTGTACACAGCTTTTTCTACAACCTTCCAAAACCAGAATTGAGTTACAAATCGTAACTTTTCAGTCAGGGGGTGAGGGTGTGGGGTGGGGATCTGAAAATATTCTTCATCTGTGACAGAACTGTGAAGAACTACAAGCACAGACAGGTATCTGAGAAGTTATCACATGTAACAGTAACACTAACAGAGCACAGAACAGTTTTAAACATGCCAAAATGTGTGTGGATGCCATTCATACACACTTATTTTCACAACAAACTTTATAAAATATCTACGTTCAGACTAATGATATTCAGCTTTTGCTGTAATCACTAAAACATCAAACAAGTTAGGAACAGTCTGAAGCAGTCACCAACAGCTTCTTACATAGTCTTGTTTTTTTTTTGTATTAATACTTCCAAAAAATAACTTCCAAGTTGGAAATATATTCTCCATTATATCACAAATGCTATGGGATGAGTCCCACACAAGTAATGGCCTTAAACTAGCTAACACAGAATATAAATAACACAATTTCCCACATAATTACCTTGCATAAAAATCTCCTGAACCTTTTGTTCCTTTACCCAGGCTTTTACCTCCTCATGTAACTGCGGGTTATCCCTGAGAACTGGGTTTAGACTGTCTACGTCGTCCTAAAGTAGAGATTAAAAAAAGAACCATATGTTATGTTTACTTGTAACATTTTTATTTATTTTCCTAGATATATCTTAAAATACAATATTAGATAGTTAGATGCTAATTTTACTGATTGCCTACAAATCCCTGTGCTATTTTTAGAAAAAGCTTTAAAGCATAACATAGTGCTACAAGTTATTTCATGGGAACATGGTATGTCAGATCCCACATGTGGCCAGACTTGTAAGCTATTAATAGGATCACACTTTCATAAATACTGTCTTACTACAAGCTAAAAATGCCCTCTAAAGACTTAAATGTTTACAGGTATGCACAAAGAACTGTTTAAACAATTACTAAATTTTAATTTTAAATCTGCTTTCCATATCTGTAAAACTTAATATGGACATATTGAGCATAAACATAGATATAGAACCCACAAATATAATCCATAAGCAGTATTTTAAGAGAAACAAGCATTCTGAGAGAAACACCATCGCTGATTTTTAAATATGTTGGCCTTTGTTAATTAGGTGGCTTCAAATAAGACACATTTTAAATTTTATTATAATCGGTTCTCCTAGAAAATATTCCTTTTCACTATTTGGTAGTATAGCAGCTGGGAAATTAAGATATATTCAGTGGCTCTGTCCTTCTAAAAGGAAAAAAAAATCAGGCACAGAATCTGGTTCATATCCTTGCAAGCATGGCTTAAATCACCATTCGTCTCTAGACTCCTAGAACACCTATTTCTCTACTTCAGAGCAAACTTGCTATTTCTGTCTTTGAGGCTGTGGCAGAGAAAAAAAGCCTGGTGGCTCCTCATGCAGAAGATGGCCTTGGAAATCCGTGAGTGGCAGCAGCATTCATTTATACCAAGAGAACTTCTGACAGCTAAAATAATGAGTGCAATTCTCCACACACAAAATATAGAATGTTTTATCAGTACTGCAGCCGAGATCAAGCAATTTCTTTCCTTGATCTCCAACAAGTTCCTTGATGTTTCACAATTTATTATGAAGAGCTCTAGCCACAGAATACAAAGATACAAGCTACACCCAGTGAATCGTGCATTGCTGCCAGGCCCTCCAGTGACACAAGCAATTCCTCTCTCTTCATCTGGAGAAGATTATTCTTGCTAACCCACTGATCACAGGATATCCACTTCCAATTCAAAATTCACTTCCTGACACTCGGAGATCTGCTGTGCTCCATTATGGAGAATGCATCAATGCTTTGGTTATTAGAAACAATTACTCTCTCTCTCCTTATGCTTTTGGCAAAGGATATGGCCCTGGATCCAGAAGAAATGGTCAAGATGACCATTTTAATACATGTAAATTGGAACAAAGTGAAGGTGAAGGAAGATCAACAGGACCCCTACCACAGAGTTCAAAATACCAACCAGGTATGTATGCAGCTAGCATTACCAGAAGCACAAGAAGGTCACAGCTAAAATTTATCAAAGAACGGCCTCTCCCAAGGCAATTTTTAAAAAGAGTATTAGCTGTTCTGTCTACTTGTGCAAATCCATTTTTGCATGGATCCTACATAGAGAAGCACCGCCACGACTGGAAAGAGGGAATGATCTGACAGGGGAACACAGCAGATCCTGAACTGGAGCTGTGTGATGATCAATCATCTGTCTTCCTTCCCAAACACTCTCTTTTCACAGCAGCTGCAAGATATTCCTGCATCAAAAATTTCCCCACTCAGATCCACAAGCACTGGATCTAAGCAACAGACTGAGGATTGCAATACTGACTTTGGCTAGCTTACAAATACAGTTCAAATGTGCAGATCTTGTACATTTTGAGTAAGTCCTTCAGTCCCATCTAAGAAAATCTGTATCTTCATTTTGAGACTATACACATCAATTAAGTACCATGAAGTCAAACCTATTACTCTTTCATATGAGTTCTTTACACAAAGCATTTGAGTGTCTGTGTCATCTTAAGCTGCTCTTGATTTGTTTCCTGAAGGCAACACACACTGCTGCTTTTTTTTTTTTTTGCTTTTTGTTTTTTAGATTTCACATCCTTCCTAAGCATCCTGGCCTTCTTTGAACTTGACACTGAAGATACTGGCCATCCTACATACAGTACATGTGAACCACTATCCCCTATTCAGATGCATGATATCAGCACCTTTGGCTGAGAGCGCTCCACGTGAATACTTAGCAAAGGAGACTGCAAAGTCCGTTTTGTACTTATTTCCTTACTCTTGGAGAAAGACGAGCTCATCTCAAAGATCAGCTACAAAAGGCACAAGTTAGGTCAAAGACCCATTACACAAACTGCATGCAGGTATGACTGGGATTATGTAAAGGATATCAAAGAAAACCCAGAGTTTCTAAATATACACACAATACACATTTAACATATCAATCACATGGTAGGGGAAAAGATATTAATAGCGTAAGATTCTGAAATCTCATGAAAAAATATGTGTGCCATGACTTACCTTTTTCCATCTTTAGTCTTAAATCTGAACATCTAAAACCCAGGAAATTTTAACTGCATAATGTGTTAAACTATAAGGCAGTGGCCTTAACCACGCTGTTTCAGCACACATCACAAACTTTGGCAAAAGCAGGGAGGACAAGAAGCCAGGCTGATGACTTGCAGTCTCTTCCCCAGTTTACCACTGAAGACAAGCAATGACTGCAGCTCCCAGTTCCTTTCCCTGTGTTTATATTGCTCAAGGAACAATTACTGTCTACAGATTCGAACCCTGGCAATTGTAACCTTCAGTTTTCCTCTCCTTCTTGGTTGAAGCAGCATGATTGACAGATTAGCCTCCAGAAGATTTAAATGCCTTGCAGGATTTTCCTCCAGACTTTTCCTCATTTGAAAGTAGTTTTACAAACAAAAATAAGTATGGTACCTTCTCCTAGACTAGTTTTTCCACAAGTCATGGAATATCTCCTCCAGAAGGATGCTAATGCTGGTTTGAAACCCTTATGCAAATCAGGATGCAAATCAAATAAATGGGACTGCTATATCCTTCTTCAGATCTACTGTAGGAAGCTCTTCATGTACTTCAAGTGGCAGTGCCCCTTGCTCCACAAATGACTATATGCAACTCTGGAAAGAAGACAAAGGGCGTATGGGCTAGAAAAATACGGTTGAGATAATCGCTCCTGCCCTTCTGGAAAAGTCACATGAGGCAATGTGACTGTCAGAAGCTTGCCAATCTATGACAAGTTTTTAATATCTTTGCTGATATTCTTCCTTCTTTCTAGATCAGAAGAGGAATTCACTTCTGGTGGACTGGACTTTACACTTAATTATCCAAAGAACTGGGTCAGCTGCATGCCTCTGTAGGTGATCATTCTCACCTGCTGGGGATGTGCTCGACTCGAAGGAAGTCCTGAAGGATAGAGAATGAAATTTTCCCCGAGTATCAAAGTGATCCTGTGCTGTTCTGAGTCTATCTGTTCTTAATTCTTGTGCAAAACAATACAAGCAGGTTGAAACTATAAGCTGTATCATCAGATTAAGATACCACACTGGTCTAACCAGGAAGGAGAAATTTTTGTACAGAGAAGCATTTTCAGAGAGCTTATTTGGACAAAAATAATTTATCATTCAGAGTCACAGGTGAACCAGTGCTTAGATCACTTACCAAGCTCAAAACTCCTGTAAGATCAAACAGGAATTTCAAGATAGTACCCACAGAAAAACAAGTCAAAATCCCAATGAGAATTCTCCTACTCACTCTCCATTCACAAAAAAATATTGTCCAAGACACTGAGAGGTATCCCTGCATGTGCTGAACCTGCACATTGCCCAAAGACTTTACAAAGCACCACTGAACGGCTCAAGCGACCAGAAGTTCCTTTTCCATTTTGGGGAGCCAGGTATGTCTGTGGTAGGGAGGCCCACACATTTCCTACACATTTCCACAGCTACCTCCCTCACAAGACCTGAACTATTGAAGCAACAAGTTTCCTCAGCATTTTAAAATACTCCTCAAAGTCATTGTTCAGAAACATGAGGGGCAGAAATTAGTTCATTGAGAGATGAAACCCTGGAGAAAAGAACAACAAAGGCGTGGATTCCAGCAGCTGCTCCTACCCTCCCTCACACAGCCTGCATGCTGCTTTATGGGAGGGCACAAGAACTCCAGTCAGCTGCCAACTCTCCACTTTCAGCGGAGAAGAGGAGGAGAACTGACAATATGCATTCCAGGTAAACCAATCCTAAAAAAGCAGTGGCTTTAGGCATTAAAAAGGCTAAAATCAGAGCCCTGAAGACTAAGTCTCAACACACGTCACACATTAGGAGCCTGCAAACCTTCATTTGGGAAAGCGACTTCCTTGGTCATGGTGTGTCTGCGTTTGGCTTCATGCATCAAGGACATTGTTCTAATATCAGTAGGAACTCATTTCAGCTAGTGTTTTACAGAGAAAGACTAAGCAGATTTTCCAGTCCTCGCAAAGGTCAACGCCACATTAGTCCTCACCATCTGTGGCTTAATTAACTATAGCTTCCTCTGGCTGCTTAGAGGTTTTCTGATAATTTAGGACACGAATTAGATGAAAACTAGTACGTAACCAACTTGACAGTCCTGTTTACAATGTTTACACAGTGTGCATTGCACATGGAAATAAGCATTTTGTTAGGACTTTAACAGTAGAGGGACCACATTTAAATTCAAATACTGCAAAAGAAAAACTCAGAGATCAAGTGTCCTGAACTTTTAGTTTTGTTCTTGTTTCATAAGTGAGTATTAGCTTCTATAAAATGAACTCCCCAACCCTTTTCCTTTTGCAGCAAATCATTTGTACAACTGCACTGAACTTCAGCTGCATAGAAATTAAGTGTATGAGAACTGCAGTGTGAAAACAAGTGTAAGTCAACATCTCCCTACTGACTGCCGCAAGTCTTTAGAGAGCAGAACAGACGCAGCAGAAAGCACTTTTTAAAGTCTACACTGCTGAGAATTTATACTAGTCCTCTAATGACATTTTTTAGATTATTTTCTCCGATAAAAAAGATTATATATTGTACCTGCACCCAGCCTCAAACACATTCATGCCAATTTTTACCCCCCATTTGAAGGTAGGCCTGTACAACTCTCTCCTTATTTTTACTTCTTGATAACCAGCAAAATCCTTTGCTTTTTCTTTCATCTTTCACTGATCATGTCACCTGACGTGATTATATCACTGATCTGTAATATCTTTCACTGACTGTAATTTTTAACAAACCTTCAATCTTAACACTGTCCCGCTTGACATCAGAGTGAGAAAAAAGCCACACAAAATGCAGACAGGCAGAATACCAAAGATCTTAACAGGAACATCGCCTATGAACTGGTAGCATCCCTCTGCCATGCTATCAGACCACCATCCCGTGGTAAAAGATAAGAATCTAACTAAAACACAAAAAACCTGGCAGCAACTGACACCCCTGAGGGCATTACCAGGCAGGCACTGCTGCTGCCGCACAGACCACACCAAAACTTAGGAGGGAAATAGCCAAATTTAGATGAGCCTAAATACAGATCTTCTGCACCTTTCCCCATCTTTCTAGACACACAGCATGCACAAAACACTGATAAACCTTATATTCCCGATTCCTCTCTGGCAAGTGAAAGGCTACCCCAGCTGCCACGCCGCTGCAGCTGGTGGGCAGGAGGTCAGGGAGGCAGCGCAGGCTGCAGGGCTGTGCTGCACTGCACAGCCACAGCAGCAACGCCTTTCCAGAGGGGACTGCTCTGGGAACACATTGACCCAGCCCTCTGCATGCCCCTGCAACCAGGGCAACCTCCCTCCCGCTCCAGGCTTCTCATCAAGGGCAACGCCAGTCACAAACACCTAGGCTAGAAAGGCTAGAAAGTTTTTGGGGGAGATCCTAACTTCCCAGTTTACCTTAAACGGCTTTGTCTGAGCTGAGAGAAGAGGCTTAGGCTTACCAGGCGACGCTAGCGCTTTCTATGTAAACCCAACCCACACTTGACCTATTTTCTGCTGTTCTGAGCGCACAGTCACAATTTACCTCATTCAAACCCGGCAGCTGCTGGGCTACATCTGAACCAGTTAAGTCAAGCTTGAAGGCACAACCCTGACCCCTAAACCAGAAACAAAGTCGAGCCGAGGTCAGCCCTGCTCACACGTGCGCAGAGGCACGGCCGCATGGGGAAAGCAGGGATGGGCAGTGACGCTCGCCCTGCGTGCGGGGGCCAGGACAGACAACTGGGATAACTAATCCCCACCCAACAAGGGGCTCTGAATGCACTGTTCCAAGGATAAACGTTTATAGATATTTCAGACCACAAGCATTTAAGATTACGGGTTATTTTCAGTGTGTAACAGCAACAACGACATTTCTCTAAGTAGGAAGTTAAAATTACAAGGGGGGGAAAAAAGACGAGGAATACAAATTTAGTAATTTTCCAACTGTCAGTAAAGTTAACATCTCAGGAAAAGCTATCAACGATTCTTCTGCTGCTCCTCACTCTTCCCTATACATAATACTTCTCCCCACACACTCCTACTCCCTTCCTCATTTTACCTCAAGAGTTGAAACTGATTTTAAAATTTTAATTATCAGGTTTGAGAATCAGGGGACCAGGGCTGCATACACTTCTCCAAGTCATGATTTCAGGCTTGAAGATGCATCATTACACTGATTTGTTCAATTCTGGAAGAGTAAATGATATACTGACGTTAGGAACATATACAGGGGGAAAAAAATCTGACTTGTAGTCTAGTATTTTCCATGGTTTTAACTTACATAAAAATCAACAAAGGTATTTGCCTTCCTGTAAAACGATCAATACCTGAGGTGAAATGGGCATGCTGTAAAACCTGCATTTCACAAGTCAGTTTGTTGTTCTTGTATCTGCAGGTGACAATCTGGTATGAGAAGACAGGGGAAATCAGAACAGCATGAACATGGACAGGATGAACATGCAGCAGAGAAGTAAGCAACAATCAATGGATAAGCAAAACCAAACCTGGTATAGACAAATAACGTCAAAAACCAGTCTAAAAACTGCTCTAGTGACGTCTACAATAGTCTTGCACTTGAAAATAGAGATCAAAAAATAGATAACCCTTATGCTCACAAGTTATGTTACTCTCTCTGAGCAACCAGGACAACCTGGGTCAGAAAAATAAACGCTCCCCCAAAGTCAGGTTTCTTTTAGCAACTAAGACCTCCCCAAAAAAAGTGGCTCCTATCCACAGAACAAGGGGGTTGTCAGCTTCCACCTGGAACACTGTGCTGACTGTTTGTACTACTTATATTCTCCACGTACAGACAAATAAAGGTCAAATGAACCACACTACTCCACGTCCCCCTTCTCTCTCATTTTGATGACACAGCCATACATTTGCTTTTCTTTCATTTTCCTGAATCACATTACCTTCCCCTTCCTCACGGCAGGCTCCACTTATTTATCACCATCATCTCAGCAATATGCAACTTGTACCAATTTGGCATTTTGTTTTATCTAATCATAAGAGAAACAGGGAGGAGGTACTGGTCCTAACCCACTCCATCATGTGGCGATACTGGAACAAGCCTTTGAGTCACTAAGCAACTCACTGCCACTATGGGAAAAGAAACCTCAAAGTGCAGACATTTCCCTAAAGCAAGCAATTAGCAGAGTGAAGTTGATGCTAACAAGGAGACCTGCTAAGTAAGTAGATTGGAGTGATCTCTTTGGTACATTGATATTAAAATTTAAACTGAGAACCAGACACCCTATGAATTGTGAACAGCTTTCAGAAGGTATCCTGCTAGACCCAAATCACATCAGCTGAAAGACAAGCTGTGTGGATGAAGGTGTCTTTAGGAAAAAAAGGAAGTACATTCTGTTGATCACCAGCTGTCTGGACTAGTGGGCTGCTAGAAAGGCAATCTAATGCATCCAGAAATCAAGTCAAGACATGAGTCCTGTTCAGACACTGACCACTTTACAGAAGACACATCCTCCTTGCGTGAGGGACAGCAGAGGTTTCCTGTGGCAGCTGAAGTGCAGTTGGAAGGCTGAGTACCACCACCACAGAAAATGACCGACAGGACAGGTCATCTCTTAGCTCATGGCTGTTATCTCCATCCAATCTTTTATCACTTGCATTACTCAGCAACACAATATTCCTTGACGAGACTACTGGTAACTGAGAACTTACTGTAGTGAAGAGCAAAGGTCTCTCAATTCAGGTCTGCAGAACAAAACTGCAGAACACTGTCCAATACATGTCAGCCTGATGACAGATCCTAGAATCAACACCACCTCCTAGAGATATCCATCAGTGTATCTCTCTTGTGAATGACTCCCAGCTCTGGAATTTGAACTACCATGACCTTAGACTACCAACAATAATCACACAGCTACCTAGTCTCTTCTGCAGATATCCTCAATCCTGTTTACCAAATAGGAACTCTGGAAACATACAACTTTCCAGCTCCTTTTCCCTGGAACTCATGAGGATTATGGGCAGAAAACAAATCTTTATGAACTTTTTTTTAAAGCAGAAAGAACACATGAGATACCATCCAAATGTTCTTGAAACCAACCTTCAGTTTTAGCTCACTGAATTACTATTACATTAATGTTTTATTTGCAAGTGGCATTCAGGGATTTATTTGATAATGTGTTTCTTAGAATAGAAATACACACAGGTTGACTCACCTGTTGGTAATATGAAAGTAGTTCAAAATAAAATTTATTTTTCTCACATTTTAAAAGTACCCCTGTATTTGCACAGAAGTTTTTGAAATTAATTTCTAATAGGATTAAAAGCAGCTCTGTTTTTTTTTCCTGCAGAGAGCTCTGTTATGACCTGCTGGAGCCAGTTTAGGAATTTTCCCTATAAATAACAGAGATCTGACCAGCTGGGATATATATCGTACTTGGATTAACACTACAGCTCTCTGCAACTCTGGAGAAAGCAGTGGATGTGCCTTTTATAGAACTGATGAATACTGATCCTGCAAAGAGGAAAGATTAAATTGCTAATCAGAAAACAGGGACGTTTCAGTTATTGCTGCAGTAAGTTCCCTGCGGTAAACTTAGGAAAGTCATTCAGTGTTTAAAATTGATACAATGCACTTCTATTTCACAATATTTTTCTGTAGATAAATCTCCTAGAATGCAGAACCAAAAAAATTCCTATTGAAGACATAATTCAAGACTCAACTACATCACCCGGGGAAGAAAAAACGAAGAAGAAAAAAGCCCAAGCCTGTCAAGTGCCACAACTCAGCCACCAAATCATATGCATCCTGAAACCTGCTTTAACCTGATTTTATCTCTTGTATACCAAATTGGTGTGAAGTGGTGATAACAAGACAGCAAAAGGGAAGAAAATATTCACATAGGGTGAAACCCCCGCCTCTACAGTTGAAATATAATTTCTAAACTATATGCTTAAAATTCACAACTACAATCACAAAAAATGTAATCATTAGTGAGATGCACAGAAATGACTATGATTCCAACTCACTTGCTCAGCAAAACCACTAAAATACTACTCCCAATAATACTGGCAGATACACTCAAGTAGAGGAGGTTACAGGGGAAGAACAGCAATAGTTAATTTTAATTCCATTCAAAGGACAGGAAATGTTTGCTAGATTGAAGGGAGGGGGTGCCAATATTTACAAACAACAGTAGTAAAAGAACTTTATAACTGAAATTACTAGTATGTTGTTAAAAATAAATAATGCACTGTACATCAAGCCCTCTACAAGCCCTTAGTAAAGTTAATCCAATGTCTAAGAAAACAGCAAGATTCATACTTGGTTTTAATTTTAAAAAGTCAAGTTGGTATAAAATGACTTGAGTTTCTCCTCAGATGTCTGGCCTGGAAAAACAACTAGATACACACACCTGCAACTGCCACAGCTCTCAACCTCTACTAACTGCAGCTTGCTGAAGGCTGTGGAGCAGTTCCCATGAAGCAGTAACCCCAGACTACAAATTATTACTTCTATTAGTGTAATTTCAAAAATACATTCTGTAAGAAAAAGGTCTAGAGCAGCAGCTGGAACAAAGGGACATTGTATCCAAGGGAGGAACGAAAGCAAGCAGACCCATGAGCACTTCACCACATGAGCTATTGTGTTTATCATGTCAAGATAAGGATTAATTTTGGGTAAGAACACATTTCAATGTAACTCAGTTTCCCCGTACCTGAAATGCAGCAATGTCTACTCTCTTCCTGCTCTGCCTACAAACTCCCATGCAACTGCTGCAGTTTACTCACACTTACACTTCTGAGATCCCCCAAACCACCAAGGATTCCCAATCCTAGCGAAGAGCAACATGGGAAACCAAGAACACAGCAGCACCTGGTTATAATGTGAAACAGACTTCTCTAGGAGCTGACTTTGTGTCTGGATTACAGAAGCAGTGTTGGTCAAGAACACCACATAAGAAAAATACTTTAAACTTTCATTTTTAATAAATCAAATGGAAACTTCAAGGACCCAGAACTACGGATAAGGCTCCCTTCACTTACTACTGAACAGTATTTTCCAAGGATTTTTACTCATGGAAAAGTAATCACTTGTGATAGAACATAGAAAATTCTTTACCCAGAAACACTGGACGGATTTATAAACTCAGTAATCCCAAGACTAGTTTTTCAGAAATACCAAAATACTTCAGTAAAAGGATTTGATGTTCACCTTCCAAAGAAGAAGCAGGTTTTGTGCCATCTCTTCCGTTCTGAAAACATAACTTTTAAATTACTTACTTCAATACTACCTCCTAGAGTAGGATTAATGAAATCAAATCATTGAATTGACTGTGATTTCTCAGAAATTGTAGGAAGAATAAGTTTCTCTGTGACAGGAGAAAGAAAACTGTTTTCCTACGGATTTCAGAGTCATCTCCATTGTAGTACCCTCATCTTATCCCAAGGACCTCACAACTCTTTCCCCCAGTCCCCTTTGTGTACCTTCCCACAGCCTCCAGCAGCTCCACTGAACTCCCTCTCAGCTGGAGGGGCCACACTATTTGTGGCAGCTCTGTCACGCTCCTGCTGACCTCCCCTCCACCACAGCTTACTTCCCTAAGGCTTGTAAGATCTGAAGAACTCCACTCCTGTGTCAAACCTTGCTGAGAGAGACAAAAAAAGTGACTGAAACCCCTACCATTTAACAGATCAAGGTAAAAGAGAAAGGTGCCATTCTTTTGAGAAAACAGAGGAAGTTCTCAAACAAGAAGCTCTTTTTCAAAGAGAGGCACAAATACAGGCTTAAGGCAGATGATGTACATCTCCCTCTGACTGTACAAACGGAGGGTGCCAATCCCTTCTCCATCATTCCTCTCCTTTAGAAAGCACCCCATGGATGAAACTCTTCTGGCCCACACGTGTTCCTGGGAGTGAGGGCTGCTATGAGTCATCTGACCCACTTCTAGCTGGACGAAGCTTTTGCTTCCCCGCATGCTGGAGCCACACACTCAAACATGGATGTGTTGGTAACAAGCTGTTTAGACCATCGCTCTTTACAAGGCTGCCAGAGAAGCCAGCTGGACTCCTTACGGGTGGTCCAGAGACATGGGAAAGAATTGAGACAGTTCTCCAGCACAACGCTGAGAGGCGTTAAAGATGCAGATAGCTGTGTGCGCCTGGACTGACCGTGGAGGAACCGAAAGCAGGAGGGGAGCACATGATGGCCACCGCCGCCAGCTGGCCGGCACCCGGAGTTCCCGAGCTGCTTCTGGCAACCTCAAAGGGTGGGACCAACCTCAAAAGCTCCTGCCTGCCTGGTCAGTGGAGGTACAAGTTTATGGGAAAAGCAATTTTCAGCTGCAGTAGCTATTTTAAAGCCTGAAGCTTAAACTAAGAGAAGTCTGAAAGATGAGTGCACATGTAATTATGGAGTGCTTAAAATACAGACAGAAAAATACTATTTTATCCCTGTTTCAAGATGTTTAAAGATTTTTTTATGTGCACATGTCATTATTACACAAGCCCTGCTTACTTGCTCTTACAAGCAAACAAGTCATGGAACCCAAAGGTATCCAGGTCTGAAATATCCAAGGTCTGCCCAGCAGCAAAGCTGCCCATGGCCCTTCACTCAAGTCTTTCTTAATGGCATATATGACTTGAATTTGTAACAGATCAAGATAAGTGTATATTAGGTCCTGTATCTGATGTACCTACTTCATGATTAGTGAGAAAGTTCATTATTAGTATTTCTACAATCTTTAAGGCGTGTTAGACATTTGACCTGCCAGCGTTCAGGCGTGCCACACACATTTAAAAAAGAGCAAAGTACAGGTACCTATCACTGTGCATGCAACACCTCCCACGGGGGATTTCTCATCGCCCTGTCTTTACATCTGCAACCTTCAGCAGAGGTAGACAGGCAGACTGTACCATTTTGAAACACTAAAGCAACCAGGCTTGTATTCCAGAAAAAAAAGAAGTTCTGAAGGAGAGTGCAAGGCCTGAAGAGAGATTTCACCATAAACATTCATTCTTAGCAAGATTTTTTTTTAAAACCAAATATGCAAGAGGACTTTTTGAAGACTCTGTGCATCCTTCTACTTTCCTCCTTGAGCAGTAAAATACCCTTTGCAAGAAGTTTAATGGTTGTAAAGGAACTTGATTTGAATTCTGTCCTGCCTCCACTGTGCACATTTGCTCCAGTGCTGTGTGCTCAGAAATCCTTTGGAAATACATTATCACACACGTTGTGTACATATTTGGAAATACATCATCTATCATGCACCCCTGCTCTACCCGACCCAGACGCACAGCTGAAATGCACTCACTGCTTGGGCAAAGCAGAGTCCTTCCAGATCTTTCTGTAAGTGTATTTTACTATGGAAAAACACAATATAAAACACTTTTTGTTATTCTTCATTTGCTCGTCCAAAGTATAATGCAGTTGAGTCCAGCTGCTTCGGCCAGCAACAGCAGAATCACACATTTCAGCCCAACAGTGTCCGTGACGGGCACTGCCAAACACCAGCCAGACAAAAACACCACTCTGATGAGGTCATGCATACCATATGCTGGGCTTTAATGCTTCACATCCCCGTCTATAGTCCTGCAAGTAAACTGCAGTGCCTTAAACAAATTAAAGCACAATTAGCTTTGCTGCTGCGCAACTTAATATGTGTATCATAACAGACAGACACATAGATGCCACAGAACAGTACAAGTAACTTACTATTACAGAAAACCATTTAGGTTCCAAGTGTTTGATTTAAGTCACACTTGTATGTGTGGATTTACTGTAATTTTTCCTTAAAACATACATTTTTTGGAAACATGTTCATTTTCAGACTATAGCAAGAGCCATTATTAAACCCACTACACTTGTGGATTTTTAAACACAAAACATACATGATATAATACGAATGCAAAGTGGAATTCATGTTAAGGACCTAACCTACATGTCCCATCTCAGGACTACACTTCTGACAGATACTAGTTTGACATAGAAAATGCATGCTGTAAATTTTATGTCTATCATTTCCTACAAAGGACAGAATTTTCATTCCATTGCTAAGCAAAGTGCCACAGCAAACGTTCATATCTGCTTTATCCTCAAGATCCCCTTGTCACCACCATAAAAAGAACTATATGACTAAACGGTCTGACCATCCCAGATTAATGAATGAGTCACTCAGTCACACACAAGTTTCACGTAGAGAATAACACAATTTACATCCTCTGTGAAGCAACAGAGATAAAAGCCACCGGAAACAAGTTGTAGGTTGGTGTTTAAGGCACCACACATACAGAATCCAACCAACTTTTAAAGAGAAGGGCAGGATTCTAAGCAGTACACACATAAGGTAAAAGAAGAATCCCATGCACATTTAGCAGTAAAGAACAAATTCACTGGCAAATGTTATAGTTGGTATAGCAAAGCTTGTGAAGACATGGAAGTCGGCTCACATAATGCAGCTGCATATCCTACTTTTAATAATGATATTCATCTAGCTCTTAGCAAGGTCGTTGGATCTCTTAACAATTGAAACCTGTTTATTTATGCAAAGAGCAGACATGGCATGGGAATGCAAGGTTCACGATTCCCCAGCAAGTCCTGCCAAAGTCTCTTTAATCTTGTTCTGGAAGAACCACTTCTGGTAACGACAGTAATTTTGTTCTTTGCCTACTCAAACTTTGTTTTTCCTGCCAAGTCTGAAAGGATGCCAAGTGTGCTGTTTTCTTCACTTTGACCAGTTGTCACCTTCACACTGGACAACAGCACCTTATTCATGAAGCCCTTTGGCCCAACAGTTATGTGAAACACCACTGCTTCTTGATCAGAACTGATGTGAGCCAAATTCATTCCAAATGCTCGTCTGCTGCCCATTACCAGTATTATGAGGCTACATAACGATGGGAAAAATTAGTCAGTAGTTAAGAATTGTATCTGAAGTGAAATGGAGTCTTCCCACACAGATTCAAACTCTGTTTGTTTTGGCAGAAAGACACTGGAATTTTAGGCACTAACAGCAAAATGCAATAAAAAAAGTGTTTAGGTCACCATGGTCTCTAAGGACTTCATACTGAAAATGTGCAGCCATGAGAGCTTCAACCAAAAACTAAACACATTTCAGAAGACTCAAAGTTAACTCATCTCTGCAAAGAATGATTCCTCAGTTCTGTCTTTTGCTCACACGCAGATCAATGCTATTCCAGACCACACAAGGGAGCAAAAACGCCATTTTTTTGAAAAGCAAATAGTAACAGGAAGTTTACCAAAGATTTATCTAGGACCTATTTTTACGGCAAAGGAAAGGGAGGCCAAAGAAAAGGGAAGTCCTTTCAGAAAAAACATACAAGTACAAACTACTCTACATTAAGTGACTAATGGCAAGGAATGTGATTTCTAGCGTTAACAAAAAACAGCAAGCAAAATGAATAGAGACAATCCTCCCACTTCAGGTATCTTTGAGCAGAAAATAAGTCGCAGTAATAAAGATAGAATTTCTGTCTAACACACTGTTAGTACATAACTCAGTTTGCATATTTTAAAAAAAAAAGATGTTTCTGTGCTCTTGAAGACATTATCATTCAGTAAAGCTCTTATCTGTACAATTAACTTGTAAAACTTGGCACTGAGACGTTGCCAGCCCTGCAAAGAGACATTGCTATGTAAGATATTTCTCAAGCTTTTTATAACCATTCAAATAAAGAAATCTTTGCACTATTCATCAGTGAACACAATGCTATTTTATGTTTCTACACTCAATATCCAAACAATATCCAATTAATGTGCAAATGCTGCATGCTTAGTTCTTAGAGGAATCTCCATCAGCAAACTTCTTGCAATGTTAAACAATTTAGATATCTTGTTACCAAACCACTCATGATGGACACAGATCAACAGTCTCCATCTCAGACTTTAGTAAGTAGTTATTTGCTCCCTGAGAGGGGGAAACAGCCTGATCTCTAATAGGGGAGCTGCCCTCTTTGTGTCAAAAATGGAGGCAAACAGTTAGAGAGACCAAGCTTACCTCTGGAACTATTTTTGACAAGCTACTGCTTTGTAGAAGTTTTTGGTGAATATCTCTCTGAGAAGTGAAGTGACTAAAATTGCTAATTTCAGAATTACCTATCAAGTCAGTATGAAGCCAGCTGTTCATAAGACACATTCTTAAAACTGACACCTTTAACTTGAATGCACCTTCCCAAATGAAGGTGCTTCCGAGTCTAATGCTCTACCAGTTAATATTCTTTGTGAAGAGCCTAAAATGCATAGAACATCTCTATGTCACTGCCAGCCAGGCCTGGCAATACGATTGTTTAACAAAAGGCAGTTCTCCTATGTTCAGTTTGCTTTTCTCAGCTCAGAAATGATCCACTGCCAAAAGGAGATTGATTACTGTTACTGGAATGAGCGTTATCAGACACATGATCTTGACAAATTTCAGGCAAAGGACAGACACTAGCACCAGTATTTGCTTTGTAAAATGAATCTGGAAGATTGCTGCTGGACTCTGAGGGCAAATTTACACTTCATGGCTCAGCTGATTTAAGAGGTCGCTGCTGCCAAAGGAGGAGATCCCACTCTGTGTTGCGTCACCCTGACCCCCTCCGCAGAGGAAGCCACAGCACTGGATGCACCCTGGGCTAATCCAGCTCAGCTCACGAACATCAGAGGCTTTCCCCCGCGCTGTGTCCCCCCTCTCCTGTGTTTGAAAATCAAGGCTGTGCTGGTTTAGAGAGCTGAAGGTGCTAGCGTGGGGTCTGATAGTGGAAACTGTTCTCTGCGGCACAACCAAGCTGTTCCAGCAGCTCGAGTCATAACATGTAACCTCACCCTGACTAGAAACGTTCAACTTGTTTGGCTTCCCCACCACAGACACACAAAAGCACCAGCCCTTCCACGAACTGAACCTCCCTCTCCTTTTCCCTAGGATTCTCTCTCAGTCACTTGTCTTTTTCTAGCTCTATATTTGGTATTGAGAAAAAAAAAAAAACATCTTGGTGAAGCAGGAGGGAAGAAGGGGTGTCAGGACAAAATTACATAGCATTTATTCAGGGCCATCTGTTATTCCAAGTCTCTAAGTACTATTTCTGTATCACCGCAGTGTACCATCCAAGCCATAAGGAAGAATTTATGGCTATTGTAATTGCAATCAGTTCAGCGCAACTTGAAGTATCAAGTATTTTTCTATTTGTCACAGAAGAGATTTTTAGACCTTCTTCTGAAGCACCAAGGGGGGAATCACTAATTCTCCTGTTCTTTAAATACACACGCATTAATATATTAATGTGTTTCTAATTAATGGAGAGGCATTAAAATCAATGATACTGGAAATTTTAGCAGGCTTGAAAACAACAGTAAGAGAAGTGTTTCTTTTTTTAAGAAACTAACATTTTCTGCAATTCATTCTCCAAAAAAACCAAAAATCGGTAAGTGGGATATCACTGTAATCATGCAAAGACATGGAAATGAAAGGTTCAGAAGGAGAAATACCATCTTCTATCTGCTCTACAATTAATTATACTGGTTAACCTTTAAAGAGGTCAGGTATTTTAATTGAAGGTGGTACAGTAATATTAGTGGCACAATACTCCTTGATCAGATTAACTAGAATCGTATATAGTACCCAATATAATCTTTCACAAAACAAGGCACAATCTCTGCCAATAATCAACAGGAAATTGTTCCTGTAACACAGAACTTGAACATAAAATGCACTTAACAGTAGTAAAAACATGGCTTTTAAATAAATTAAATGGATAGTACTTATACACTAGTCAAATTTCTTACCTGATAGGGCTGAAAGGCACTATCTTCAGTTATGAAATCCAGCTGTTTGTCCACAAGGAATTCTACTGCAGTAATTGAATTGTATACACTTTTTCCAACCAAGGGCTTGAATGTCTAGCAAGAATAAAAGAGAAAATTAAGCACCTGAAAAAAACCCTCAGTACATCAAACCCCCCAAACTGTATAAACGCTGATGTATTCTTCCATCAAAACAAGTTAAAACAGAATAACAATTTCTAGTTATACAAGAAAGGCGGATTTTGTGTTTTGACATTTTTTTCCTTTGTGTCGTTGGTGGAAAACCAGCTAGAAAAGGGAACTGCACCATATAGTCTTCCTTTCCCTCACTGTGCTTGAGAAAGAGTGTTTACCACAGAAGCTCCAAGTACAGGAGCACCATTCCATCTTAAACACACAGCTCAGCCCGCAGAGCCTCTCTCCCTGCCTGCAGCACCAGCTAGCACAGCGGTGATTACACTAAGGACGGCTCAAGTGGAAGCAGACTGCAGACGAGAAACCGCTCCCCCCCTTCCTGTTCTGAAATCGTTCACCTTGCCTCAAGTCAACCATCTCATTTCCCTGCCCATCTCTGAACTGTTCTGACTCTGCTCCTACCGCCCCCGCAGCCGCTCCTCCCTGCAGCAACCGGCTGCTCCAGCACAACGCCTTCCAAGCCCACAGCACCAGGCACAGGCATTTCACAGCAGGGCCAGGAGGTTTCCTGGTTCACCCCGTGTGCTGGGAAGGACGAGGTGCTGATGACCCTCGCTGTTGGAGGAAGCAGGAAATCTCCCAGCTCTGCTGCAAAAGCAACGCATGGAGAATCGGGAGCAAGGAGTAAGAGGCTCCTCAACACCCTCGTACAGTCTTTGCCCAAAACCCCTGCCCTCATCCAAGTGCAGCAGGATGCAGCAGGCAATCGGGGAGGGCACCGTGACTTCAGTGGATCTCCCCTGAGAGGGGACAAGCAGGAGGTCCCCTTCCCTGCTAGCTGGGTTTCCTGGAACAGAAGCACAAGGAGAGCGTGACTGAGCGGAGATGTACCGACTGGGGATGAGTCAGGTGAAAAGGAAATCCCAGCGGATGGAGGGGAGAGAAATGCTGCTCTGAAGACAGGAACAGCAAGAGGAAGACATTGGTGAACAAAAGAAATGACAGGCAGAAAAAACATACAGGATAAAAGGGGGAAAAACATGGAAGGACAGAAAAAAATAAGATGAAAGTTATTCTACAGGACAAAAAAATAGTAATGAGGGAAAACAGGAAAAAAAAAAAACGCCCTTTGAGACCAATTCTAAATTTAAAATGCAGGGGAAAAAGACAAAAAGGAGAAACGGCACAGGTCAAACCACATGAAGCATTGTGCAAATGCTACACCAACATCTGTAAAATGCTGCTATCACAGCTCACATGCAACACCCCGCAGCAACAGACCCCAAGTACTTACAAGGGGAAGGCAGCATCACCACGACCTATTTACAGATGGGGAAACTGGGGCACAAAGCAATCCCATAACTTGACAAAAGCCACTATGCAGGGCAGCAGCAGAGCCAGTGACCTGCCCTCAGCCAGTCTACAGGCAGCTCGTAAGAGAGCACTCAAGGTTTTATCAGGCTTCATTACCTACTTTACAAAGGTGTTGCCTCGCGATTAGGCTAAATATAACCCGAGTCTCTCTGGAGCTTCAGCTTTGGCACTTACTAAACAAATGAGAGAATACTTCATGGGAGATACATTATACTTCCTAATAAATCTATCCAACTCCACAAATGCTCAAACTAAATGCACTGAATTCTTGTTTCCATTTTATTTAAGGTTTCACTTCAGCTGCTACTCTTTCTCAGAAAAGCAAGGGGAAAAAAGCCAAACTTCTCAGCCAGTCAGCCATCTCTTCAATAGGTAACCAGATGAAAGGGCTGGAGGAGCAAGAGCATATGATAATATGCCAACTACATAGTCCAAATAGTAAATAATTATTTAACCTCTAATAGCTAAGAAAGGGCCTTTGCCCTTGCATCACTTTCCTATAATGGATCTTGTATTGCTAATGGTTTGAGTTAAGAGAGGGTGGAGTTCAAATCATGAAATTGCAAAGTGTTGAGTCTATAAACTCACAAGTGGACAAACTTTTCTTTGAAAAAGCCAATATTGTAGTCCTTCAGTTCTTAATCTGCCCCCATGTCTTCCCCCACACTGTTCTACTTTTTCCACACTGGCTCCTTTCTAACTTTCTGAGCTATTATTCAGGTCAAGAAATGCGTTTCCGACTACAAACAACAGGACATACCACATCGTTAGCCGAAACGAAACTGCGTGGAATGTGGCTTGCAGTTATCATTCAGGATTCAGACAACACTGCAGATTAAGGTACGTGTGAGCCATTGGTTTATCTTCCTACTGGTATTAAAAGAACTAGTTCCAAATATAGATCTGAGAGTGTGATTATTCTGAGAAGAGAAACGTAATGCTTTCTCACTTACTTTTATAGATCTATGCCTCTAGACAGGTCAACGCCCCCAAAATACGCATGTGGAGGATGCAGGCTATCCCACAAGCACAGAGGAAAAATATGTAAATAAATAAAGCAAAACCATGCCATGTCACACACTTCCTCCTATGCGGATGGCTGCTCAGCTGCACACAACTTGAGATTTTTCAGACACTATTAAAAACCATTCCCACTATCAAAGAACAACAAAACACCACCCTTTAATAAATGCCTTCTTGGAAAAGCAAAGTCCAGACTCCACCAGTTCCACAAGATAGGCAGGCCACCAAGGAAATACCCAATCTGAGACAGGTCAGGGATTTGAAACATTTTTAAATGGAAGATATAACTGAATTTCACACTACGTATCACACATGTACAAAGAAAAACAGACTAAGAGCACAGGAGGCAAGAGTCAGCTCTTAGAGAGAAGCATGTGAGGCATGTAATGACATGAAAACAGAGGTAAGAAGGTTCAACGACCTCACTGGAGATTTTCAGAGACAAAGCTTCATGCAGATACTCCCTCTTTCCAATCCCAAAGTGGAGGACAACTTAAAGGACAAACAAGCATACTGGCTGAAACTAGGAAAAACTGAACCTCCGTAAATTAAAATCTCCCTTTCAAACCCGTAGCTTGTAAAAGGAAGCTTTAAGTGTTAACCCAATTCCCCGAAGACCACAACTAAGCAAAGGACTCAAGCACTCAATTTTAAGTGACATCTAACTTCACCACTATTCTAAACGGGCTGCTTGAAAAAAAAAAAAAAAAAACACAACATTTTTTCCCCCACCAGATTTCCCTCCTTGGCCAAAGGGAGCTCCGTGAATACACACACACGCACGCACACATACTCTCTCTTTGGCTGCTTTGCTAACAAGTTCCCTGATCCTGAATAAAGCATGTTTTTTACTCTGCCCCCTCGCCATGATTTTACCCCAGCTCATGCAAGAAACAACCTGCCTGCGAGAGGCAGCTGGCACGGCTCTGAGTCTGAGAATTGGATTCTGCACCTTCTGGAAATTCAAATATTTTTTTAGAAGATGTTAACTACCATCACTTCACAGCAAACAAGCACAAAACTATTCAACAGTGTTCACAAAATAGGAATACAGCAGATTATTCAGTGACTGCTTTTTCTAACGCCCAATAACAAAACTCATCTCTTTATCTTTCCAAAACCCCCATAGCAACCACAGGACCCACTTTCCCAAAGAAGCAGTATTGAGCAAGCCCATAATGCATTTTTACCTCTGCCTAGTGCAATTAAGCAGCTGGAGTGGTGGTAATCCGCCTCCAGCATGTGAGCAGGCAGTTCCCTAGCACTGGCCAGGGCTCCAGGAGCCGCCGCACCTCGGCTGCTGCAGCCTGGGCGCTGCCAGACTGTGACACCCAGAAGGCTCAATGCAGCAAACGCTCGGGTTACAGCTGAGCTCGCAGCTGCTGCCCGGCTCATCCCGCACGTACCACTGTCTCAGCTGCCTCGCTGGAGCTCACAGCCTGCTTAGCTGGGCACCCTGTGCCTCAAGCCTGCTCCCCACATCACAAAAGCACATCCTACTATGCACATGTACCGCAGTGACCCTTTTTAAAAATCTTTCCAAAGAAATTTATGCCGTGAACCAAACAGGCTTTTAAAGAGTTAATAACGTAATTTAGAAAGCTATTCTTACACTGCAACGTCTACATTCTATACTTCTTCTTCATTAAAGCACAAAAATTGAAAAGATCACGTAAACTTAATTTTTATGTGCTATTCAGTAAACTTTTCCACATATTGTTCTCAAGCCTTGCTGTTTAGTCTGCAATAGCGCAAACACTGGCACCTTTTCATTATGACACTTAATCACTCAAAATAGCTGTAGCTCTCTTCCAACGCCTGTTTGTTGCCATGGTTTGTACTCAAAGGCAGAATTACCAACTGGAAACGAGCAGACAATCAGTACAGCAGATCTGACGTTAAAATCCAGCACGGGGTTTCCTCACTCGCGGACTACCCTGCCTGCAATCCCTACGGAAGCGCCCGTTTCCAGCCAAGGCGTT
>VZRN01003680.1:482083-503078 GCA_013397935.1 Dasyornis broadbenti
GGTGAAGCCCTCTCAGCGCTGAGCCCGTCCTTGGAAAACTGTTCCCTCTCCCTCCCGCGGGTGGGCTTTGGAAAGTGAGCAAGCGAGGGCTGCAAGCTCGTCCATATTCAACCGAGTGGAAAAAAAAAAAGTAATAAAAAGGAAGGGCGGGTCAGGCATGAGCTCAGTGCCTGGTTTGGGTCCAGAAGCAGCCGAAGCAGAGGGCGGTGGGCGGCTCCGCGCCCCCCTGCGCCGCCCAAAGCCTTCACCAAGAGCACACAGAGCTCAGCGGGGACTCACTTCCCTAGAACTCATGGGAAACGTTCTCAAGCACAGTTTCCTCAGTTTTAGGATACAACCTATTTTCTCCTCCCCCCCCAAAAAAAATTAAACGTTTTTTCCCACTTTCCAACAGAAGTTAATGTCACTAACTAGTTGTTTACAGTTCACATGGAAACTTCAACTGAATAGTCCAGGGGGAAAAGGTTCAGGGGACACTATGTAATTAGAAAATGGTTTCCAAAAAGAAATTTAGCACAAACACCTGTAATACACTCCTTGAGCTTAGTACACACACACAAACATGGATACTAAGAAAAAAAGAAAAAGTAAAAATAATCACAAGGGAGGTTGAGATAGAGACTTTTATTTTCCCCAAACCCTTTAAACACAAACAGCTGTACATTTTCACTTCATGGAAAAAATACAGAGCGTGTTGTTTGCCAAGAAAGTATGAGAATAATGGGAAATCAATGCATGACTACATCTCTGTTCTCATCTTGAATTATTCCAAATGATGTAAGCTTAAAGGTGTACTGGAATGCTATAACATACTAAGCTCTGAAATAAAATACTTGGGTACAGCTAAACATTAAAGCTGAACTGGAAGGCTCTCTACCCACCACAGGTTTTTCTCCAGCAAACTGGTTTTCTTCCGTAACAGTTCTTGACACTGCACACACACAAGCAGGGCAAGGCACCAGGCCCAGCCTATGTTCAAACCACGTAACTGCAAGACTGGATTTTGCTTGGAAGGGACACTAGCAGAGATGGTTTATTGTACTGATTTTCCCTTTTAAGTGGTCTTCCAGCCTGGCTGGCCCAAGGCAGCTGAGCAGCCTTATATGGCAGCAAGGCTGCAGGGAGGCAGCAGCCTCCATCTATTCCTGACCACCCAGACTGGACAGTTGCTCCTCTGGTTTCCGGCACCCCTGCCACAGCCCCTCATCAGATCCACTTGGGGTACCCTCAGGGCTCGCTGCAGAAAGGCTGCCTCCTGCCACCAGCAGAACATGGCCCTCACTAACCTCCTTGGTTCCCCCAAAACACACCTCCTGCCCCGGCCACACCATGGCGGGGCTGCACTGCCTTATTCCAGAACAAAAATTAAACAACTTATTGACACCATTCTGACCTGTTTCCTTTCATTTCCTTATTCTCCAGCCCACATCTCCCTGGGGTGTAGGGGAATAACTCCTCAATCACTTTCACCACTACTGAGACAGGTCATGTACTAGGCAGAGACTGAAATGCAACCTTATTCCAGGTTTGCGGCTGCAGTTTGCCCTGCTGTTATTGGAGCAGAAGTGTGTCTTGTTGTCCGCCACCCAACAGCAACAGGGCCACTTGTCAAGAGAGCAGGGGAGTCTTTCACAGATTTGGTTCTTCAGAGGCCTCAACACCTCAAAAAAATAAAACCTGACCTATCAGTAATACCTGACACAAGAAAATGTCTTGAAACTCAGACTTTGTCAACTAATCAATAAAGTATTTTTTCTGAATTTAATTCCATATTTGTATGATCTTCAATTTAATTTTTAAAGCACATTTTAGATTGCATCCAAGAAGTACTGAGCATCCCAAAGACATAGTACTTCTACCACCAGATTCCCACCTTTCTTATACAGATTCAGGTTTTGTTTTACCATTTCTCTTAAGAGCCCAGACACTTAATAGCTATTTCAGGAAGGGCAAACAAATGAATAATGCCTATTACAGAGCACAACATACTTCATGCTACTCTTGAACTAATGGTGCTGTGATAGCTGCGTGGAATGTAGTGCAACTGTCAAAGCAGGCAATTCTTAATAATATCCAAGACAGACACTATTAAAATACAAATCACAAGACTGTCTGGAGGACAGGCAAGTTTGCCCGTTTGGACAAAGCTTTATTAATAGATTGCGACTTAGTAACAAAGAATATTAATACCCAGCACAGCACCCCCAATTCATTACCACAGGGGGATTTTGCTAAAAATTCTCAAGTTGCACCAGCTATGCATGGAATACTAACTCAGCAACACTGTTTCCAAGTGTTTCACTAAAAGACATCCTCAGGAAAAATCCACTAAGTGGTAAAACACTTCCAGAAGTATAAAAAAAACTGAGCAACTTGCTAGTGGTGCAATTGTTAAATGTTAAGTACACTAAGGCAACATAAAGTGACGTTTACATCATTACCACTTCCAAAATTTTCCACAGTGGATATGTGTATATTCTTAACAAAGCACAGATTTGCCATGTGAAGGTACTAACCAATTTTTAAATAAGAATTTAAAAAATTACCATCTATCCAAGCCTAGTTTTGACGTTTGCAAAATACTACACTTTAAAAAGGCTTATTGAGTAGTCACATTATTTCAGCACTGTTTTCCACTACTGTTTGCTTCTTCTCACAATTGGGCCTGAACTCTGTCAAAGAAGCCATACTATAAGCTTGTAGAACAGAGCTGCCTTTGTTCTTTGGCACTGCCAGTCCCCTATGGAATCAGGCAGCACACTGAACTGCACTCGACAAACAATCCCTGACCTTCAATTACTGTCTTGGCTCACTGCCACAGGATACATGTATTACTGGTAACACAGCGTGCCCTATTTTGCAGATAATCGCTAGAACTACAGATAATCATGAAAATCAACGGAAAAACGCAAACATTGCCTTCCTAAAATCGCAGTTGTAACTTCCCCGGTGTGCTGCAGCACAGCCCAGGCTCAGGCCACGCATGTGAGGATAGCAATACTGCAGGTTTTGTATTTTTAGTGACTGCATGAAAAATTCCAGGTGGTGGATGGCTTTGCCTTCCTCCACTGGAGGTTTTCAGTTTGTTTTTTGTTTGCTTTGAGGCGGAAGGCACGCCGGGTTGTGCTGGCACAGTTGAGCAAGAGCTGCTCTTTTTTTCCCCTGCTATTTTTCCCCTTTGGAAGCCTGGCAGGTTTTTCAGCGGAGCGGCGCTGGCTGAGCGGCCAGGGGCCGGTGGCAGCTGCAGCCCCTGCACTTGCAGGCTGACCTGGCTGGCAGCCAGCAGCTGGGCCCTCTGCCACGGCCCTGCTGGGAGCTATGGCCACCGGGAATGCCGCACCGGCCCTGGGGAAGCGACAACAGACATGCATCAGCCATTCTGCTGTGACGCCCTTTCGTTTCTTGCAGGCAGCGAACCCCTTAAACTGCAAACCGTGCTCCTTCCCTCACACCGCGCCAGAGAAACCCACGTGCGCAGTGCTGCTGGCCAGGAAAGAGCACATGCAAATACTGCAAATGAGCAAATATTTAAACTTTAAAACAAATGAAGGTTAGTCAAATCGGTCTGCATCATTGAAATTAGCGTTTTTCTACTTATCATCTTCCTGTCTGCGCTGCCGCACATTTGCTTAGCAAGCAGAACCGTTTCATGGTGATAGTCCTGCAGATATTTCCTGCAGAAATAATGCAGTGTAAGGGCAGAGCTGTGGTCAGCCTCACGTTAGTGGAGAAATTAACTTTCTCATTATGCATTTGTGCAACCCATCGAGTTCAGACCCTGTACTTAAGTGCAGAAGCCAAAGTCCAAAGGAGGAATTAATGTGTGTGAAACAATCATTACTACTGGAACTGCAACACATGAAATGCAGTAACTGGCATTCAGGTGACAGTTCATTTGGCAAATTCTTCATTTAACTCTCCTTTTTTGATTATTGAGGTGGGCAAATCAGCCTGGTGACGTTTTTGCATGCCTATCTTTCGTAATTTTTCAAAATGAGAAGCTGAGGACAAGAGAGTGCATGAAGGAACACATGCAACAGTACAATTAATACACTTACATATCAGTGCTAACTGATTTTACAGTATATTGCAAATTAATCACATTTAAAACACAGTTTCTATCTTTGCAATGTTTTCAATCAACTTTTAAAACCAATTTTGTCCTTTCCTGGGCAAGCATCATGGGGTTTAATGGTGCATGCATCAACATGACTGTGCAATTTTCCCCATTACTTCATCCCCATCTACTTCATCATACCAGTACTGTAAATGCAACTCTGGGAATAAGCTCTTTTAGTGAACTGGTGCTATTTCTGTGGCTGAATCAGTGTCCATGCTGCAACAGGAGACCAATAATTGTGGTAAAAGAAAAACCAGACGCATGGCCTTAAAAAAAAAAATCATCGTCATTGTAGGCAACAGCACTGTATGAGTTTTCTTATTTGCTGGACAGTGCTCTAACTCCAGCTTTATGTTCAAATACAAAATATTGAGCAGTTTTCCAGGCATCACTTAGTGGATGTCTCATCTTAAGCCAGACACCACCGTAACAGATTTTGTTTTCCTAAGCCCCCTTCCCTCATTAGTTGAGCAAAAAATGCTGTGACCTTTGCCACTCACTCAAACCCAGTAACATCAACATCACCTTACGCATGCCAGCTCTCTTTCACTTCTGGGTGCAGGTGTTTCCAACAAAGCTTATAAAACACATTTTTCTACCCATCCCTATAGTTCAGGGCACCAGCCTATATTCATTCTCCATTTCGTTCTGGCCTTAATAAATGCACACAGGTTCAGACCATGCAAAATGCTGTCACGAACACTCCCAGCTCACAACATCCACTCTTTGCACTCCCTCCCCCAGCAGCCCCATCACATCACATTGCACTTTCAGAGACAGCATCTCCCAATCCTGGTATCACTCATTTACCAATTTCAGGAACAATTTACTGGCAACACTTGCAAAGCTGATACACTGACATCTTTCCATTTTCTCCTTAGAACTCTGCTTGCTGTATTGACCTGTGAAACCTTGACAATGGTTTGGCCACTGCTTTATGGAAGCCTCATCTTCCCTCATAAGTAATGCCTTCTATTTCCCGTCTGCCTGTCTCCGTGTGTCATCTGCCCTTGACTCACTCTCAGATTTTAACTCTGTGCAGAAAGGAACCCCTTTCATTCTGTGCTTGTTGTAGAACTCATTGGACAAGGAAATCCTGGACCATCATGTGAGTTTTCAAGTGTCGTGGTAATGTGCCACAACATTCATTAACCTTGGGACCAGATTCTGTCTTCTACAAAGCAAGCAAAACAGCTTCAAGTTCATAATGTTCTTACCCACACTCCATCTGCAATATTCATCAAACCCTTTTTAACTTGGGTGCCATCCATGTTTTGCAGTATTCATGCTTTTTCAGCCTTCTTGCTTCCATCACAGTGATGCCAAACTCCGTCCAACTCATTTCTTGGCTTTACTTTCTTCTTCTTCTAACCCTATCAACAACATTCACAATATTCTTGCATCCTTTTACCCTATAACTTACTGGATGTAACATTCATTTACCCAGCCTCCTTCCAGCCTCACCTCCAGAAAAACAACCTGATTGAGAACATCAGCTTCAGGCTTCTTACATCCACTGAATTGCTGCTCTTCTGATTCAGCATCCGGCACTGTCGTCTCTCTCTCATACTCCCCACTAACTGAAGTCCATTACAGAACAGGACTCCACCTTTCAGCCTCCTACTATTTCCTGTCCCTCTCAGACTGCATTCCCAAGTGCCTCTCAGAAGCTCATCCCGCTTCCTGATAGTCACCCAGATCTAGCTGCCATAAGGTCCCTTTCTGTTCTTATTCCCCAGAACTTACATACATGCCTCACCTTTTTCCATCTCACCCCCTACATATTTATTAACTTGGATTTCCAGAGCACTGTTTTTTCCCCAATTCTGCTGTTTTTTCAGTTCCTCTGCCCTGCCACTCCCTGTCCTTTGTCTAGAGCATCTTATTCACCAGCTTAGTCATCTTCCTGTCTTTTAAATGGACTGTATTTTATTTTGCATTTTTTATTTGCTCTTCACCAAAACAACTCGGGAGCGTCCTCACCAGAGAAAGCTCAGTTTCCCACCGAAGTTGAGGCTCCTCGATTGCTCACACTGCTGGCAGGCCCTTTGGTCCGGGGACTCCTCCTGGAAACAGGCCACTGGCTCCATCGGAGCTGAATCAGGGTGCGGTTCAGAGGGAGCCTCACTCCAGGCATCGCTTCCTCTCTTACGGCAGTGGTGAGCACGCACCCGTGCTGGTATTTTCAATTCCCACAGCCCCACAACTCTGGCAACATCAAATGCTCCCTGTATGCCTGATGTCACACCCAGGGCATGCAACGTATTCTTGACATCATGCTATAAAATGGCCACTTGAGTACTAGGCTGGGACAACTCAGTTAAGTCTCTACAGGGAGTGGAACTGGCTCTTGAAGCAGAGCTGGATACGTTAAAGAGGAGCTCCTGTTTGGAGCTATCTGGAATAACAAAAGCCTCAAAAACACACAGAAGGTGACGCAGAAAAATCCTGAAAAAAATATCAAGAACAGAAGGCAGTATTTTAAAAGAACACATATTGTAGAAGCTGAAAGAGGGAAATGCCTGCTTCATGTTATCACGTGAAAAAAGTTGTCATGCATAAATTTGGATTCAGTTTCTGAGAAGCAAAAGACTCCTCAGGGCCATTCCTCCAGGTTTACATTTACTCTCTTTTACTGACAGCAGTGCATTTCACTGTTTGTCAGACACAATAAGAGCTGTAGAAAAAGCACATTCAATCTGCAACATATTCTGAACTGTGGGGGGAAGAGGATGGTCCAGGAGTGTTGGTGAATAGTTAAAAGGCTGCAACTTCTTCCTCCTTTTATACTTCCACTGTCTCCAGAAAAGCAGGAACCCCATTTGCCAGTTTTTCAGGCTTTGGGAGTAAGGTCATACTGGAACATTGGGTCTGTGTTTTGCAATACATCCTTTTTATATTCTAAACATGTACACTTTACCCATTAAGGGTACCTTAAAAGTAGTATTTTCGTATTTCCAAACACTAAGACTTCCGTATTAAGCAACACTGGTGTGTTGTGTTTTAATTATCTTTATAAAAAGCTCCATCTTACTGAGACAACATGCTAATAAATACTCCTCAAATAAAAACATGAGACTGTTCACCTCACCTGCATGTGTCATGTAGGCAGGAAGAGACACAATCAAGTGTCAGACTACACAGAAACATATTTTAACCTTCTTGAGCAGTATTTTCTCCTGCTATGATTATTTTATAATCATACCGTAACTCTGTCAGACGTTCTACACAGATACAGTTGCTAGTACACTGGTCTGATTCCTGAATCTACAGCATTAAAGGCTTGGAAGAACTTCTCAAATAAAAAACCCTTATAGACATAAGCCACTAAGAAGGTGAGGTTAAAAGTTTACATTTGATAATAAAAAGTCTGATGGAACAGACGGGGTTTTAGTCAATATATCCCAGCATCAGGATAATGCTGAAATAATGTTGAAACACCATCAGTCTATCCAGTAAACAAATTAGAAAATAACCTAGATATCATAATGGATTCCCCACCCCCCCCATGCTATTTTTAGATTCTCACATCTGCCCTACATGCCTGTCCAGTAGCAACCTTGATGGACAAACACTTTTTTTTTCCTTTCAGGAAAACACAGGACAGATGGTGTTCAAAGTATTCCTCTCAGAGATAACAAGTTTTCTGCTTTTTATAAATTCACTCATCTTCAAACTGTGACAGCTGTGAGTTTAAAGATAAAATCAAAATGATCCAGATCTTGTTCATCTCCTTTTTCTAGGGTCTCTGAAAGGTCACACAAACATGTCTCACTTAGAAGTTTCCTACTAAATGTAAAATGCTTTTCTAAGTTCAAACTTACTGGTATTTTAGAAAAAAACAATATATTCTTCTGAGTTTTTTCA
Organism: Dasyornis broadbenti; assembly: GCA_013397935.1. NCBI lineage: Eukaryota > Metazoa > Chordata > Aves > Passeriformes > Dasyornithidae > Dasyornis > Dasyornis broadbenti. The sequence continues at coordinate 490,071 of VZRN01003680.1, forward strand.
AAGTTATGTTTCAGGTCTGCATTGTGAGTTTGGGATCTTCTGGATCCATTTGTATAGTATATCAGACAGCATTTATCTCCAAGGTCTATTTATAGCAGTGATTACATTCCCTCATTCCTCCCATACTAGTATACATGGCAGTGTTACCAACCTACATTTTCTGCTTCCATGTAGTCTCTCATGTTAGATTGTACTCTATGCTCTGGTTATCCTCATCGTCCTCCCCAGTATTCTGTTTGGCTTCAATTTATCTTTCTCCAGCATGGCTGAGCAGAATGATGTCTGTTCGTGTCAAAGGGCTCTCAGGGGCAGCTCTAGGGGGACACGAACATGCCTCTGTTCTCACACGTCCCAGAGTCACACCTGCGATCAGCTCGACATCACCCAGCAGGTTCACAGTGCTCCTCTCACCGGCCAGAAGGCTCAAACCTTCTCCTTGCCAGTGCTTCCGCTGGATAAGCTCTTGTCTACATTTGCCATCTGCTCCTAAATCCACCACTTTCTTTTTTATGCAGTGATGTTTTGTTCCATTTTTATTGCTTTGTTTCTCAAGGACATTCCATTTTAGTTGCATAAAAAGCCCTCATCCTCTGTGTTAAGGGCTTCTCCTATTCTGCACCGTCTACTGATTTAATCAAACTTAATCCATTAGTCCAAAGATTTTAGTAAAAACACAAAGCAAGTCATTCCCAAAATGTGCTAACAACTATTAGCAGCCAGAACTATTTCACCACTACACCACTCCACCTATTTCAACAGCACTAGCCAACATCTTATAAACTCATTCCTACGTAATTTACTTTACTAATCCCAGGCTTCTTCTGATTGTTCGTTGCTTGACATACTGTGGAATGCATTACAAAATCTAGATAAATGATATTAATTACATTTTCTTGCTTCACTACAAAGCCAACCAAAGTTTTTATTCAAGTGGGTCCATGATATAGCATTTCAAGGTGCTGATGGCATGAGTAGACAAGGATTAAGGGCAGAGGGAGGAAATGTACAACAGCCATAACAGGCTATTCGTAAAGACTTTAGAGAATACAAGACCATGAGTAAAAGGCAGCATGAAATAAAAAATAATACATAATCTCAAAGCAAATTTCCTTGTCAAATAGGAAAGCAGGCTTGAGAAGCAGATCCATATCCTGACACTCTGCCTCCTATGATACTCATGCGTGCAAGCTAAACACATTAGACCCAAATGAAAACAATGTAGATGCATATCAAGAATAAAGAAGGAATGAACCAAAAAAACCCCCAACATGCAGAAATCACCACTAATTATCTGTCAAAATATGTATGTAGAATGCAGTTCCCAAAGTCACCTACGCTGGGTCTGGTCTTACTCACTATTTTTATTAGTGACCCAGATCACAGAACAGAGACTACATTTATTAAATTGACAACCAACCAGCTTGATGGGACTGCAAATTATATTAGAGGACAAAAAGGCAAACTGGACAAGTGTTCTGAGAAAAAAGATGGCATGCAAAACACTGCACGTAGGCAGAATTCAACAGCAAAAATACTGAGTGGCTAAGGAGGAATTCCATGGGAAAAAAGAGGCTAGGTTCAATTTATGGCCTGAGTTAACAGTATCATGCTGTAAAAATATAAACACAATACTGGGATATATGAATGTTTGTACAATCTGTGTTCAGCATTCATAAAGCCTCAGTTATGGTACTATAAAGTGAGCAGAGCTCTGCATATTGCTCTTCAAGATAGGTAGGTACAATAAAATGAGCACAGTTTTAGAAAATACCATAGATGAATATGAATACAGACTGAAGAGACTGGGAGGGGAAAACAGTTGGGTGTGTCTCCAGCTATGAAAACAGGATGCTGCAAGGAATAATTTCTTAATCTCCACAGCAGACACAACAAGTTTTAACTGCCTTAATTTAGATTAGATGATCTCAAGGTCTTTTTCAGTCTTACCATTCTAGAGTATCTGCAGTCACTTACCTCTCCCAAATAAAACAGCATTTAGAAACACATGCCCAAATTAGTAACATAAGTCTGCTTTTATTATGCCATATACTCTCTGCCCAACATCACCCACTCCCATGGCTTCTCAACAGCAACGAACCATTGATCCTGAGGGAGCTGCAGTGCAAAAAGAGTCTCAAGACCTCGGTCCCCGGCAGCAGTATTCCGACACTCGTGAGAGCTGGGAGGTCCCAGCTTTCCCTGCCCGCACTAATGCCAGCCTGCATATTCCCACTCATAGAGCTGAACAGGAAGATCTACCTGCAGACCTTGGGAAAGGTTCTGGCAGATCATGCCTGACCTGAATGCCATAGAATGGCCTTCCTTGTCTAGATGATTAATTATTCTCCAAGACAGGTATAGGGTCAGTAAAATTTGCTCTCTGAAGTAAGTATATTGTAGTTCACTTCACTTTCTTTTATCTCCCAAATTCTTGACTGCCCCTTACCCACATCCCACAGTGCCTTCCAAGGTTTTACATATTGTGAGACAGACTGACAGGCTTTTCATTGCTTGCCTAATTTTTCCTTTCCCCCTCTTCATGCTGGCACTGCTTTCTCCAATGACTGGTATCACCCTGAAGGAAAAATTAGCTAAAATAGTTACAATCAGCACTAATTCTTTCCCAATTGTGAGATGGAAATTTCTCTTGGTCTCTGAGTATTTTACGATCCTTAAGTTCCCTCTGGTTGTAGTAATTTCCGTTCTCTTATTCTCATACATCTAGTATTTTCCTTTGTTTATCATTATCCTTATTGAAAATTAAGCCAAAAATATTTAAGGTTTCTTTCTGTGTTATTGTTACTCTCTGTCCTTCTCACCATACAAAACCTTATTTTTACTTGCTTTCACATGATTTGCAAGATCAAGTTTAATTTTTAGAAACAAACCTGAATTAAGTTGGCCTGTCCTTCTCCCCACCCTCCACCTTTCCCCCTACTCACCGCTTGCAGGACTCCTGCATTAGTCTTACTATTTACTTTCAGGCTAACTATTCATCCATTTTGGTCTGCAGACCAGGATAACTCCTTACTGAGGATTCTGTTTCCAGGCAAGCTTTACATATCTGTAACTTCCAGAAATTGACTCCTGAGGCTCCTTACACCTGTGACCAGTTTTGCTTATTTAAATTTGTCCCTAAGATTCAGAATCTAGGTTTCCAAACTAACTTTTCTACATTTTTTTACATATTTCAAACTGAATGATTACTGAGGGGTCAATTTTATGTTCCACTTCATGTGGTTAACTGTAAGCTGCCACTGACTGGGAATGCCTGACTGCCTGAGCAGCCCCAAGCAGTGGCTGTGTCTCTCTGGCAGCCTGATCCATGGCAGCTCACCCCCATCCCACTGACTCATTCCCGCTGGAGTCACCTTGCTGATGTAAGTCCTGCCTTGGCTGCGTGACTGCTCGGATCAGCTACACAGGGGCACAGAGAGGGAAGCCAGCTCTTTCAGCAGATGATAAAGCATAAAGCGAAACTGAATCCTCAATCCAAAATTATTTTCTAGAATATCCTCATTGTTTTTTAAAGTGAAGGCTAAAGTAACACTGTCTTCCTGTTGGTTCAGTGACTAGTTTGAGGAAGAAATTTGCCAGCAATCAAATCCAGGAGTGCCTTGGCCCTATCACTTCTTCTCTTATCTCTACCTGGGAAAGTAAACCACCTGATAACAAGGCAGTATTTATCTAACAACACTACAAAGATCCCTGCCCTTATTTGAGTCTAACCCTGGGGCTAACACAGATTCTTTGCTCCTTCTGTCATCTTTTTCCAAAGTGATTTTCAGCCAAACTGATTTCAGTCTGACCTTTTTACACCAAAGCATTTTTTCTAGTCCACTATATAACTACTGCTGCACAACTTTTGCTTTTGTTCGGTTATTTCTGAGCAGCACAAAGCTTCTAAACACCTCTAGTCCAGTTAGTAACAGCATTCTGCCACCCTTCTGATACTCATATGTTTTATATCCTGACCTCTGTGAGAAGCTCAGTTTTCTCTATTTTGTTGTCCAGGCTCTGAACATATCAGTTATTTCTTAGTAACTACATACCATTATCCAGTGGAAGTCTTTCCCTAGCTGCAATGCCTGACTGTCATTTTCCTTAATCTTGGAGTTCTTTTCCTCCTCAGTTGGCACAAGTCTTCTACCCACTGGCACTTTTCCATATGCCAAGAAAGAAACAAACGTTTGCCCAACAGCTCTCTCCTAAAACCTGAGGTGTGAATGGAGGTTGCATTGTTGGTCAAAGCTTTTTTCCTTACACTGAAGTTCCCAGCCATTGCACTAGCCACCTTCTCCAAAGGCAGTTTTTCTGGCTACTTGTGGTTAGAGCCTCTCTGTAAGAGTTATCTCCTCAGGGCTCTCTCCAGCAGGTACCATACTTGCACTTAGGATTGTCAGAGCATCTGCTCTGCCTTCTCTGGGACGGTATGCACATCTGTAATCCACCACGGGAGAAAATCTACTGTCATTTATCCTATCATGAAGACTAATGATGGAGTCTTTCCTTCCCACTCCCACTCAAATCCCTTCAGGATCTTTCTCAGCTTTCTCATTCCTCTTTATCTTCTCATTCAGCAACATCAAAAGTCCCACCAAGAAATCTGCAACTCCTCAGTCTTCCCTTAATTCTTGGATCTGGTTTAAGTTCAAGCCTCATTGCCAGCTGCATCTTCAGCCTTCCTGCTTTTCTGGCTTTTTTTCCTCTTCACTTTTGAACTGTATTAGTAATTTCATGCGTACTATATTTAGAAATCTTTATTAAATCTGCCATTTTTCAGGTTTCCTCCACTGTTCCCTTGATTATTAACTCTCCTTTGTTTCGAGTCCTTGCCTTTAAAAAGGACACACACTAAACTCCCTTGGATATACTCACCAGTTACATAGCAATTACTTATCATCAGCAGCTTGACTTTTGAAACCTTTTGTCTAAAGGAATTTCAACCCTTCATTTAGATCAGCTGTGGGTAGCAGCAGGAGCCAGTCTCATACTCAAGTTAAATGCTGTCCATAAATTACATTCAAATCAAACACTTGTCACTGGTCCTCAAGAAACAAGCTTTGCTTCCCAACCCCTCTGCTATAAGCTCAGCTGTTTATTACAAACTGGATGTGTCAAAGATGTCTGCTTTGGTTATTCCCATGGAAGTCTACCCAAATTTGGCACTGTTAGAGGCCAAAAAAAAAAAAAAAGAGTTCACAGATGTCTGACTGAGAATTGCTTGCAAGCAAGGTGCTGTTTCCTTTCTTGACAATCACTGTTCCTGACTACTGAGGGTTGTGGCCTCGAAGACTGGGACAAAAAGCGCTCCCCTTGCTGGCACCCACCACTAATGAAAAAAGGGAGACAAAAGCAGAGGAGAAGGCACTAGGGACAGGGAAAGAACCACCAGGAGAGTGAGAAAGAATGAACACACCAAACAGCTGGCAACGGATCAACAAGAATAGAAAGCTCTGTGCACTACCACCACACACCCCCCTTGGAAACTGGAAACACACCTAGAAACCCCAGGCAACATTCCTCTGGTTTTTCACAAAGACAACTTACTGCTTCGTTTGTACCTGGGCCACAAAACCAATCAGCCAACTGATGTGGGAAAAAACCACTTTGCTCTGTAAAATGCTTGAGTACTAAGCAGGATTAAGCTTCTCTGTGCCTCACTCCCTTTTCTCCACCACTGCAAACAGGTCTCCTTCAGGGACCCCCCCTTCCCAAATCAACTAGAAGGAGCAGCACTTCATTTCTACAAGTACTGCATGCTCTCAGCAGTGTCAAAGCAGAAATCATCCAGGCACTCTCCTCATAGACTCTTCTGCTCAACACCTCTTTCTCTTTCCTGGCCTGTGTCACTTCTGAGTACTTTTGCCACTTGCAAGACACTACATATGTGGGGATGAGAATATTGTCTTTTTTTTTTTTTTTTGCCTTTCAACTTAGTATAGTAATTATTTTTTTTAAATAATTCTCCTAAACATCTTTAATCTTTTGTAACAGTATTTCAATTTACTATTTAAATTAAATTACTCTTCTTTTGGCCCAACTAACCAGGTATAACTGATACAAAACTATCAATAAATCAGATAACAGCTTCAAATCTAGAAGTATTCATAAGTTTGGGGATTTTCTACTCGTATTTAAGATATCCTCAAGTTGTGCTTAAAGACGTAAGCAATGGATGGAAGTTTAAAAACAAAGCCTCCCTTTGGTTTTCATAGTCTCATACCTGTAAAATGTTTTTCTTAAGAACTTTACTCTCTTCCTCACCCCCAAAATAACAAGAACAAAGTTTTACATAAGCTGGGTACTGACAGAACAGAAGAGTAACTCTCACTGACAGGTTTTTATTTTTCTCTGAAAGAGAGCTATTTCAGACCAAGACTCACAAATGGAGCTAGACAATAGGGCAAGCACTAAATCTCTAGGACATTTACCACTGTTCCCCCCAACCCCCTAGGTTCATAGTGCCATAACACGGCACATTGAATTACTTCAGGAGAATCTATAAAATAAATGACCTATTTCTGGTCAAAAATCCCAGCTGTGAATCACATAGCCATTTGGCTTACAAAAAGCAAAAAACATAACCTTTTCTGTGCCCCACCACCCAATCTCTTCTGAGAAAAAAGAAAAAGTGTGATGTTTTCCAACGAATGTAAAAGCTAAGAACTTTCTGACAAAGAAGCACAGTTGCTTCTAGAACCACCTTTCTGTATGACAAAATTCTTCTAGCATATCTGCATAAAAATGCATCATTTCTCCCTCTCAGTCATTATTCACCCTCTGAAACTCTCTAGGTTTCTCTGTTACTGAGTTATACCTGACTTTCTCCCTAAGATTGCTAGTCCTGAAAAGAAGGGGGATGAGGAAAAATACATCCACAGGTCTGAGTTTATTTCAGCAAAAGTAAAGATGCTTTGCACTGAGTGGCTCTAACAGTAGCGTTAACAATAGAAGAACCCCCTGTCCTGGCAACTTTTTGTCTGCCTTCAAGCTAAACGATGACCTAAGTATCATTATCAATGGACTTCAGCAATAAATACCTCGTCATTGTAATGAAAGAGAAAGGGACCCCTAGTCGTCACAGCAGAATCTAAATTAGGTTTCTATATTTAGAAGTACCACCTTTCTTTTGAGAATAGTGACATGCTTCAGTTGAAGGGCAAAAGAACTCGTAGGAAGTTGGTGCAGAAGTTCCTGAACACGACTATGAGTGGCAAAAGAGTGCAATCAAAGAAATTTATATGTAATGATGATGAGTATTGAATGTAATTATAACATCAACATTAAAACTAATTTATAGAAGACGGGAGGCGTATGAAAATTGGAAAGTGAAGTTTAACTAGCAGAGTTCTAGATCTTTAAAGAAATTAAAAGGACAAAGCTATTCATTCTATTATCAGCTTTTTATTTATGACCTTTCCAAGAGAAATTAATTAAAACACTATAATGACACCAGATACTTTTTACAGTAGTAGTGTTGTAGTTATTAAGGTCTAAGGATGAAGATTGACACTTCTATTTCAGAACTGAAGAACTTGCATAATTAAAGACTAACAATTCAATTCCTTCTGTATCTGTCAATCCAATAAAATACATTAGCTCTTCCACAAGCCTTACCCCACCTACTGTTTCACAAAAATATCGAGGATTTTCTTCCATTGTATTTTTCCTTTCCTGAACTCTGTTGTACTTCAGTTACTCCTTTAGTTTTGGCCACTGACACAGACTTTAGTAAGCTGATTGTCTGTGGGTGAAACATGGTATTTTAAAGCAGACTTTAGGAGTGAAAAGTACTCCTACTTAATTTTTGCCTTTCATTCTCTCATTTTCTTTGTCACTGAAATGTTCCCAGTCTGAATTTATTAAAAATAGTCAAGGTGACCCTCATTTATGTCATATCTAAACATCCAGTAACTCCAGATGTTCCATTCCAAATACAGCCAATTTCTTTTCATTTCAATTCTAACTAGTCACCGGCTCCTCTAGGACAAATAAGCAGAAAAAAATGCTGTGGTACTCAAAAACCTGCACTGTAGAAAGTGTGACGGACTTCATATTAGAAACTACTATGATTTATACATATGCAGTAGGAGGGGGAAAATAGGATTAATGTAAAACACATTGAATTGGAACATAATTAATGGAACATAATTAGGCTGGAAAAATGTAACTGCCAATGATATACAACAGACATGTAATCTTAACATTCGGGCATATAGACATGAAGGGGAACTGACCTGGTACCTGTGTCCTTACACATTTAGCAGAACCTTGGCAAGTTACTGAAGCACTTGTCTGCCTTCCTACCAGCTCCAATTTCAGCATACATTCTTTCAGGCGTGACCATTTTCGAGAAAAAGGGAAACCATCCCTTTTGTTGTCTGGTCTGATCTGGTAATACCTTGCAGCCCTACCTCTCAGGTGTAAAAACTTATGATTTGTTTTCAGAAGTGTTTTCTCCATGATGCACAGACACATCCCGCTGAACTCTCGACTGTAATAGTTTTTATAATATAAAATGTATATTTTATTGGAGTCAACATTCTGCTGCACAATCCGTGACAAAAATATGTATGTGTGTATACATTTTTTTTTTCCCATGCAAACTTTGCTGGGTAGGTATGGTGCCACAGAAGGAAGAGCACAACCTGCCCTGTGTTAGGAAGCAAAGAGCAGAGGCACAGCCACTATTCCACATGCCTTCCACTGCCTCTCTGTAGCAGTGTGGTGGAAAGCAGAAGCCCGCCAGACCACAGGAACCGTGGAGTGTCCTCACCCCTTTCACCACTGCTCCTTACTGGTGCATGCCTTCTGAATGCTCACATGATACTCACAGGCTACCCCCACTGCAGTTGTCTAAGTGCAATAAATAAACTTTTTTTGGTTCCTCAGCAACATTTTTGAAACCAAGCTGTCATTCAAGAGGACAATGCTATGTACAAAATGTTGATGCTTATGAATGCTTTCTAAAAGATGCAGCTCAAATAAATATATTTTAATAAATTTTATGTATCATTAGGAATTAAAAAGCATGGACAATAATTGAATTTCAGCTTGCTGATATGTGAGTCCAATAGAGAGATTATTAAGAGCACTCAAACCAGGTTTTGCATTATGTGCCAAAGAGCCCTTTAAGCATTTACTCCTGAGCTTCCCTCCATGCCTCCTGAGGTGGACTGGAGTGGGTAGTATTCCTGAACATTAATAAGGTTCTGGATTCCTTCAGGCTTTCTGTACTAGCGAAAAGAGATCTGCTAACATATTAAACAATTTCAGTCTATTTCATGACAACTTTCGTGTCTCCAGTGTTTACTGAATTATCTGTTAGTTTTTCTGCCTGTTGCCCAAGCAGGCAGTGGAGAAGAGGAATGCCCACGTTTGAAAAGGAAAGGCCAGTCTCAAGGTGCTCTTCCATCTGCTTCAGAGCAGTTTCCATTACTCCTCCCTTGGAAACAGGAAGATGAACGTTTCTGTCCTGCCTCCCATGTCAGCACCAAAACTACGCTGCGGCGGGGAAGGGCCTGCTTGACCAAACAACCTCCCCTTGAAGGTTTCTATCAGACTTCTCTCTGGTTTAGGACCAGTTTGTTTTGTCAAAAAGTTCACTTCTGTGTCTACCTCAACCATTTAACAATGATTGATGGTCTAATCCATCTGCTCTGCTTTACTAATTTAAATGAACTTCTCAACTGGAAATTAAAGCTACTTCCACCTCTACCATGTTATTACAGCTGACTGTAATTATTGCATTAGAACAATGAGTATTATTTTCCACAGCACAAAGTACTGAATTTTTGAGGGTATCAGCCATCAGCTCTGAAGTCTGAACAGTCTTCGGTGGAGGGCACTATTTAATCCAGAGAAAACAGATTTTTATACCAAGTTTTGCAAAAGGATTTCCCATGGGCAGCTGTTTCGACAACAGTTACCATACTGGGACATGTGAAATGACTATCGTTTTTCCCACACTAAAAGTGGAGCCTGGATGACCGTCAGTTTCAGAAGCATTCACATTTGTTAACTAAATGCTCCAATTCTCATATTTATAAAGAAGAGGGGTGAAATGGGGGGGACCAATCAAAACTTATTAGATTAATAATTATGTTTATTTTTGAAAATTAAATTATTCCATTATATGTTTTCTTCTAGGTAACACCAAGTTACAGTAAATACTAACTTTTCAGTGCTTAAAGTAAGAAAAAATCTATGCAGAGGATCCATGCACTTTTTAAAAAGTTTTCTATTTTAATAAAAGGCCTATTGTGTTATAGTGTCAATTTAACTAGCTCAAACTCAGGAATGTGAGTGAGTGGTTCTTTCTTTCCCCTATAATAGGTAAGGAAAAAAATATAGTTTACACTGAAGAACATTAAGTATGATTAGATACTTCTCAGAAAATGATCTGCTCCTATACTAAAAGCTGGACTAACACAGGTCTGGAAAGAAGCAAACGGATTCCTTTTTTTTTCCCCACATACCCTACAAAACAAAGGTTACCATACAAATATATTTGTATGAGAATAAAGTGGAAAGAAACTAACTCTTCTCTCAGATTTCCCTTAACTGTAAGTTATTTACTTTCTTACTCAGAAGTGATTTAAACCAATGGTGATATATTGGCAAGAATTCAATAAAATTCATCTCTTTGCATCAGAGTTGCTCATGATGCAAAGGTAGCAGCAGCAGCTGGCTCATGTAGCCAACATATTTACAATCCCCTGAAGCCAGACCAGAGGAGCTGCCGTCAGGTCTGTGTGACCTTGCTAGTGTGGTGTCAGAGCATAGTCAGGAACAAAACCACACTTGACCCTGAGAACACAAACCCTGCACCCACAAGATATCCACACCAAGCTCCAGAGGAGCTCCCCCTGCCACTGGGAGCTCCTGCCTGGAAGATGAGACAACAGCAGTCTGCAGCAAACGCCCAGAGTGTGCAGTGAGGACATGGCTGTGCTGCTCCACATCACCTGCTCCACTGGGCACTGCCTGTGTCACAGCTGGCCCCTGATGCTGTGGCTTATCCCCGCAGGGTCACAAGCTGCTCCAGCTTCCTAAAACTGTCTGTGCTCCTTTCCCACAGAAGCAGAAATGGCCTCATGGGGCACTTAATGCTAAACACAGCAGTAGCCCTCCTCTGTTTGCAGGTAGCAAAAATTCACAGCCTTTTTACCAGCACACTTTTGATGGGAGGAAATTGCTACCTTAGGACAAGGCGAGGAAGTCTTGGGCTAGACTGGTAAGCAACTGCATCCCTTTTCCTACAAGAACTATTCTGTTGGACTGGTGCTGGCAGGGCTCCCAGAGAAGTCACGTGTTTTGGCATTGACTCTTTTAAGGCAGTGTATGGTTCCTCTTATAGCTTCTCAGAAGCAGCAAGCAGATGTCCCTGTATTTGTTACATTCACACCTCATTTTAGGACTTCATTTCCAAACATGAGGTTTGGGGAACTTTTTTCCAGAATTATTAAAGGAAAAAAAAAAATCTGTCTTCCTCAAAATTGCAGGTCTGAGGCAGCAGGCCAAAGTGCTACCTGCATCAGCCCTTCACATTTCTCTATGTTCACAGTAACCTCTTCCATTCCCACAAAGATAATCACCCCAGCTGAGAAACCTCAAACATGAGAACTGCTCCAACTGACAAAAGCAACCCGGGTGGGGCTGACAAAATGCAGCATTTAATCACAGGTCTCAACATGCAGAGCTGCTATCACAGCATCCACACTACTATTGGGAATCATAAAACAAGCCAGGTGGATGTTTACTAATTGTACATGTGAAATTCCAAGTGTCTGGATCCCAGTGCACACACTGCAGTTGCCTGCAGATCCTCATGGAATTGTACAGCCCAGCTTCTGGCACAGGAGACAGCCTGAGGCTCGTTTCAGGAGCTCTAAATAAACATCTCTGGATTTGTACCTTGTACCCACCTGAGACTGAGAAAGACTGCCAACAAGTGTATATGGAGAGATCATAGGCTACTATTCCTTAAAAACAGCTTACAAAAGATACTGTGGCAGTATCATGCACTACTCTTAATTTTGTACTTTTCGCAAAAGAAAGAATTGCTTTCTTGTATTAATTCTCTCAGCACCGAGATTTCGAACCTTCTTTTTGGGAAGGCTTTGTTGCAGCTGGTGATGAGGTTACCAGGCACCTCCTTCATCTGGAAGCCCTGCTAATTCTTTTGCTTTTTCTGATGGTTGCAACACAGATGATTGCACATGTCTATTAACTGATGGCAGGAACTTATCTTCAAGTAGCTCCATTTTTTCTCTCCAAGGCACACAGAGTAGCACTGGATAATTGTACATTCTGACCACAGACTCTTTCGTAGGAAGTGGCCAGAGCTGACGAGGGTCTGTGTGATCAAGGCCATGAGGGAGCTGGTGAAACACCAGGTTCACCTCTGCACCTCACAAACATGTGCTGGTAGCCCTCAGCACCAGCTGAGATATGACAACTTTGAAGCTAAACCTCACTAGTGGTTTTGTTGTTTGGATTTGTTGGGTGGGGTTTTTTTTGCATAGACTAATTCAGGCCAGAAAAGTTGCCTCACATTTCCAAAGCCCAAAATAAACCATATCCAAACATAAGGATTACATGGATTTCCTTTGAAAACCATGAAAATCACAAGCTGAAATCTATGGAGTATGCTGTCTTGTTGTATGGTTTTGGGTTTTTTTCCTGGTAAAGTGTACTTCTAACTGGTCACAACATTTGGATGAAATTTTTATTTATCAGAAAGGCCCTCCCAGATACATGCCATGCTTTGAAGTCTTAGGTATGAATACCTTAGGCTGACAAATACCCATGGCCGTGCATGGCCGCTAATGCTATGGAATTAAAACTGGGATAGTCCTGAGGGGGCTGGGAAGAGCAATGGGAGTTCACAACCCAGGCAACTGCTGAAGCAATGCTAATTGACTTCTCATGCTAGTAAGGGGAAGGAAGGCGCGGAAGGAAGGCGCGGAAGGAAGGCGCGGAAGGAAGGCGCGGAAGGAAGGC
>VZRN01003680.1:503482-576576 GCA_013397935.1 Dasyornis broadbenti
AAGGAAAGGAGGCAGGGAGGTAGGCAGGAAGGAAGGAAGGAAGGAAGGAAGGAAGGAAGGAAGGAAGGAAGGAAGGAAGGAAGGAAGGAAGGAAGGAAAACTCGGAAGGCAGAGAAATTTTACTTTACAGCTTCACTACTTTGTGCTGTTAGCATCATCTGTCCTGTCTTCACTGAGGATGAAATCACTGAAGAGAGTTTTCACTTTAATGCAGGGGCACAAGAGGACATAAAGAGTAACTTCCAAGAGGGTAGAAAGAGACCTGGAAAATGCATCTAAAAATGGATCAGCCGTAATTCCCCCTCTGACAAGACACAGAGCTCACTAAACCACATCAAAGGATGTTAAAAAGAAATAAAAAAACCTAGAATGGAAAAAAAGAAATATTTCCCAAAGAAGCTAACTGACAAAATCTTGTCCAAATGGTGTATCACAGCAGACAAAACTGCTAACTACTGTTATTCCCATCTCTTCTCTCACAAGACCATATGAGCAGTGGGACACACCAGGTCACTACCTGGTTTCAGCAATTCCCCCCCACACACTTTCCTCCTCTGTAAAGCCAGAAAGGGGCACACAAAATGATCCAGCAGCTCCTGGCAAAGAGCTGTTTCTGGATCAACTTCCTGAGCTGGAGTCTGCATCCTATTTCATCATCCTCTCCCTGAGTCAGCATAACCACCTGCCGTATCCATGAACAATTTTTACCACCATAGCACAGCACTCAGCAGCAAGGGCTGCATGGCAGTAACTTCAGCATTCTCTTTGCTCATAAAGTACTTCCTTTTGCATGTTGTGAACCTGCTGCTCCCATGGATCAATGGGCATCCATTGGTACTTCGAGGCAGTCATTTCTGACGTGCTCCTTCACCAGCATTCCTGGCCATACAAAAGCCTGACCCCACCACCAGCCCTCTTCCAAGCCAGTGAACACAAGCCTGTTTAAGAGTCCTGACAAGGGTATTTTCTTCCGACCCTCTCTGCTTTTACAGTTCTACTATACAAGTCCTGAGATAACCTGCAGTCGCTATGCCAGGTAGACATGCACTGTTAGTTTCTACTGGAACATGATTTTAGTTTTGCTTTGTCCTTAGACTTGATCTTTTTCCACTGTTTGCTATTATTCAGCAGATCACTGGAGCTAAAACCAAGATGGAAAAGGTAAGCCATAGCTAAGGTCAGCTGAGGACATATGACCATTCCCTGTTCTTTAGAATGATGCTAAAATGCTTGGTAAACTTTGACTGAGAATTTAGACAACTACTTAAGAGAGCTAGTCGTATTCTATTACCTAAATAATTAAATTTGCAGTTAAAAATAATGTTATTTTAGATTAACAGCTGATCTACCAGAACACTGTATTTCCATTAGTGTTTGACACTGTCAACACCTGCATTGAATAAATGTCTGCCTCACTTGGGAGATGGGTATGAGCCCAAGTAACAAAACATTTTAAGTTGACAGTATTAATCCAAGGTCCTGAACAGAGCTTGCATTTGTAAAACTCCATACTTGAGAAAGAAGGCTGTAGTAATGATTTTGATTCCTTTCTTACTGTCATAATTGAAAAAGATGGCTGAGAGGAACACTTTTGATGAATTTATTTGCTACATGTCAAAAATAGTAAAATAATTTTTGTCATATAAAAACTTTTTTTTAAATTTGCTGTAAAATTTTCGTAGTCTTACACACAAAATATTAGGGAAAAAAACCCCAGCTTTAGCAAGGCAAAGTTTATAGGGAGAGAGAGAGGTGAAACTATAAAAAAAAAAAACAGTAGACCAAATGTGATGACTTAGAACAAGGAAATCTGCAAGAATACAGTACCTTTAGACCATCAGAAATCCATACCTCTTACAAGAGAAAGAGTCATACTTTTTCCATTTCCATTACTTTATTTCACAAAGTCTTTGTGGGTTGATAAAACTCACCTTTGTCTTCTGAATCATTGCCTTGGGTGAACGTTGCTTGAAAATATTTCCTGAGGCTATTCAAAACGATGTTTGCCAACAAGGCAGCTTGCAAAAATCCAGACTGAGCAGGAGAATGATACACTGATATTATTTTCAAGATGATACAAAAGACCCCTGTACATTTCAGCCAAGGAAGAGAAAGTTTTTCTTTGAATTCCCTGAACATTTAAAGACAGCCGTTTATAAGGCTCTAGCTGTAAGAGTGCATTCTTAATGGCAACCCCATCCCATCGAGTATCTATCAACAAATCCCTTTTGGATCTGAAAGGTAATTATACATACTGTAGTTGATTCTCCAACAATAGCTTTTAGTATGAATAAAAATATTTTTTACTTTTCAGAGTTTAAAAATGTGCTTGAACTCTTCTATAGTGACATTTTAAAAAATTTAATTAGTCTGATTTCAATTTCATCTGAACATAGCATTATTGATATGAAGTTTTATGAAGGAGGAAAACAAGGTATACCCATATTCATAATTAATGCCTTTTAACCAGGAAACTATTTTGGGTATTGGAAAGTAGAGCAGAAATTATATTTGAGGAGTACTAGGAATAAGCCTTATATAACTCTTGACCTAAAGTAAACATTTAAAAAGTGATGCTTATATTAAAAAGATAACTGATCACTTCTATTTTTATAGTACCAGTGATGGAGTAGAAGAATTCCATTTCTGAATAACATCTAATATGTCATGTATTAGGATACTATCTGCTCAGCTGCCTTTTCTTTTTTAGAGTGCAAAAATGCAGTCAACACCCATCCTCTGAATATTTTAATGTATTTAAAGTACTTTTATGCACAAGAACTATGAGGCACTCTAAATTCTATGATGTGTGAAATAGTTTGACCAACTACGTCTCAGCTGCACTTATTAAATTTCAACTCATATAATGCTCTCTGACATATTCCACCATGGCATTTTGTGGAAATCCACAGAAATTATCTTTTTCATTTGTCTTGTACCCAGCCTAGCTATCAAGTAAACTTTTCAGTTTTTAGGAATAAGCATGTTCTGGACAATTCCCAGAAGTACGTGCAGGGTAATGGGCAGAAGGAAGAATACATCATCTGCATCATTTACAATTTTAAAAATACTCAAGAGTTTGAAAATGATGGAAAATTCATAGTGAATTAGTAGGCCTCAGGTAGGACATCTTACACTGTTGACAGAAGAATCGGTGGATCATCTATCAGTTGGATTTTGAGACAACTGAGAAAGAACATTAGGCATAAACACTGTCATCCTTTCATTACATATGCAGCTTTAATTATAATTTTACTCAGCTAAAACGAAACTCAATTCTAAAGTTCAGGAACAGAGGATTGAAAGTCTGCACAGACAATTTACACCTCTAGGTTGTTCCACACATACGAGAAGCGTTTTTCAGTTTTTCAATGGCTGTCCTGGCAACCTGAGCAATGGCTTTAAAAGTGCAAGTCATTTGGTCTGTGATCTCCTAAACTCAAAATGGAAACTAGTATTACAGAAACTCCATCATGTGGGAGCATAGTGACCCCACGGAGCTCACAACATTAATCTGAACTTTCATATTTCACTTACTAGCCAAATTAAGTGAATGGAAGAACAGCAGGCATGGGGGCCCCTGTCTGGAACTACATGTATTCGCCTACTCTAAAACACTCTCTCTTCTAAAACAAAATGACAGCCCAAGATGAGGCTCTTCTTCAGCTTCCACAACTGAGTACCAAGTGTTGTTCTGCTCAGAGCTCTGTTCCTCCCAGTGACTGAGGCACCAGAAATCCCTGGCAGACTGCCACACAACACAAACCCACAAGACCTTGCTTAAAACCAACCTACGTCGTCAGATGTCTTTTGAGCTAAGGAGCCTG
The DNA here is from genome assembly GCA_013397935.1 of Dasyornis broadbenti. Classification (NCBI taxonomy): domain Eukaryota; kingdom Metazoa; phylum Chordata; class Aves; order Passeriformes; family Dasyornithidae; genus Dasyornis; species Dasyornis broadbenti. Next base: position 507,310 of record VZRN01003680.1, read on the forward strand.
AAAACCTGTGCTGCAAGGCAACCACCAAAGCTGGAACAGTTTTTAAGAGAAGACTGTTCAGACCAGTCCCTAGAAGGAGATAAAAGACTATGTAAATGAGTGTCATAATTATCTGGTAGACAAGCTTTGGTACTCAGGATTCACAGGTTTTATTTTTAGTTCTGAAAGGAAGTATGCTTTTTATGGTCAATCCCAGTTGGCCTCTTTCTGCTTTCACCGCTCTTACCACTTCAGCAAGAGAAATTACAGTACTTCTCGTTCAGCTGCTCACAGGTTTTCCTGTAATGGTTATAGGAAATGGGGATGAACTGATACTCGCATTGTTTTTCATAGATCTGTACAAGAGAGGTGGCTGCAACCAGAATTAATTTCATAATTAACTTCATACTCATGCTTTCTACAAAATTCTGGCCTTATCTTTAACGAACTATGTACTCAGCTCAAGCAGTAAGTTCATACACAGTATTAGGGATCTATCATCCAGATTTGTTTTTATATAAAGAAAATGCAAGTTCTAGACAAATGGAATGGCTAAACCTTGAACACATGAAGGAAATCTGCTCACCTGCAGACTCTCAATACCCAGAAATATGACTGACTTAAGACTGCAGAATTTTTTTCCCTCTGTACAACCAGAAACCTTTTTCTTTTCAAGTAATCACGCCTTCTCTTTTAATTTTAGATCATTTTCTTACAATCACCCCGAGGTTTGCGCTAGAGCCGCATGTCACCCTGCAGACGAGGGATGAGTGAAGAAGGCACCGCCATGACTCACTGTCCCCTCAAATAACCTCCAGACTGTTCCGACCAGAGCTGCAGCAGAATGCGCTGGCTGCTGACTCAAACAGATGCAATACGGCCTCATTCCCTCGCCGAGCACGGTGCCTTCCCTGTGCCATTAAATATGATTCATACACAGCACGGTGCCAAAATCAAAAGAACAGATCAACATTAGCAGACAGTAAATTCTAAGTCTGCTCTTCTTTGAATATTACATGCAAATAACCTGGTATAATTCTGCGTATAGCAACTTGCCCTTCAACCTCAGTACGGATGTTACAAATTTACCACCTTCAGTACAAACACACAGTCGGTTTGACCATGTAAGCACCCAAAAGAAACATCAGAGATGCCTGACACCAAAGTGAGGTAAACATATGCCAGTGTTTTGCATCAACTGGTTGTTAATTAGCAGACTGTGGTGAAAGTACTGACATCAAAAGTCATTAAAACCACGTCCAAAAAACACCTTCAGATTTCAGAGAATCTAACATTCATCTCTACCCCTCAGAAAAGGAGCCAGTGCCTTTGGAAGAAAGGAGGACATGTGACAGAAGAGCTTTTGAGCAATGCTATCAGACAGCACGGCATGAAGCAGTTCCTGTCTTGACAAAAAAGTCACAGAGAGAGACAGACTTGGCTAATAATCCCATCCTTTTCAACCAGACAGGATGTGGTTCTACAATAAAAGAGATACTATTGACTCCATTAACCTACAGTGCTGGAAACAAGTCATGAAAAATGTATTAATTTCCACTGCTCATTATCACCCCCAAAATAGCTGCTACAGGCTTACCTAACACTTGCAGTATTTTTCAAGAAAATACTATAATCTAAGGAGAGCAACATTTCCTAACTCAGTATTTTTTTCTTCAAGAAAGGACAAATCTGGGAGTTAAACCAAGTGTTTTCATCTGCTGATATTTTTATATATGATGAATTAGTCTCCCCCTATGGTATAATGCAGACTCTCAAACTAGAAGAACCGATCTCACTGCCTAGACTTAAAAGGTTTCACTAGCAAGGAGTTTAACTTTCAGTTTTCCGTGATTTAAGTCGGGGGGTTGGGGGGTGTTCTAGTAAAGCAATAAATAACTGGGCCAGGAAATACATTTGGAGACTGTTATTAATATGGAGATCAGCAAGTAATTGTGTGTACATTTTTACATGGGTACAACAAATTTCTCCATTGATACTTGAGATCTGTGCTATAATCCATGAACATAAATTTAGAACTATTTTTTTCACAAAAAGTCAGTCCTCATTAAAGGATCATGCCAACTGTATGACCAATACATATAGGTCTTTCTCCATGTCTTGATTAACAGAAACACCCTTTATTTACACATCTGTCTGCATACCTCTATTTTTCGGATCCCTTTCTTCAACTTGGGCTCCATAAATTCAAGACGTGTTAAGTCATCATGTGGTTTTGGCATTTAGCTCACAGAGCCTTTTCATGCCTCTTTCTGTTTTTACAATTAAGGACAACTTTGCAAATTAAGACAGCCTGCACACTGTAATAAATGTCAATTTACAATATTTTTGCCACTAAAAACACAAATTATCAATATTTCACCTTTATAATGTATTTGTGAGACTTGTTTATACTCATCGAGTAACTTACTCCCCTCCCATCCTAATAATGATCCTGTCTCTCTCAAACTGAAGATGAACAAGAAGCTCGAACATTGTGTTCAGTGTCACAGCAGCATGACAGGATTGGTGGTAGTACTCAAGCTCTTAGAAGTTCCCGGAATGCTCCTCTCAGAGCTGTTATTCATTCCTGTGACGTGTCAGAGCACAGCATGCTGGGGATAGCACCAGCCCCGAAAGGGATTTTGTAAGGAGTCAGCTCCCATCCTGGCATTCCTGAGAGCATCACAGCCCAGGCACCCGTGACTCACAGCAAGGGAGCGTCTCTGCCAGCCTCTCCAGCTGTGCAGGGACAGGGAGATAGACAGGAGAGTTGTTCAGCCAGCCACAACCTGCTTCCTTGCACTCCTCCAGCACCCTCTTTACCAGCCAGACAAAGTAAGAAAGGCACATCAGCAGACATGGGAAAAGCCTGCATTTTAGCCATGGAGACTGCACTCTTGTCAGGTGACTGAACATGAGCTGTCTCATGCAAATGCGCCCTTCATCACTCCAGAGAAGCACTTTCTGGAGGCAGCTGCATCCTGTGTGTCCTGTGAACTGCTGTGACTGACCATGTAGAGATAATACTGGAACATGGCATTCAAGCTCGAAAAGGGAGCTGTGGAGAGGAACGGAACAAATCAAACATCCTGTCCTCTGAGGAAAACAAAGACTGCATAAAGGAGATTCTCGTTAATAATCCTGTACTCCACAGAAAATACAAAGCTCTCATTCCACTGTCCTTGGACTGACTCACAAGGAAAGCACAGCTATAAGAGGGACACACAGCCTATACAGGAGGCAGGTACCAGCAGCATGAAAACACAGCTGAGCAGCACAAGAGGGGATCGAGGATCCAGGACAATGAAGAAATACCAAATGGCTCTCAGGCACTGTAAAGGGAGTGAGAGAAAAGGAACAAATGGCACATTGACAGGTGGCGAGTCTGCATTTGTATGTCTACTTTTTTTTTTTTGTCTAGACTATTATGGTTTCAAATTTCTTTACAAAATTAAGGTTACTGAAGCCGAATTGTCAGCAAACTGCAGAACCAGAGACTCCACAAAGGGGGAGCCCTTTCAGAAGGGAAGTTTGAAACTAGTGAGAAATCTTTTAGGAGAAGAGTTCAAAGAATAATTGTTTTTAAGACAAAGGTCTAGCAGTCAGGACATGGCACAAGACACGGTATCTGTAACTCTGAGCCTTGGACCTGACCTCAAAGAGCATGCACTATATACTGCCCTGGCAAACCACACTATGGGCACAGGATTCAAAAGCGTGGTCCAGAGGACCTTTTATCTGTTATGGCCACAGGAAGAAACTCATCACAAGGCTGTTACATGCATCTGTGCATTTCCTCAGAAATCTGGTTAGCCTCTTCCAAAACCACTTCAGAGGAAGTTGTGTGGCTGGGAATGAAAAGCTTTCTCTGTCTTACACAGAGAATCATCTCCAATCTGGCTGAGATGACGTCTCTGCAGTCATCAGTCTTGTTAAACAGATCATTGCACAAGACCTAGCAAAATGAGGAAGAAAACAGGTGATTGAGAATGGAGTTGATCATGTGTCTGAAGTGAAGAATTTGTAGGCATCAGAGAAAAGAGATCAGTGATTCCTCAAACCTGGATTATATTGCAAAGCATTTGTGAAATGGTAACATTGCTGTGCCTGTGACCATCACCCCAGTTCTTTAGTCTCTGTTACGCAGAAGGGGAGTGGGAGGTTTCCTGCTTTCAGTTTTTCTTCCCAGAGCTCTGATGAAAGCTGTACAAGTACGTCACTGCTAATCTGGGGCTCTGCACAAACAAACAGATGTACTCCTTTCAGTATCCGCTCCTCTATTCAACACACCACCTGGAATCGAGGCAAGGGATTCTCTCCCATTCTTCCCTCCAAGAATGGAAAAAATGACAGCATGAAAATATCACTACAAGGAAGCAGAAGGAAAAACCTACTGGACTTCATCCTGTTCTGTTCTGATCTGCAGTCTTCTGCGGCAGATGTAATTCTCTTTTCAAAGGTAAAACAGAGACAACCACTAGCACCAGATATTCTATGGTTCTATTTATTTCAGCAAGTAGGCTCTATGTGTTCTGGTGAAAGAGCAGAATCATTTGAACCACCTTCAGAGAAAAGAACAGGGAGAACAAAGACTCCCTCTTTTGACATCAGTGAGCTCCTGCAACAGCTCTCTCAATTTGGAAGATGATGACCTTATATTCTGGCACTCACTTACCTGAAAAAGCTATATTTTTGTTTATACCTCATTCTGGCTACTTTAAGAAAAGAGCAAACCAGCAACGGCTGGAGACTGAGTCTTTTGTGTTAACAGGTTCAATCTAGACAAAAGCTGATACTGAAACAGAAGAAAAAAATCAAAATAACCCAAAGAAGTGCTAAATAGCAGAAGTACAGAGCATTCTTCCCCCAGTTCCCCTCACACCCATGGTTTTTTTGTTCTTTGATGATGAATTCCTAAATCCATTTTTTCCCCTGCCAGCAGCCTCCATCCCAGTGCAGGTTCCTCAGACAGCTCTAGAAGCACCAACACTGCTTGCAATGTTATCAAATAGCAGCAGAGAACTAAACCAGGCTCCAGCCATAGCTTGGAACCAAAGGCGAGCAGCTTAAGTAGACAACTTCACTGCTTTCACACCTATCCTGTTACTGGTGGTATCTCCTTTCAAACAGTGAGATACAACCTCCTGTCTCAAAACATGCAGCACATTCTGGAGGCAAAGTTAGTACTGAATCCTTTCTCAACTGAGCAGCAATCCTAGCAGACAAATAAGGAATTATAGAAAAACATATAGCCCAATTTTTGTGTGACTGTTAAAATCTTACCAAAATTGCAAAGCACACAAATTGAGGGGAAAGAAGTCTTGTTTACTATTCCTATGCCTCAGAATCATAAGAAATCACAACTGAACTCAACTCTTCTCACAAAACTGCTCAAGAGAATGACTTCTCAAAATTGTAATTCTAGTCTTCCTGATTGAAAGCTAAGCCTAGAACTACGAACAGGCTGCAAATTATTGCTTGCATGAATTAGAAAAATTAATCAGATCTGTAAACTGTCTTGTTAATCTCAAAGCAGAGCACTACTGAGTCCATGCCGTAGAATTCTGGCCTTTCTCCACATACAGCATGAAGATGAAATTTTCACTAATGAATTTCATCACTTGGTCTCAGACAGGAACTACATTATTTCCTCCATTCCACAACTGCTCCTACTTGCAAACTCGTTCCCTCAGAGGGTGACTAATGTGCAGGACAGTTCAATGAGCAGTAAAATGTAAAGAACAAAGAGAGCACAGGTTTTGTCTGCAAGGCAGAAGAGACAGAAGTATGGTCTGGTGAACTCATCAAAGTCAACAAGGATGGGGGAGGGTGTCAGGGGATTCAGTGAAGGTGAATTCAAGCTACAGCCTCTGACATGGGACACCCAAAACCCTGCATTAAAAAAACCCAACCAACTCTGTGCACAACAAATTACTTGAAGAGCATGATAAAACCAGTGGCCAAGAATTACAACAGTTGAAAACATACAGGATTCCAAATCACTTTTTTAAACTTCTTACTTTCACTACTCTAATGGGAAGGTTGTTTGAACATAACATGGCTTTTAAAAAAACCTCCAATCTTATTAGCCTTACTTACTGCAGATAATTTGTGGGTAGTTCATATCCACCTTCTCATGCCTACCTTGAAAATGGAAAATAAGGCTCAATTTCTGATAAATTAAAATTGGGTTTACATGCATACATGGTTACCAATACTCTTTGGCTCCCCACAATTTTGGAATATGGTTGAAAACAGAATTTCAAGAGAGAAGCAAGTATCTGCTTTGGCCTAATGGCTTATTTTCCAGAAGGAATTTGATATAAACAGTTACGGGGTTTTCTCCATTTACTTTTTATAGTCAAAATGTTATTGCTGGCCAACATAACAATAGTATTCACGGTTTATTGTGCTTTATAAATCTTGCCGTGACTTTCCTGCTATCTCCCATCTTCATCTCTCATTTATGAAAATAAACAGATCTTTTAGTTCATTTCAAAGACAAACTCTAAAGGCAACCAACAAAAATCTGGACTACATTAGTTGAAAAAAACTATACTGAAACTGTACAAAGAAAGCAAACTACAGCTAGAGTTTTAAACTCCCAGTGTAGATGCTAAGACCTCGGTTAACACCAGTGAAAAAGATCCATATATGTTAAAGAGAACCATTTCCCTGATAGAAAATAACTGGGTATTGACTGCCTTTCATAGTGTTATGGTGCCAGAAACATCCATGGCCAAGAACAAGACCTGTATTTTCTTTACACAGTTAAATGACTCAGATTAAAAACATGAACCCATTGGTGTCTCACTGTAAGCACATACATGAAAACATAAGTTAAAATACCATTACTATATAAAAAGGATTGGTTAGAATCATGTAAAACCAAGGAAAAGGCCAGTCTGTCTTCCCTACTACCCAAAATTTGATTAGAATAACACTAACAGAAAGATGTGGTGCAGACGCAAAAGACCTTACAGCCTTCCAATGTTCTGAGCAGGTGAGATGTCATACACACTATCCCCAAAAGGCAGGAGCAGTCAAATGACATCCAATAGCACCAACTTCCCCTGCCTGCTTGTGTGAAATGGTTGCCCTTCCTGCTTTCATTTGTACTTTGTATGTGCATTTGTAGCATTTAAGGATATGACATCGGTCATTTTGTCACTGTGAGAAGGAAGCTTAGGTTAGATAATTAGAGGAGGGTTTAAAAGGCACAATAAAAAGTGCAGTGGTTATTCTAATAAATAATCTCACATACAATCCTACGTGTGCCAATAATGTCATTTGTATTGAAGGAACTCCAAGTACGTCTGTCATTAAAAGATTGTGCAATTGCAGCAGCCAGAGATGTTGAAATCTACATTCTACAGCAGTGGCAGTAATTTCAGAGCTGTGTGCCAAAATGTGATTAATCACAGTTCACTGACTATTTTGATAGTAACACAGGAAAATAGCTTGGCACAGAAAAACCATATGATCAATTAAGAATGCCATCAAGCCCCCCTGAAGCATAACTTTCTAGTAAAGTATGAATACCACAGCACTTACAAAGGTTGATTAACTTCCAAGATATAGGTTTCATCTATATAAAGGACAGAAAAATCAAAACTATTAATAAGAGACCATGTGGAAAATTGTATAAACTCTTCCCTGACAAAAGCTCATCAGAGATTATGCAAGTCTAAAGGAAACACAAATTGCTGCATATTCAGACACACATCAGAGCTGCATTTCTGCCTGACCACATTTTGGGGATGGAGGAAAAACAGCACAGTCACAGCAGGTTCTCTATATATTGCACACATTAGGCTTATAAAAACCATGAACAAACCCTTCACCTGCAAACCAAGCCAAACACATTTCTCTGCTGCAAGTGCACCAGTCCTGACTGATCAGATATTGCCTGCAGCTGCCTTCACCAGCAAAGCTGACGGCACTTGGTGGAGGTTCATACGATTCTGCCTGTCTAGGTGATGGCCTGACTTCAGTTTGACAAGAAGTTCAACAAAAGTTCTGATACAATCGCAAACCCATAACTGCTTTTTTCCCACAAGACAGCACCTTACTAGACAGTAGAAAAACATCAATAAATAAATGCACACGGTGATTCTGTTTCAGTTTTATGTTATTTTCAATATGGAGAATCTCTGACTTAATGCAATTCCTCCACAATTGTCCATAACTGCCCCAAATACTGCTCCTGAATAAACAGGACCACGATTGTTAGGAGGTGACTGCACACCAATGCCTATCACGGTACTTGCCAATGAACGATCTATAGCTAATTCATTACCAGCTCTCAAACTACCTTGTAAATGTGTCTTACCCAAGAGGTGAAACAGAATTGATTAGGTCTGTCCTAAAGAATCGAACAGAAAGAGACAGTTCAAAGGGGGTGTGGGGGGGGAGGGTGATGTCCATTCTTCAGGATTAAAAGGATTAGCATCTTGCCTCAAACTTCAGTAAAGCGTCTGATCCTGGCAATATTATAGAAGCAGTTCACAGAGGTGTTGATGCCTCTTCATGTACTCCACAATCGCGTACAATCCACTACTAACAAGATTCCTGAAAGGAAATATCTTAGGGTGCATCTTTAACTATCCTTTCTGTAAACTACCGAGATATACCCTGGCATTTCTGCAGTACTTTAGAGATAGACCCTGTAATTTCTGCAGCACTTTATGTAATCACGATGTGGGGAAAAAAAAGTTGATTTTAAATTTAGAAGCAATAAGAAAGTTTAATGAATCATTTGGACTGAAGTACTACAAGTACTAAAAGTACTGAAATTTGAAATAGTAAAAGTACTACTACAAGCAAAAGCAAATGTGGACAAATAGAAAATCTGGAACCAAAACCAACAGGCTTCAGCTTGGCAACAGAGCCTCACAGAATACAAAATTACAGAATCACAGAATATGCTGACTTGGAAGGGACCTACAAGATTCATCCTATTCCAGAGGAATACACCAAAACACATAAGAACATAGTTCCCTAAAAAGTCAGTTACACTCAAATGCAAAAATTAATGCAAAAAAAATCTGTAGAACACAAAGAAATTTTGGCTGTATTTATATTAATGTAAAGTTTTATTATTATACTTTCAAAATAGCTAAATATATCAGCCAACGATAAGAAGTACTATTCAATTCACTTCAGGATGCAGCTTAATATTTCAGAGATTCCAATGACATCTATCCATTCACAACCAGCCACACTAATCAGTAGTTTATTCCTATTGTGATGGTACTAATAGAGTATGCAGTAATTCAGTATATGCATTTAAAATCTCAGCAAAGCCTTTCAAATTAAATACGTAAGAATTTTTCAAAGCCATCTGAAACTAGAGCCAAGAACAGAAATATAATTTTGCATCATTTATTAAAAGAAATGAGGTACTCACCCAATGTCCCAGACTCGAAATTGATGAGAAATTTCAAATTGAAATACTCGGTCAGGATTTTTTCAGAATGATGCATTATACTTAGGGATAGTTAATTTTTTTCTTATACAATTCTATTCAAAAATTGGCTAACTAATAGACCAAGTTTTTTCCTTAAAGCAGTCAAAATGGAACACATTACCAGCTAATAAAAGACCAAAAAGCTGAATAAAATACTTTTTTCACCCGTAACTGGTGTAGACGCTATGAGGGTTGGTAGACAAAAAATAAACTCTGAATCATTAATTGTGTTAATAATTCACCTATCTGTAAATAAGAAGACAGACTTACTAATAAGGGTTAAATGAAGTCTGCCATGTTTCTCTAGTAAAACATTAATTACTGCAAAAGGATATTATTTTCAAACAAAGATCCATTCCTAGTCAATAGGAGTCTATTTTGATTGCTTACGAAGCCAGCCTAATGAATACTTTTCTGAAATTATTTTGGTTCCCCAAGACTTTATACAGCCCTAAATTTTTAGTTCTTAACATTGACTCACTTTCTGGTTAAAGACACTGTATGTAACAAAGCTTTAAACAAGCGATGCACATTAAATAAGGTACAATACCTCAAAGAATTACCAATAACTATTGTTCAAGTAACCTCAGACTTTACTGCAAGGAAGAGCAGATAAGTTAGGGGAAAAAAAACCCAATCACAAACATATATCCTTCACCCAGATATGTGAATATACCATGCAGCAGATGCCAGAAGAGATGACCATGTGGTTTCTGAACACCTGATGAATTTCAAAAACTTAAGTTGTTTCAGTGTTGTTCCATCATTTATTCAGGACAGACATCATCCTAACAGAACACACTTTGCAAAGAGAAACACAAACATCTTCAGTTCAAGTTTTTACTTTTTCTTTCAAGAAGTCATTGAATGTCTCTTCGCCATTTCTAGCCCTTGACTCAATTTCCTGATTTGGCCAGCAGCTGGAAGGATGTTAATCCCAGAGAAAGGAAGTGGTAAAACAATATACTCCCAGCCCTGGCCTCTGCATGTGCACAGAGAATGGATTTTGAACTCACAGTATGTAAATAAAACATGTATTAAATGAGGACAAGAAAATTGCTCCACGGAAGAAACCAACCCATGCCTTCAGCAGCTTTCTCCTCCATCCTTCTCTCCCTCACAGTTCCAGGTAATCTGTGATTAGGCAGTCACTCCATCTTAATTGTCATCATGAGTGCCATGACCTGCAGCCAACCAACATTTCCATTCCTCCTGCCTAGCTGGGGCAAAGAGCAAACTAAAAGAATACTTTTGTGTAACGTGGGGGGACAGAGCTTCTGGATCTAACTGAGACCGAGGTGGGTTTAAGCCACAGTGCCAAAAAAAGGGAGGTGGCAGCACTGGCCCTTTCAGCATCAGTGAGAGACCTTAGCAGCAACAGTTGCTTTGTTTGTATGTCAATATCAAAATTCTGATGGAGCTGAAGGGTGTTTTCTTAGGACCACCAAAAAAGCTTCCTTCAGTACTCTGCAAAATGCAGAGCTTTTACCCTAACCTAGCAAAACCCAATGTGCGGCCCTGACTGCAACAGCTTTACTTGATCCAGACGTGAATTTCACCTGAAGCTCCAGTGTCTCAGTTGTGCGAGAACAGGAAGGAGAGGAACACACAAGGCTCTATGTATCCACACACTCATGTGCAGCTTACTGAAGAAAAGGTGCTTTACATTTTGGGTGGGTTGTCCATGCTGCTGTATGCTTAAGTTAGACATTCATATAGCAATTCATGGGATTCACCCTCAAGCACAGAAGAAACTGCTGCAATTCTGGGAAAGAAGAACAAGAAACTCATAAAAGTCTAATTATGCTTTCCATAACTCATCTTACTCAAGTGAGCATGACGAGAGCAGTGCTTCAGCATTGCACAGCTGACAAGTCATTAATGCACAGAAGCAGCAGTGGAGATTTGAGCAGTGGGTGGCTTTTGAAATTAGCTGCCAAGTGGATTTGACAGGTGTAAAGCCCAGCTGCTCCTCCTGCCATCACAAGAAAAACACTGAGCAGTAGCTTGGGGATGGGAGTCTTCTGGCACAGCTTTGCTCATTCTGGACAGTCACCATTGGGATGGAGGACAAGAACCATGCTGACATCCTTCCCTCACTGTACAGACGCTCAACAGGTATAGATCAGGAGACAGGTGTTTTAACTGTTTTTAGCATACAGAAAAAAGATTCTGTTGGGGTGTATATCTCTATACACACAATCTATAAATACACACCCACATGTATATATATAAAGTAAAGATTTATAATACAAGTCATAATTTATATAAACAGCAACAAGTAAGACTGTGAGTGATGAATCTGATGGAGATACAAAATCAGTCATCGTCCAAAGCTCAAGCTCTTAAAGCTGAATTTCCACGATATTGGGCTGAAACAACCACCTGCATCCACCAGCCTATATCCTGCTCACTGTGGTGTCTCCAAAGCAGAGCTGATCTTTCCAACACACTGAAAAAGTGCACATGATCTAGACAGCTACAAAGCAAAAAAAAAAAGCAAAAGTGAAAGTTTTGTTCTCCTAAATGCTGTTGAAAAAAAAAAGAAATCCAATACTTAAGACTTTCCAGTCAATTCCAGAGCATCCAGCATACCTCTTGGCTTTTCTACCTGAATGAGCGGTGCAGTAGGTCACCACTGAAGTGTGAACACAGTTCAGATACACTGAAACTAACTCCAGCCTAGCTGACTGGGGTATCAACAGGGCTATAACCATTTCCCAAACCAGTCCAGATTTCCGGAACAGTTCAAAGTATCGCTATGCAGGCAGTTACACTGCACTGTGCTCCCTGCAGCTGTGGCTTCAACTGCTCCACTTCAAGTGAATACAGAACCTCAAGATGTTTTATGTCTGTCTTTTACAGAAAGATGTACATCATCACCTGCATTTCACTGTTGTCTGACTTTGAAACAAGTGTAAGAAACAAGCACACTCAACTGGGAGCATTGCTCAGTTACACCTGGAGGACCCTAAACTGTATCTAGGTTATTTTAACTGGCACAATCCTTGGAGAACAAGAGGTGCTTTACCAGCAGGAAAGAACCTGTAGTACAAAGACATCCAGGATGCTGTGACATACTAAAGAAGATTTCTCTAGGTGAGCTGCCAAAATGGCAACTCCCAGGCAGTATGATCAACATGAGTTGCACTTAAAGTCTAGAAAATACTCCATTTTGTTTGGAATTCTGTAACTTGTGTAAATGAATTAACATTAAGAACTATTCTTAGCACAGCACTTAACTACAAAAGAATATTTAATTTATTTTATATACATAAGCATGCTTTTACAAAACTAAATCCTCTCAAACAAAAAAGCATCCCCACTGCTTCCAAGTGCACATTTAACAAGAAGAAAGTAAAAAGGAAGCCTGCCATTAGCCAACATCTCAAGAGAAAAAACTTTGGAACAACCAATGCAGCAGTATAAAGTGCACAGAAAGCACCAGGGCCACGTAGAAAACAGCACTGCAGTGAGGCTTTCCACCCCATCACTCATTTGCAGAATGGGAAGCCACAGGGCAACACCCATATTTCACAAGAAAGCATCTGGGGAGGCAGATTCCAGTCTATTGCTCTTCATTTGGGGCACATCCTGGGAAGGTAAAGGCCCCTCCCTAGTAGGCAGCATGGAGAGCAGTGATTCCCAGTAAGCAGTAGTTTAAAAGAAGCAAGTGCCAAAGTACACAGGCGGGATGTGGTACTGCTTGAGACGTTTATGTTCTGTGGGAATATTACAGTAATGTAGTCTCCAACAAAGTAATCTTTGAACCATCTCCAAGTGCTGTTTCTGCATGTTACTGTCTTTCACAATGCAGCAAAAATCAGGTCATTTATGCTCTGCTGAGTCAGTTACTTAAATTTTCTCTTCCCCAAGCTCTAAAGTTTTCCAAGAAGCTGACAGCTTCCAAGCATTTTCTCCTCTATTGTACACATCTCATCTTTATCCCATATTATCAAGGTATACAAGCACTAGAATATTTTGATGCAGAGAATGGAGAAGCTGAAAAAAATCCACTATTAGTTTTTGATTGTTTTCCCTGGAAGCTACAGCACTTCCTCCCCTCAAATCTGAAATATCCTCAAAGTTTTAACTTATTTTTAGGACTCAGGAGACCGAGTCTTCTCTCTGCCTTACTTTCCATACACACAGTAATCCTTTGTGAATTTCTTTCTTTTTACTGCTGGAGTATTTTGAGTGTCCGCTGAGGATTTAATCACTGCATCTGGCAGTGTATACCTCTATTTTTCATTCTGCAGAGAGAGAACAGGCTGCAGTGAAGTAATTGAATGTGCAGGGGGAACATCAGCAGTATCTGTAGAAGCTCCTGATTTTGAGAGTGATCAACCTGATCCGTAGGATCAACATATAAAAGAGAAACTTACTCAGAAATGCTAAAATTAAATCATCCAGACAAAAAAGAAAACAAATCCTTGAGAAAGTGAAAAAGTGGTGGTGTGCCATAGTACAAACAGGAATGAACAAGGAACTTGTTCTACTTTCTATTATCATGCCAAAAATAAAGAATTTGGTTTGTCTCAAGAACCTCTGGAAGCCCTGTAGAAGCTTGTTGTTCAGTTTGTACACTTTCTTCTTTAATCATGACACAAATGCCAATAAACTGGCACTTTGTAAGTATTTGCTTCATAATCCAACACAATCAAGGCAGCTGAAGCAGAATGCAGTCAAGCAAAGGGATTCTGTAATTGACAGCTGGGACAGAGGGGCAGGGAGGGAGGAGGGAAAAGGCTACATAAGGTCAGAGGACAAGTCTTCTCTTCCATGTGTCCATGAATGCTTCTACTCTTACACGGTACCACCAAGTGCCCTAACATGCAGACAGCACATGAACGTATGGGCTCATTCACTTCTAACCAGAACAAACACATGCACTACCACCCAGAACAAACCTCATCTCCTTCTTCTGCAAGACGACCTCCTCATTAGCATGACGGTCAGACTGAAGGCCCACAGTCCCACATGTGGCACTGGCCACTGTAAATCAGGTCCAGATTCTCACAATGGAAAAGGGTTAGTCATTGCCAATGAAGATCCACTCTTTGTCCCTATTTTTGCTATAAGCCTGGCTAAAGCTCTATATTCTTGCAGAGCCCTGGACAGAGTCCCAGGAAAGACTGTTCTCAAGCCACTGGTTTAGCAATGACTTCACTTGTTCCAAGAAAGAGACAGGCAAACACACACACACTCCTTTTTTTTTTAACCGGAGCCGGGGTGAAGTTGAGTTGTTCTTCTGGCCTCCCTACCTTAGGAGATACGCATATTCAGGATCTCCTCATGAAAATTTATTTTAAGCTTTTATCTATATATTCCTCAGAAACACAAAATTGCAGGAGAACCAGTTCTTGCTGTATGCCAGCCCCAAAACTGAGAGTGATACGGTTACTGCAGACCTTTGTTACTAGTTGAGACCAAAGGGCAAATCTGTTGTTTTGACAAGGTCAGTACTGTAAAGCTAATGAAGCACTGTCTTCGTATTCAGAGCAACAAACTACTGTGGTTTCTTCTGATTATATAGGGAATCATACTGAATTCACAAGCAGCACTGGTTTGTTTACAGGTATAAAAACAGGCAACACATACTTCACAAAACAAGCCACACCCAGTAGAACACAAAATACCCTGACTCACCATCATCCCAGGCACCCAGCTAAATGCACCATTCCCTAGACCTGTTTTTCATCACAGTATACCGAGTTTCCTCCTTTGATATCTACCCTCCACAAGACCACCAGTTTCTTCTAAAAGGAAAAGGCCAAAATAGATAATACTTGGCCTTTTCTGTTCTACAATAGCGTCTTCCTTTCTTGTTGCAGAAGTTTCTCATGTGTGCTCCCATTCAATGCATTCACTTTTCTTTATGTCCAATTCCAATTCTTTTCTTACCAACCTTTTGTATTCTCCTAGATCCTTTACCTGAAAGTACAAACTTGCCATAACCTATCAATCTTAAACTCATTTAATCATAACTGCATTTTCCATTATTCTTCTTTCCTTATTTTCTTTCCAAGATGATGGAACATGCTACTTAAAATGCCTGTCTGAAATGTCTTTCTTTCATTTCTATCTGTAGACCTTCAATATTACATTTTCATTTCAGCATATCATTCAAGTTTCCAAAACCCTCTTCCCAAACAAAATTATTAAGAAAAAGACACTCTGCCCACAACTTCCTATGCCTAAAACATGTAAAGTTGATGCTGCGAAGAAAGGTGAATTGCTATCTATGCTTCTACCATGGTGCACTCTGCTAGTTAATCTATCACCTTAAAACTTTTCTTGCACATTATTTTATTATTCTCTAAAATGTCTCTAGCTGCTTCCATCCTTTGTCGTCTCTTTTTCTCCCTCTACAATTTATTTCTAGATATTTTAACATGCAATTAGAGAGACAGTAATTAAATTCAAACTGACAGCTCACAGAAGCATTCTGTTCAGTCCACATTAAAACCCTGGCTCTAATTTGTCACCCTGCCCACACACATACTTCCACCTCCCCTCTTGGCTGCTGAGGGGACACCACCATATTCCTAAGGCTTCAGACTGTATTATATCATAGGCATGATTTTATCACTGATCTCTAACATCACAGTACCCAAAGTGTATTTCCACACAGGGTAATTAATTTACTCTCATTAAAATACAACCATAGTTCATCCATCTACAGGTCAAAAAATTTTATTCATCATGTCAATGGCTTCCAAGTTGTTTGTGAGAAATTCAACCCCCAATTCTGCCTCATTTGTGATGTATTGGTGATTCTCCTAACCGATCACTTTGAGCCATCACTCTCATCTTTCTGTATCTCTGTGACATGCATCCCCCTTGTTTACCAACCTAAACTGAAGCCTTCAATTAAAACACCTTATCTTGGCTACTTTTTTAATCCCTTATTGTGGGAAGGCACACCACTCACTTCTACTACCTACATTTTTTTTCAGAAACCATACTTTCATTTTTTCCTATGCTAACCTTTTGGCCAAGAAGTTTTCTCCTGCACTGACATCTGTAAAGCATCTCTATTACTTAAGGTAAACAACAAGCACTGTTCAGCAAACATCCTGTCCCCCAATATCCAGACTACACATATGCTGACATTGCTTATCACTACTGCCATTTCTTTAGTCTTCTTGAGAGTCTTCTATGATTGCAAACACCTCACATGCAGGGTGATTCCCAACTACACCAGTCAGCTAGGCAGCCAGCTTCTCTAGTGCTCCCAGAAAATCATCTCATAGAAAGAAAAAGCTTTTGATTACAGCATGAACAACCTGAAGCACTACAGCCCCTCCCTCCTTCTCAACCTTGCACAGTGGCAGGGGTATCCAGTCAAAGTCATCACATGAAGTCATCACAATGAAGTTTGTTTCTGGCCATAGGGCTTCCAGGTTCATTTACAGCCAACTCTTCAACGAGGGCAGGAACTCCACTTAAAGAAACAAACTCATCATGAGAAAAACTGAATTCAGGGGATGATCTACCCCTCTCCTGTTACTGAGTTTCTAAACAGGGAGAAAGAGGCAGTACTTCCCATTTCCTCCCTTTCTCAGCCTGACTGAAGAACCTAACATCTGAAAGCACAGTTACACAAGGTCAACGGATGCTGTGCTTTCAGAAAGAGCAACATCTCAGGCACTCAAGCATTCTAAACTAGCAACATTTGTGAATGATTTACATTCTAGAAATTTCATCTGTAAAGTGGAGATTACATCATATCACACAACTGAGTGATAAAAGCAATCAGTAATTGTGAAATACACAGACATCAGACTGATAACTGCCCACAGAAAGCCACACAGCAACTGCAGACTTTGTCTTCTGATCAGGCTTGAATACCATACAGTAAATCCAGAGTACATTAATCAAAGAAGAACAGAAGGTGATAAGAACCATCAAAATAAGCACACTTTTCATTCACTTCACTGAAGGCAAAGATCCTGTAGAAATAATACATAAAATTTACTAAAATATTGCTTTGCTGCATTTACATTAGCATCCAAAATAGAGCTGTACCAAAAACTTTTATTTTGGTATGACTTTCTTTTCAATATAGTTCACATGCATGGGAAAGCTTGAGACTTTTCCTTTAAAAGCTACAGCAAGGCTCAGCTTCTCCAAAATGCGTGTATTATCACATCCACACTCAGGATTTCACATAAAAGTGCAAATATTCCTACTGCTATTTGGCGAATCAATTTTTTTACCACCTCTTTCATGTTTTCTTATTTTCAGTGTCTTGCTTTGGAAAAGAAACAAACAAACAAAAAAATCCACAACAAAAACACACCACACAAACCTTCACAGACCTCATCCCCTCCAATCCACCACAGGGTTTTGATAGTCTGGCAACAAAACCCAAAAGTTCCATGGCAATTTGAGCCCCCTCGCTGTTCCCCAGGGCATGGTGTGCTCAGATTGATCCAGAGCAAAACCTTGGGAGGTCTCTGTGGAAGGAATCTGCTCTAACTCCAGCATCCTGTATCTGCACTTTCCCTCAAATATGGTTTTATTCGAATGGATGAGTAGAGGGTTTGACTCAGAAAACAATTGCTAGAACATCTGTAGGCAGGCCAAGTACAAATGCTGAGAACTTGTCATCTTTAACATCTGGAAACTGAGCTGACAAGCTATTTGAGCCTCACTTCAGACTACACAATTTCCATTTTTTAACTGTAAAAGCAGAAAGCAGATCTTTTGCATATCTTCCTTCTGACACCTATCAGATGTCTCAAGAATATAAACACTAAAAAAGAATAAAGGAATTGATAAGATAGAGATGGAAGAAAAAAGGTTTCTGCCTTTTGCTGGACCAGCACAAGTTTGACAACAGTATCTACTGGGAGAAAAGTTCGACTGCAACACTTTCACACGTTGGCAAATACATACTTTTAACTTGTGGACAAGGTCAACAGCCAGACTAGAATACTGTATAGAAATAACCCCCCTAAATCCAAGACGGATCTCTATCCTAGAGGGTGAGATTAAAAACATGTAAAATAGCAGAGTACTTATATAGAAAGGTAAGTTGCTAACAATTTTTAAAATACCCATCTCAATCAAGGAGAGATGGGTGGCTTCAAAGAGCCAATGATGTGACTCCCTAAGACGAAAAATTCTTGCTCAAGGATATACTCACTTGCTTTTACAAGTAAAGATATGACTCAGCCTGCACATCCAGAAAGTTAGCTTGCTTTACTCCAGTACCTTAGCACAAACACGCAAGCTGAGTCAAGCAGGAATATTAACTGAACAGGAGTAAGTTGATCCAAAATAGTCTATGGCCTTTTTGACCAGACCACTTCATGACCATCAACATGACTGTTCCCACCCCAGCTCCAAAAAAATAAACACACAACAGCATTCCAAGAAATCCATCAGGTGCTCAGAGACAAGAATATGAAGAGCATATTGAAAGGAAATAGAGATACAGCAAAAGCCAGAGGAAAAAAATACCATCATCTAAACTCATTATGACTACAACAAGTATCTAAAACCCCAAGACTGAAGCCACAGATACTAAGCTTATTATCAACTATTTCTAAGACTTCCCTTCACCCATTCTGACAAACTTGTTGGAGCTCCCTTTCACCCATCAGTCTGTGAGGAATCTACCCCAACTGTACAGAAAGCAAAACCATCCAATATAGAAAGTTCTTGAAATCTTGTATCTGTTTGGCTCCCCTGAAGACTTTGTCAGCACTACTAGTTTCTTTGGAGAAAAAAGGATACGTGTTTATTGCTTATTAGATTATCTCATCAGATATATCTAAAAGCATGTCACAAATGCACACAGCCTCCTAGCAGTTATCTCAACAGCTTTAAATGCTTGGGCAGCAATCCAGAAAGAATGAGAGTCAAAAGTATCACCTCATAAAACAGGCAAACAATTATCACTTACTTTATTAATCTTTTCTCATCTTTCTGAACTCTGACCTGAATTTCAGATACCCTCAGCTCCCACAAAGAAGGTATCACAAGCTTAAGGGTTTATTTTCACCCTAATTTCAATCCTCCCCAGAGCAGTAAGATGAGTTACTGGTAAGTTTGTATTTGTAAGATGCTTTGACTATGTAAAGTCACATTCATCCTATTATGTCACTCAGAGACCACTTTTGCAGTGCTTTAGGTTAATTCAAAAACGAAGATGAGTGACTATTATCACATCACCTCTTCAACACAAACATGCTTTACCAGTATTTCCCTATCTTTTTCTTACGCTTCTCCCCCTCCATGCTCACCACTTCCCACCACCACCTGAGTAACCTAGACAGTTTCCTAAGGACAGAATTTAAAAGATCAAAATACTTAAGTAAATGCAATTGTTCAAGTAGCTTACCAATGCAGGCCATTGAATTTGTTTGATCTTTGATCCCTGAGTCTGGCTTGGGTCCTTTCTTTTCGCCCAGACCAGCTGGTACTCCACCAAGAAGGTTGCAAAATCTTCATAAACTTTAACCCATTCTCGCTTTTCCCATTCAAGGTCATCAAATTCCACATACACCTGGGGAAATTTAAGAAAGGAAGGGACATACATTATTGCACATACACAGCATGTGTTCATCTAGATGCACTTTTGAAAGCATAAATTTTAAAATTTAATGCAAGAGGTTTTTTTAATGCTTTGGTTTTGAAATTGTATTATCAGTTCCTGCACCACAGAAGAGAGTTTTCATGGCAATGGATTTGTGCTGGAGAGAGTTACTTTTGCTAAAACATTACCACTGACACTGGGTGTCTTATCTCGTGAACATGAAGTATTACATGAAGTATTTCATAGTAGCAATCAAGTAATACATGCAGCTATCTGCATCACCAGTTAGTTTTAAGAATACTTGTCATTCTCAGTTCAAATGTCATGTAATACAAACTAACTAATCAACGAAATGGTTTAAGGGAAAAAAAAGTCAATTGGAACAGCACCAGAAAGGACATCCTGCACCTGCAGACCTTGTAGCACAAGCAAGTCTAACACACAGCACCTCACAGAAGCAGCTCAGCTCCTTGCCATTTCTGTCCTCCTGCAATCTGGCTCAAAACACCAAACCAAACCAAAACCAATACCACCACATTTTACTTCCAGCTGGATTAATTTGGAGCCAGTTAGTAACTGTTTGATCTTGTGCTATCCCTGTCGCTCCCCAACAGAGAACAGCCATACCTTCTGCCCTCAGCTGCATTCCTTAAGCTACTAAAATACACCAAAAGTTTTGTCTCCTATTGTGAAGGGGAGAGGGATCTCAGAGCTATCCCAAAGCTATCTGCATTACCAAACACAGCTCTGCTAAACTCACTACATTTCAAAATTACGGAATTTATTTTAAATTAAAAAAAAATTAAACATTATAAGTTGTTCTGTTTCCCAAGTTATGAGAAACTTCATACAAAAACTCAGCTGCCAACATACAAAAAAGTCATTAATTGTTACACTAAGTGGAGAAGGAAAGAAGATGCTTTCCTATCCTTCTGAACTTCAACTCTCAGTCAGACCCAAGGCAATTTCTGAAACTGGAGTTTCTTCCCCTATCTGCTTCTGAGAACTTAAAATCGCTGTCACAGAAATATTCTTCTCTTTTAACTCTGGTTAATTTTAGGCCTACAACATACTTCCTTGTCTAGACTTTCTGTCTCACACTTTCCAAACGTGTACTACACAGTGCTCCTTCTCATCTTGTCCTTCTCCCTTCTGAGTATACAACTTGTATTTCCACCAAGCCACGTCTCACTCCTGTATCCAAGTTCATCATCCCAGTTTTCCCCCACAGATACTTTTAACCCATATTACTCCCACTCTATTCCTACATATTTTCCTTTTCCCTTCCCTCATTAAGCATCAGATCAAGAAGATTCTCTCACCTTCACTGTTCATTACTACAGCTATCTCCTCTTACTTTAACAAAGCAAGTAGAAAACAGCAGCGAAAACTGTTTTCACTAAAAGAGCATTTCTTAATAATTTAATTTCTAGAGATTAACTTTAAAATAAAGTTGCAGAATATTAATTTCTTGATCAAAACAGAGTTAACAGTAAACTTTAAAGCACATCATATTAGAAATCATCCTAGCAGCATTATCTTGTACTTGCAGCTACTTTGAACCCTTCTGGAGAAACATGCATTTCTAAGTTCTGTCATTTGATCAATTGTAAAGACAACCTTCAGTGAGTACAGTTAAAAATCATTCTCCAAATTCACCTCCCTCCTGGCCTCTATTCTGGACTGGTCAAATAATTTTGGTTTAATATCTGGAAAGACACTTCACTTGGGTAGTCTGGAGCAAGGTGTTAAGAGGTTAAGCACCAGACCTGACACAGCAACAGATTTAAAAAAAAATAGGAGGCATAGGGAATCAAGTGAAAACATTTTTTGAAAAACACAGCTAAGTCTAAAGTGGAGTTAGCAGTTTAGAAACAGCCACACTAAAACATACTGTATCTTCTGGACACTGGCCAAAACTTGTGGATAGCTGTGATACAATCTAGTGTTTGTGTGCAAGTTTTGCACCCCAAATAAACCGAAATCCGGTGCAACGACAGTGGGAGTCATTGCTGAGCTATCTGCAGACTCTCCTGGCACCGTATAATTAGATCTTCAAAGGAGCAGTTCCAAGAAAAGTGGAGAATGGAGTGTGGCGCAGAGCCAGTCTGCCATTGCCCAGGGCACCATATTCCGCCTCTAGTACGATACACACACAACCTTACTCGGGAATTACTTCTGCCAGCTTCCACCACTTTCAGATTTCCATGCCAAGACTATTAACTATCTGCTGGCTTTTTAAAGTTCATTTTTGAAAAGCAGAAGAGACACAAAATGCAGAGCCCAGTCATTGCCCATTCTCTGTTTGGCTGGGAAATTAATTTTTCTAAGGCAAGAGCAAAGTCTCTGAAGAATAGAGGCTTCCCCTTTCTCTGCACGCTGACCTACCACACAGAGATGAGCACTATCTCAAGCAGCACAGTTTATGAAAGGGAGTAAAAAGCGGAGAGGATGAGGAAAGGAAGCAATCCAGCAACCTACGCCAACAAAATAAAATGTCGAGCCAAAGTTAGACCCTCTAAGGAGTGCAAAGGCTAAAAATATTTAATCTTTTTTGCTCCACTGACAGAACTCTATACAGCAAGAAACTCTGCAACATTTGCCTCCCTAAAAATGAATGTTGATTTTAACATTTTTCAGCCAAATTTTGTTTCCTTGCCTTGTCAGCTGTTTGAGAAGAGATATTATATGTTTGTGTTCCCAGAGTAGTTAAAGTCTTCTCACCACGTATGCATTTTCTTGAATAAAATGGAGAAATTCCCACAGGGATGATATTATATTTATAATTGGCATTAATGTGCTAATTTTGTAACTCACTGCTATTTTCCAACAGGAAGCAGCATAAGCTTTTAGCATGCTTTTCCAAGTAAAGCAAGACAACAATTTCCAATGGAGTCAGCCAAGCAATTGCAACAAAATATTGATATTTCAAAGCCCAAACATAACAATCATGGAGAGATACTCTACGTGCAGCACCGTGATCCGGAGTTTTCCAGTCACTTCTGCTCCAAATAAATATGCCTGACCAAACAAATTCTGAAACCCTTCAAAGCTGTCACAAAAGCAACGCTAATTTCCAGCCAGTTTTACTTAAAATATTAAAAAGCATCGTCCATGCATCATCCACTTTCTTGAAACTACCTGAGTGGGTTGTTATATAAGTTCTGTTTGCTCTCCTAAGGCAAGAGGGTACAACTTCCCCTTTATCACCTAATAATTGTTAGCAAAATGTTTATTTCTAGAAAGAAAGCAACCTTTCTGAAAACAAGGCCAAGAAAACACTATTTCTGTACAACACTGGACAGTCTTTCATCAACACCAATTTGGCTACTGACTTCAAGGTGAGCCTTAGAGTGCATCCCACTGGGCCTCACTCGTAACACTTTAATATTAAAAGAGATAGAATATTATATCATGTTCAATTATTACGCATACTTACTTTATAAGCAAATTCTAAGTGTTGAGAACTCCAGATTCAGATGCTAAAAATTATCCGTGTAATTCAAAGTTCTTAGTTATGCAACTTAAGATGGATGTCAACCTCTTAGCATGTAATCAAGATTCAAAAACTAGCTGTCAATTTTCCAGCCTTGTGATGTATGGTCAGGTGAACAGACAAATATAAACCTTGTATGAAATTTAACAGAAATCTACTTAAAAATACACCAGTGTAGAAAAGCAAGTTTCAATGGCAATAATTAGAGTGTTTTACAAGGGGAGGGGAGTTTTGTTTCTAATATCGATAGTACCACCATCAAAGGAAAACAAAAATTTTCTGTTTGATACTTCCAAGTTCTACATAGTAACTGAAAGAATAGAAACTACATTATAAGATGTCAAGACTAAATTCAAAATACAAGTCCAAATTAGTTCTTCCATTTCCATATGCTCCAATGTTAACTGCAACCTGCAAATTTTAATTCTGGAGAATAAACATTCTCTGGGATATTTAAGAATGGCTTATTCCTGCCCCAGTAACAAGGATTCTGGGAGTTTCTTGGTTTTGAAAGAAAATCTCCCACAGGAAAGAAAATCCAGGCTGCCAAGGGAGCAGCCAGTGCCTCCAGCTGCTGCGAGTCCGGGGATCCCAAACGGAACCATCTGGACAAATCTGACACCTTGCTCAGCACCAGTGTGCCTTCTCAACATAGTACACAGTTTGAAAATTAAAACAAAGTGTGCTAGACTCTGGAAAACTTCTCCAGCTCCTGACTGGGATGGATGTGATTGCCAAACATCTAGCTGGTATAAACTAAGGCTAGTTGTAAGTACACAGGGAATGGAGCCAGTAAGGGTGCTTTTATAAAACTTAATCTTCCTATCCTGTTCCCAATAGCCTTGCCTTCTCAGGTTTTTACAAATTGTTTCTTTGATGGAGATGGCATTACCCAGCAGTCAAATCTTTCTAAATATATCTTAAACTAATCAAATGCAATCAAAGCACAAGTTACTATAAAGCAAAACAGCTGAGCACAGGAAAATTATTACTGTGTTATGCAAGTGCTACACATTTCTACATGGACAAGTGGTGAAATAGCAACCTAAGACAGCAGTAGGGATTTTTCTTCAATAAAGGGCTCACAGTGTTGCTTTTTGCTACCAAAATTTCCTTACTCTTTCACATTAGCATTTCACAGTCACTCTACAGTAAAAAGAGCTCATAAAAAAGGCATTTTAAAATACACTGGAATTCTCCATACAGCCTAAAAGCAACTGAAACAGCTGAAATAATGGCAAGAGATTGCTCTTAAACTATCAAATATTTTCTTATTAAAAGATGGGGTTTACTGCCTCCATGTATTCTTACAGCCAGCATTTTTACTGCAGATCAGACATGCTCATTCAATTATATTTGCAGTCAAGAAAGCTTTGACAAACAAGTACTAAACATACTGTGTATTTTTTAGCCGGGGTGAGTAGATACCCACAATACCACAGAACATCTCTAGAAAACCTGAAAATGTTAACAAAAGTGGTGTTTCACACCATTTAAGGAACTTAACTTGTTTGTAAAATCAAGAGCACTGCCTCTAACTCTCAAGGCCTAGGAAAAAAACCTGTACAGTAAGATAGATGTTTTACAGGCAAGAACACTGAAAGCTCCTTAGAAGATGGGACAAATTAGAAGTGCAAATTATTTTATGCTATTTCAGTTCTTAAACCAAAACATAAAATCGTTTGGACAAATAAACAAATCCGCGCATCTGTTTTGACGGTTTATGGATATTTACTTATGTTTGCAAAAGTAACAAATTTAATGGCAGAAGATTTAAATTCCTATTAAATGAGAAGACTACTATTAAATGAGAAGACAGCTACTTTCAGATGAGCTGTGGAAAACAAAGGGACAGTTCCTCAAAAATTAAATCCTGTTTGACATTTATTACTACCATGAAACATCATACTGATAATTCTGAAGACTTAAATTCTTGGTTTATTCAAAAGAAAATGGAATAGGTGTAGTGTCCCAGCAGCAGTCCTCAGTCATAAGCCGGAAAGCTGAAGTGTACAAAAAGAGGCCGGTTCATTACCTGCAGAGTACTAAGTCTCTGTTGCTTCAGGATTCACAACTGCTTGGAAACCTACTTTTTTTTTTTTTTTGGGGGTACAAAATGGTTCTAGGTCTGTCCGGCAGGAAAGGACCAAGACTTGTTTCCTCCCACTGAAAGACCACACATAACAGCATCCAGCTACAGCTCCTCTGAAATGCGGAGAAACAGCCCCTCCAAAAACACTGCAGTCATTATTGAGGAAAGAGTAAAATCTGCAGGCTCAGGATCATCTGCTCAAAATTTATAAAACTACTTAGAGGAGCCAGTGTCCTTGCTGGAGACACACAGTGACAGACACAAGCTGAGGCCACACTTTTACTGCCAACATTGCTCAATATGCTTCATAGACAGCACAATAGAGAAGACAACCCTGCTCTCTCAACAGGCTTCTGAATAAACCAGAGGTACACACTCACTGAAAGACATGTCAAATATATGCCACGTGCAGGAGGGAACAGGGCCAGATGTAGCAAATACATGCTCCAATAAACATGGATTTTCCAGGTAGCTTCCTTATATTAAGCTTTAAAGCACAAAAATCCTACCGAGAGGCCTTGACACAAAAATATTTATTTCTAGCACACAGTTGTCTCAAGATACATTACAAGGTAAGAAATAATCAACAAGTACAGGTTATGGTTAATTTTCAAACCCTAATTCTGCATTCCCCAAAATACATACTTCAACACTGACAATAAAGGAGCTTCTGCAGAAGGAAAATGCAGCAAAAAACCGTTGCAAAACTGAAGAAAAATACCAGTACTATTGCAATGGCCTGCTGCAGTCTGTAGCTTGGATTGCTAAGCAACCAGCACAGCACATAGAGCACAAAGTAGAGATTGCAGAGAAGACAGCAGAATAAAAACGCATCCTACTTCCATGCCCCAATACCATTGTCGAAAATAAAGAAAACCATCTAACACAAGTATGTGACCTTCATCCCTCCATTTCAAATGGATATTCTGAACAGAAAGCTGAAGGGAGAAAATATGATCTACATTGAACCGCCAAGGAGAAAATCCCATACTTCTTGTATGTGAGTTGTAAATTAATTTCTCAAAAAAAGATTTGTCTCTGATAAAAAGATAATCTACAGGAGTGCCAAATTTTACTTTACATGCTATTTAAATCACTGTAAGTATTTAAATTATTTTAAATTATTTGGCATACCTATTTTGCAAATCTTCCTTCAAATTCTTAATAGCAAAGTGCACATAAACCAGAAATTAAATCATTGCTCTACTGGACTTACAAGGAAACCAAAGTCAAGTAGCCCCATTTGAAACACGTTTTAGATTCCAGAAATTTACTGAATTACTTATCCCAAGTGAGAAATAGAAGTGACTTACTATTTTAAGAAAGCATAGCCTAATAAATCATAATTAGTTAAAATATACACATTATACAAAAACCACCTGGCCCTTCAGGCTTGAAAAAAAATCTTTCAAATTCTCTTCACCATTATACAACATGGGACACTCTTATTATACCTAAATTTCTAAATGATCATTTCTAAAAACAATAATTAAGAAGCACACCTACTATAGAAAGCCTACAGAGTCAATTTAAAAATAGAGGGGTTTTTGTTTTCAAATCAGATGGAATTTTAAATAAGGTGAACTAAAGCCAATTAAAAAACTTTAGTGATTTAGATGACTTGTGACAGGTCAGCAGATTTTGTTTGTACTGAAGACATTTTCTCAAGGCCAAGCTCATATCAACAGCAGAAATTCCAGCAGACAAACTCACTCAAACTCACTCAATTCATTGCTTTCTTTGGTCATCGTACAGGAATTAAGAGCACTATGGAGGAATATTCCAACAGTAACCAGAAAAACAAGAGAAAAATTTAGCTACCAAAAAGAGACAGTGTATTGGAATTTTTATAAATTACTGTCAATTACAAAATGGTAATTTTTTTATATTTGAAGAACAACACAGTACTTGCTCTTGTAACCAAAGCTGTTAGCCTTAAGCAAGAAGCCAACCAAACAAATCTCAGCAAGCAGATGAGAAAAATGCAGTAATAGTAATAATAATAATCATCATCACCTTCAGTAGCAAGACAAATTGTTAGTGAAATATTTATCTACTTCAGTGACCATCTGGCAAAATCTTTCCAGATACTTCCCAAGCATTTTTTCCTCTATAAGAGAACTAGAATATCTGAGCAGGGAAGTCAGTGTACCCTATTGATTACCTTAAAGCTTTATCTCTTAGCAGAGAATGTTACAGTTTTAAAGTAACTTGCTGTTCTCTTTCCTCCATGCCACATGCTGTCTATAACCACACTGCAAACTGGTTCTCCTGGTCCTGCCCAAACCACCTCTAAGCAGAGTAAGAAAGACAAACAGTTTCTAAGTTCTTCCCAGCTAAGATGCAGAGGTATTTCAATTTGGCTGTTTTGTTCAATTTTTATTTTTTGGAAATCTGAATTCTTAAAGTCTTCTCCTGTAGTGTTGTGACTGTATTCAGTGCTACCTCACAAGCAGAATTACTGTTTGGTTGTTTAAGAGTCAATTTCTTATTATTATTCTAGTCTTTGAGTTTCAACCTCCCCTACAGGTCATCCTCCAAAACTACATCTCTGTTTCCTTCACACTGTTAGTACTTGTCTAGTTCTTCACACTGGAGAGTCATCACTCACTCAAAAAGACCCCCATATAATTTTTTTGATATAGATAAAAACTTGAAGATAACAAAACATTCATAAACAAAACTTACCCAGGTCTACTCTTTCCTATAGGTTAACCGCAGCATTAAACAGAAAAGTAAGATCTGTACTCAGAGGACGAAGCTTCAAAGGATTAAGACCTTTAAGGTTGATATGATCTTCCTTTATTTTTCCATCTGACACCAAACTGCAGGGCTAGATTTTACAGAGAAGAACTGGGTCATTACAGTTCATAGTTCACCAGTGCATAAATGTCCACAAACTGGGATCAAAGTTCATTCAACTCTGAACTGAGATATCTCCAACAATTACTAAAGGGCTAGAGGGAGATTAACAGTGGGGCTGCTGGCACATGTGAGCAAACACGACCTCAGGAAACAGCCTGCCAAAGTAACATTTTGGGAGCAGGAGAGGAAATGTAACCGCAGCTTCCTGGGGTTTCAGACTGTCTTACTCCACATCCTCAATCTCCTCTGCCATAATGGGCACTCCTGAGTCACAGATATCTGAACGCCTGAGCAAAAAAAATACACCTCTATAAATAATAGGCAAACTATACAGAAATACAGCAGCACTGTAAGTAATTTAGGCAGTCATCTTTCCATTTCAGTCTTAAGGAGATGGTTTACATTAAAATGGAGGCATTAGCAATGTGAACAGACAGTTTGGTCCCAACTTAACAAAGTACTTATCTTCTGTCAATGTATTTCAAAAGTCTTCTAACAGTCATTCGCTTGTGTTTGGCTTTTTTATTAAAAAAAAATCTCAAACTAACAACCTCAGTCACTGATACAGAGTTGGAAGGTTCTGCCCTCACTCCATGACAGCAGGCGAGTTGCATGTCTGTGCTTCATACCCAGCCTCCAGCCCAAGAGTAAAATCACTTCAGCCGAGTGTGGCCACCTGTGACCACAAGTCCCTTGGGAACTGAGATTATGTTCACCTGACACGGAATGTACTGGAGATCAAATATCAGTGAGTTTTCAGGTGTAACAGCGGTGTTACAAGACAAATCACGCTGGATGACAGAAACACAAAGACAACCAGCTCCTCTGAACAACTGCCCACTTTGTTGTTGCAGCTGCTGAGGCTACAGCACAGGAGGAATGGTTGCAAATAAACAGAATTACTGATGCAGAAAAGCTTCAGGAATATAGGGCTGGAAAGCATTACGGTTACATAAATCACTCATGATACATACATGAAAATTCTCCTTCTATGTGTTTGTCTAATATCAGCGTTTTTCAGAAGACAAAATTCTGCTCTGTCAGCTAACAGCACTTTTTGTCCTGCAACAAAATTTCTTAAAAATGTGAGGGAGGTCATTTAACCTTTTGCATCCGAAGTATTAATTAATTTATTTCAGTGTCACAATTCTCCAACTACAAAGAAATGTTTGATTTCTACCCTTAATTGCATGACTTTTTTTTTAAAGCTTACAGCATACCGTTTGTTAATTAGAAATTGTCCTAGAAATCTCCAATGTACTTCAACTCAACCAAAAATTGAAGGCAACAAAATATTATGCATTTTCAGCTCTCCTAGTAATTTCTTTCAAAGTTCTTTTTAAAAGAGGAACAACAGATCCATTGATAAGCCAACAGAACAACAGATAATACAATCAAACCCTTAGTGCTTAAGGCCAGCAGTAAAGACATAAGAACTGGCAATGAATATACATCAAAAAGCTGCCTAATGAACCAAATTAATAACCTTAATTACTGCATTAGCCATCTCTGAGTAACTTACTAGTGAAAAACTCAGATGCTCCCAGTTACAACACCATGGATAATATTTTCGAATAAATGGCATTTTAAAGAAGATTTTGATGATGAATTTTTTAAAAGTTTGTTTATGAGCAATGATTTTATAGACTGTAACTATAAAGTAAAGGCTGTGACTGGGATAAAAAAAAAGTCCTCCCTGCAATTCAAAACGCTGCAGAGACGAGAATAAAAAAGCATTATTTCAGAACAGTACATAATTTGCTCACCATCTGTGCAAGTTTCTGGAAAAAAACAAGGCTTACTGTATGTCCAACACAGCTTTAATGCTAGAAATGATACATCTAATAAGTGTACCGCAAAATGAGGACTGATACTCTTTACCTCCTCTTTTGTCCCCTTTACTTCCCCACCATCATCTTGCTTATTTAAAAGTAAGATAACAGGTTTTTGTATCCCCTGAATCAACCATTGCTATACACAAAAAATGCAGAAAAACTTCCCCCAAGTTTTCAGCACTCACCTGCAAGTTTATTTTCTGAGGAGCTCCTTGATTCCAATAATCACTTAAGTTCAGAATCTCTAAAAAATCTGTGAATGCAACCAACTCCTTTTTTTGTAACAAATGTGAGCACAATCTTATCTATTCCAAGCTCTCTGAATCAGAAAACATTTTTAAAACAAACAAAACCACCACACAAACTGCAACTGATTGTGCACCCACAGTTACAGTTACACAGAATACAGACAAGACTTTTGGAAAGATATCAAGAGATTAAGTACGGCCTTTATGACCTCCAGAGGTAACTCAGGCAACCACAGCCTTCCTGGAGTGAAGAATTTGACAGTTTTACTGTATTATGATAAATCAGTGCAAGAGAAGATAGAGCACAGTCACGTCACATTTGTTCCCACTCCCTTAGGGAATGAGCAATAAAATTACTGTTCAAGGGACACAAGTGTTCCCTTCAGGAGAACGAACACACTGTAAGATGATATTTTTGACTACAGTCATCAGCTGCAGAACTATTTGTGGTATCAGATAACTGAAGTTTTCATTGATAATGATAAAGAAGTGAATCTGTTTTCAAAACATATCAAGGAATGACAACTGAGGTTTCTGCCTTGCTTTACCAAATGCCTTCCACTTCTCTCTATGAACTATTTAAAATCTGGATGTTATTTCTAACAATCAGCCTCATTTCCTTGTGAATTGTATGCAAAATATGGCTTCTGCTGCAGTCAACTTACTGTGCATAAGAAAGGAACAATTACTCACGTGAAAAAGTCCACTTAGCATTCACGATAAAAATGCAGGACAGAGAGGTCTGTCTCCTACTGTCAACAAATATTAATACTGCAATAAATTAAAATAATAAATACCTCTGCAAGTCATGTTCATTATTGGCTTTCTCACAGCTTTTCGGTTCAGTTGTGTCACTGTGATACACATAATTCACGTATGGCAGTTACGAAGAGTTTTAAGCACAGCCAAGACCTGCAATCACGCAACTTTGATGTACTCTGACTAGACAACAGTTGCAAGCATTTCAGACAAATACATATACCAGCATTTTTATTCAGTGTATGTATGAAAATGAACTGCATGGAGAAAGCCAAGAGAGGAAAAACCATGGTTTTCTCCCCTGCATTTCACTTCCCATAAAACCAGTAAGATCAAGAGCCTTTATTCCCCAGTCACTGCATTGGAGAAAAAAAAAAAAAAAAAAAAAAAAAGAAGGATGGATGGAAAATCACAGCTAAAAACCTATTTTCTTAAGTCTCTCTCTCAGGGTGGGAAGGAGATCACCACTGATGAACCAGACAAACAAATATTTCACCTACTCAGGGAATCAGTTAAGTTCTACCATCTCCCACTACCTCATGTTAAGATTAGGAAATGAAGGCTGAATGAACAAGACTCAGAAGCGTCATTAAATGTGCTACATACAAGCAAGAACAGCTTTGCTAGGTTTGCTCATAAAAAGGAATCAGAATATTAGTTATATCCCCCCCCCCAAAAAATTAATCAGATTTGGTACGTAGCTTATTAGATACCAAAATGAGCTGCCAAGGAATTTTGGCACAAATTCATGGGAATCATAAAATAAAGAGACATACCTGACAAGTTCCACAGCACTGGAAAAATTAAGTGTTCTTGAGAACTGAGAGCAAAGGGCAAAGATTTCCAGGCTTTCTAATGTGTGTGGCTTCTCTTACCATCACATCCCTTCCTTTCTAATATTCATAGTTAAAAAAAAAAAAAGAAAAAACCCATTAAAAGCAACGTATTTTCAATGGATACATTTTGCCCAAGAGTCCACAACAGCAGCACTGGTTGTCAAGACTACCCCCTGCTCTCAGTACGTCTATTTCCTTAACATGTTTTCTGCACCAAGATGTTAATAAAAAACTTTAAAACTCCACCCAGTCAATTTTTTTTTTAAAGCACACATGTATACAGGATATCGAATGCTAAGATAAGATCAATCCTCTTGCAATTATTTGATTTTTAAATTTAGAACCAGAAATAGCCAACTTAGTAATTGTATTGTTCTCATTTTAAACCTCTAATCTTTTAAATAATTATTCTTTCCACATGCATCACACTGAAAAAACAATGGCAGAGGTCTGAGGAAAGCCAGCACCTGCAGGAAAGGGCTTCATCTGGCAACTGCTGGTGTTGTTGAGCTACTCATCACATAAATCTCTTATTAAGTCCCACCTCTTTCCTGTAGCCCTAACCGTTGGAGTTTGAGAAAACAGACCTCGTTTCATGCTAAACTCCCACCACCAAGCAGCTGAATCTCCTACATTGCTTAGGATACTGTTCGTGAGAGCAGACTTCACATGGAGTCATGCAACATCCTGTTCCAAGCCAAATGCTCCAGATGGGATATGTTTCACTGCTGCCTCCCCCTCCCCAGCCCATTTAAGCTTGTTCTTTTTTCTTTGAAAGCATTTATCCCAAAGTGATGCTGTAGCAGCATGCTAAAACTGACCTTTTAAGAAAAATACAGACAAACCAAAACTTACTTAAAATCTAAATATCTTTACTACAAAAAGAAAAAACCCACACCACTTACACATTATCAAAATATTTCTATTAGCTAACCAATTAGCAAAACTATGCATATAAGAAAATAAATTACTTGATGCAGCTCTGTATTGCAGGAAAATCTGCCTTGTTTCAAAAAATTTTACTGATCATTTAAAAGCTTAACATTGTCACGCATGTTACTAATCTAATGGAAGTTCTCATCGACATAACAAGGAAAAAACTGTCTAGTCTGCTGATCATTCTGAATGCTGGCAATTTCTCAAACATCTGCTAAAGGTCAGATTTCCACTGCATGGAACCAATCAATGAAGCTACACAACACTCCCAGAGCCATTGGAAGTGCCAAACAAAGACCACTGTTTTACATAAGCAAAGAAACTCAGCCTGAAATCCTCCAAAACACTACCAGCAAAGTCTTCGCTCCCGTCGCCACATAGTACTTGTCTACCTGGCAGTGCCTATTAAGATTTATTCTAGTTTTGCTTTTTAGCAGAACTGAGTTACTTAATGCCAGCCCATGTTTCCACATTGTTAAATAGTGGGCAGCTGATACCACATACAGAGAAACATTAAGGAGGTAAAAAACTAATGTACATTCAAACAAAAGGGGGCTTTATAAAAATGTTAATCAACATAAAAATAAAGTTTCAGAAAACTGAATCTTGACATAATTGGTGCCTTTGTTTCAACTCAATGACTTCAACAACACACCCCTCCACCCTGAGTTCTAAAAAACAGATCTCAGAGTTTAAAAACAGCCTGAAATCATAAAATTCTGCCCTAAAATCCTTACTAAGCAACCTCAGAAATATAATCCCAGTATCCTAACAGATCAGGGAATTGTTGGCTCCTGCTAAAAACAACATGCTCTTAATTTCAACAGTATATCACGTCATAAAACCAGCACTTTAGCAAGAATCCAAACAGAAAAAATAAGTGATCAATTCCAATGCTGCTGAAAAGCTCAGCTTGTTCTATTTTTACACATAAAACGTTATTTTTGTATATAGATAATCTGGCATTGATTTACAAGAAGAGCCTTCTGTACACAGAGATAAGGGCGAATAACAAAGCAATCTGATGGAATTCAGGGAATTATTTTATGTTAATTGTGTGGCACTAAGTGATCTTCAAACTACAGTTTTAGGCTTCTTTCATGAAATAAGCCTGGCGGTGCTCAATTAGCTCCTGACCCCCAGTCCTCCTTGCCACAGCTGGGGCAGAGCTACCAAATAGTCTAAAGTGCAGTGCCTGAGAACGCCACACTCCTCCTTACTGAGAGACAGCTCCCTTGGCAAATCCCAGCAGAAGCACTATGGCAGGAATTGGTACCATCCGTGGGTCAGAGAAGGTATGGCCCTGAGGGAAAGGAGAGGGTTGTACAGCAGACACACACAGTGGGCATGGGAGAAGGGACCAGCACTCCCACAGCAAGACCAGGCTCACTGCAAAGTGCTGTTTGATGGCAAAACCAGCAAAACAATGGAAGTACAGGCTGCTTCTACAGATACCTACCAGAAAGTTAAAATGGTATGATAAAACTTGGTCTTATCCAAGACACAAAAATGAAATTATTAAAATGGAATTTTAATACACCTCTCAAATAAAAGACCCTCTGTTAGTTGGTTTGGTGGGGTTTTCTTTAATTACTACTTTATTAAAGCTGAACAGCAATAGGACTAGAGGATATTTCAAGGAGACAGTTATTTCTCGGTACTAGTTCCACTTATTCTTTGAAAAATGCATTCAGCTCCTTTAAGCAACCTTTTTTCCTGGTTGTTTCTTGTCTGATCTAGCTGTTAGTGTCTGGGCTGATCCCATTTTTGTAGGACACTTAGGGGTAGAGAGTTTCATCACACTTCAAAAACTGAAAGGCAGCCCCAGAAAGGCCTATCCGTATTCAACTGCCTCCTAACTTCCAACCATTCAACCAATTCTCCATTCAAGAGAAGCCAAGAAAATGAACAAACATCTGTATGAGATGCTTCAAGGAAGAGCACAGTGACCAAGACAAGTTTTTATCATGCTCTGTGTTTCTTTCAGCAGGTCTGTACAAGTTGCCATTACAAAGCGGTTTCTTCAAATGTTATTTAGAAGCAGCATTATCAGCCATAAGGGAAAATGCAGTAATACACATACCAATGGCAAATCATTGTAAGGATCACAGATCAATGCCAGCTTACAGATTTTGGGTGCTTTTATATGCAAGTATTACCAGTTGCACTGATATATTTGAGTACAGATTTTATTTTTAAAAGTATTGTACTCAAGAAGCAGCCTGACCAGATGGGAACACAGAATATATACATATATGAACCCAAGGTACTTACATTACTTCACATGTCCACGCACATGTGTGTGGGAGAATATTGGTCTGGCCTTCCTATTACTCACATTTCTACCCAAGGCAGGACAAGGCATGCTTAACTCTCACTTCCGAAATGGAACTGTATTAGTAATGGTCAGAATTTACTTGGGGAAAGATACTCAACAACTGGGTTAATTTCTCCAGCTTTCCAGGACACTATGTCGGCCTCTGCCTCAGAGAGGATGCCAGTTTCCAGGGGCTTTCTGATGACATAGTATTACCCCACAAAGCAGTAAATTAAGTGCCTGTAATGCCTGATAAATGTAAACTGCACATGCACAGTGTACCTACACTGCCTTTACTGACTGAGTGTACAGCTTAGGCACAACCCAAAAAGTGAGGAAGAGGGATGTTAGAAGAGAGCTCGAAGATGCATAAAGACCAGTTTTTTGAGTGCAGGCCAAATGCCAAAGCATTTACTTTTAACTCTGTTACCGTGGCTACGACAGCTTAAACCCAGCTCAAGTACATTTGCTCTGCACTGCAGTGCACACACAGTCTCGTCAGCTTGCTCTGCTTTACTCCAACTCACTCATGCTGCTTTTAGAGAATCCACTGAGAAGCAAATTATTTAAGTAGTCAGTAACAACTCCCAGTGACACACCTGAGTCGCAATGTAACTTTGTACCTCGATTAGGCAGCGAGGAGAGGAAAAAAAACAACCTGCCTAAATGCTGCTTCCACAAGAGCTGCGAGTGAATGACTAACCCAAAGAAAGCACAAGTAGGTCACCATTAGACATCCACTATCCTGGCTTCAAATAGTTGGGAAATTCAGTACTTAAACCTAAGATTTAAAGCTTCTTGTCATGCATAACTATGACTATCCCCTACAGAATTACAGCTCTTATTCATTCAGTACTGAATGGAATTTTTTAAAAGAATTTGCTAAAGTTCATTAGTTCAAAGGATGCAAAAAGTTCTTTAAATATGTGCTACCAGAATTGCTCCTCAAATGATCTCCATGCATGTATATTTAAGATTAGTATCTTACAGTTTATTTAGTAAAATAGAGAAAAAATTAGATTTAGTGGTAATTTTCTCCCATGGCTCCTTCAGAGAATGAAGAATAATGCTCTCCAGAGAACCTTTTAAAACAACTGCCCTTTTTCCACAACAGCTGCCATTTACTTACACTCTCAGAAGGAAGGATGCCATAGGCTGCCTCTCAGCAAAGAATAACTTACCTTGCTTTCATCCTTTCTCAAAGTCATCATCTATATCCCTACAGATAGGAAGCCACTTTCTCCCCTGGGGGCAATTGGCTTCATTCCCAGTAGCAAAAACAGAAGGCAAGTAGTGACCATCTTTGTTCAAGCAGTTGTGGCTTCAGTCACACTGAAAAATGAGAAGTTGCAGGCACAATGGAGGGAAATGAGCTTTTAGAATAGTTTTGCTAAAAATTAATCTCAGGCCTAAACATCCTCAGACCTGCTGCATCTGAATTGGCCAACAAGATGGACACAAGAAAGAGGAAATAGACATGTATTTAAAGTGTGGGGAAAAAGAAAAAAGGAAGAGAAAATTCAGGAGTTCATAAAGTATCAAGAATTAAAATAAACTGCAGGTCTTGTTGCCCCGAGTCAGTGAGGCAAAGCAGCTGTAAATCTGTCTGAAGCAGCTCTGCATTCTCCAGTTGCTTTGTAGCTCCAGAATGCACAAAACAGCTATCACATGCCAGCCAACCTGACCCTCTGACTGTTAGAAGCCTACTTTATTTAACACAGATTCACTCTTTAGGCATTTTCTTTTGTATGAACACGGCTAAGAACACTGCCTACATGGAGTGTGAAAGATGGGTCAAGCCAAAGCGATTGCCAGAGGAGAACTACATAAAGACTGAGTTAAGTCACTCGTTTAGAATCAAAGGGAGCATTTTACTGGGGGAAGACTAGGCAATACTGGGGGTTGGGGAAACACTGACACGTGGACAAAACGATAAAGACTTAGAAAAAAACCTTTAAAAGTTTAAAATACCATTAATTGAGCTTACCCTAATTAACTGCACAGTCAGGTAAATGCATACTTTAACAACAGACACAGGTAATTCCATTTTTCTCAAAATGTCTATTAAAAATTGCTATGTAACTGTCAGTCTAAAATACCATTTGGGAGTTTATGCTTTTACTACTGCAGCTGTTTGGGTGATGATTACATTGTTCCCCCATCCTAAAATACCAATCAATACCTCTACCTTAACTTAGCAGTCCTCAAGATTTCACTGCAATGCATAAAACTACACAGTGTGGCAGGTAGCATTATTCTGCTGAGTTGACAGAGCATTACCATTTCGTGACATTCTAGTGCTTCGTTTTGTAGTCTTTATCTTTAATTACATTCATATTGCTTTATATTCTTTGTTATTCCAGTGCAAAATGTAATTAAAGCTAACGACTGATATACGATACTCTTAACTAGAGCTGTCAAGATGCTTTTATCTCAGAGATGCCTGCAGGACTTTTGTACTTTAGTTTCATACCTTCTTGAAAATTTTGAGAAGCATACTAAGCAGCCAGCTAACTTAATGGGTTTTATTTCATTACATATTCTTACATGTAGCACTTGCAATACTCCCTCCTCTCCTCACTTGCAAGGATGTGAATACTCAGTTATAAGAAAGCTTAATTGAAGTATCAAAAAGAAATCAATTTAGAAAGCATAATTACACTCTGGTCTGTGAGCACACAAACACTTAGATTCCTAGTTAAACTGTCAGCAAAGGCGGCAGTCTGTAAAGTTAATCAAGCATGTCATAGAGAGTAACAATTAGACCAATTTACTCTTTCAGAACACAAAAGAGCAGAATGGGAAAGAAAAAAGAAACAGAAGCCAAAGTCCCCAAACTACCAAGGGAACTAAAAGCAAGTCCACATTGCATGTCCAACAGCTGGGCAGAATCCAGAAAGCAGAACATGCACTTGTAACACGAACACCAACAGGTACAGCCAAAACTGCCAGCATACACATGGGGCCTCTTATTTCACTGGAGATCAAATGGGATTAGTGTAACATCATCTGCTTACCGAGAACAGGAAAATAAATTCTCACTCTGTATGGTTCACATGGTAGAAAGAATATATTTTTACAACAGATGCACAAATGCGATAAATCCATGTTTATTGCAAGGAGAAGGTTTCACCATAGCCAAGCTTGCAAATGCCAGATCTCATTGCTCTGGCATCATTATGTGACCAGTAATTCACAGAGTCCGCAGGGCCAATTAATCATGCAAGTGACAAGTTAACCAACATCCAAGAGGTTCAGCACAGCTGACGTACACTCTAGCTACGGCTATGGTATAACCGAAAAATATTCATATCTTTTAAGACATTTTTTGAATGAGTATAACTTATGCTTATTATACCCAGTTATACTCACAACCTATTAAGGATCAACTCCAAGAATTAGAGATCTAACCCTTGCAACCCAGTGGCTGAAGGGTCTTAAAGGTCTCTTACCCACACTCTCACAGACTAAAAGAGGAAACTTGAAGATGGCAACGGCTACTTACCTGTACAGCTCCATTGGTTCTTCCACTTGAGTGCTTCATCCCCAGAAAATGAAGGGGAAACACCCAAACAGCCCCAAGCTACCCTGTCTGTATCTCTTTTCAATTCATTGCTGTTCATCCTGGATGTGTGCAGTACCTCACTGTTTCTTGTACCCTGACAACTCCCTTATTCTAGAAACGTAAGCATATTCAGGATTGTTTGACAGACAGGCAAAAGTATTGCAATTACCAAATCTGACAAGAAGGCTTACTCTATTCTTACCTCCCAGAATTAGCATATTTCCATATTTTTTTTAAATACCCAGGCAGCATTTAATAACTTCTCAGAATAGCATCACATAAACCTACAAACTGTAATCACTGATTTCTTATTTAATCCATCTATCAGCTGGCCTGCCAGTACAATTTACTGAAGAAATGAGCTGACACAAAGGAGCATCATATGGTCAGCTAAATCTCAATGGGTGGAGGGGAAGAAAGAAAAAAAGAAAGAAGTCCCAATAATTAGCACTTCAAGGCTTTTTCTAGAGAACTTTACTCTGATATTTCAAAGTCTACCTTCCCAAATAGCATTCAACACTTGACAGAAATAAAGGCATTAGTGCAAATACCAAGGTATACCATTGGCAACAATGAATGCTGCATTGGAGGGTTTGCCTGGCTTGTGTTTGTGCACAGCTCAAACCTGACAAGCAGTATGGACAAATTCCAAGTCTTTAGCTCTTACAGAAATCCAATTAAATATTTAAATTTCCCGTCTACCTCCAAGAGAAAGGACTGAAGATTTAACAAAGACAATGCTCTATAGAGAAGGGACTGTGTTCATTTAATATTTGTTTAGTCTCCTCAGTTTATGCTACCATAATTTCAAAAATTATTTTGTCATCACCTGACAGCAAAGACTTCAGGAAGGATTAAGAGATTTCGCAAAGTCTGCAATTTTGATTTGTTACTACATATCCTGAAGTCTCTCATGATGTTTCATTAGTAAAAATTCCATTTCTACAACATTGTCCTTCCAGAAATTATAAAGAAAATTTGTGGTAGCACAATTTTGAACCACATTACCTGGTAGCAGGTATTTTTAAAAAAAAAAAATCTCAGTTACATTCTCCACATTACATAGATAAAACTGCTTCAGGAATTTGATCTTACTTCATTGTTGATGCTGAACAACAGTAGCTTATAAAAGACACACCTTTCACATCACTCACTGCTTTCTTATGGTTTTGGGTTTCTGGCTGTTTTTTGGGGTTTTTTTAACTTTTTTTTTCCCCAGAAGAAAACAACTGTGTGATTTCTTATGTTCCTGAATATACTTTCATTGTATTGCTCTGAATTCCCTAGGAGTTGCAAAATTGAGTTTCCTCCCCTAACACACTCCAATCTTATACATCCCAAAGCTTCTTCCTCTCACACACTGTGATCTTACCTTCACACCACTATCCTGTAGCTTCTTCCGGCCTGGACACTGAGGATGTGACAGCACATGCCGGGGCTTAAGCACATACATGACTGCACAACTGGTTTGTGACCAAATTAAATCATCACCTGCTGAGCTCCCTGTGCCTTTGTATGCAAAGTGTTAATTTGGACTCTCATCCACTTACTAAACGTCAGTTTTCATTGAATCCTCTATGTCTTTAGTTAGCATAGTTTCTTGCACCACATGTTGCACTGTAAGTGGTGAAGGGATTCAAACATCAGCAAGGGGCAGAAAAACAAGACTAAATTATGGAAATGCTTAAGCTTCCACATATCTGTCACAATTTTCTTTGCATCTGTCCTAATACCAGCCTGGAAGAAAAAAAGCCCCAAACAACACATACCTGAAATAAACTTAATAAGGCAAACTGCTGGACACCTTTGCCTTTGAAGAACATGGGTAGATGTGCCCTACAATACAGTCCTCCAAAACTACCAGTAACAGAAGCTGGTAGAGCTGGAGGAAAAAGGGCAGGGAAAGTGAACCTAAATGCTACAGAAAAGAGGAAATTCTTATCTAGCAAGACAGGCGTGCACAGCAAACCAGATTCTTCAAGTACATTTTTTTTTTTCCAGTGAAGTCTAGAAACTTTGCCATTTTTCCAGTTTAACCATGGAGAGACAAAATAGTTCTTATTACACATAACACTCTTAAAGTGGCAACACCAGACTACATACAGACTCTTAAATATCCAGTATCTACTACACTATGCAGTCCTTACTTCAAACCATGCTACTACAAATTGAAATGCCTGTAAAAATGGATAAAGGAAAGTGAAAAATCTCAGCACTACAGGTCTAAATCCTTTCTTTTGCTATATAACAATTTCTCAGGACAGTGTATCTACTACCTAGTAACTGCCTCCCACCTGTGTTAACATTTATAGAGCAGAAAAGAACAGGGTTTCTCCGCATTCTTGACAAACTCTTGGCCAGACACCCAAATACTTTTAGAGAGCAGACCTTGAAAATTATGTTTCTGCCAACTGAAGAAGAAAAAAAACCCTTTTCTTCTCCTCAAGCGTGTGACTACGGTATATATAATTAATCATTTTAAGGAGATATCTAAGCAGCAATAACACATAAAAATACACTAGGACAAGAAGCTCCTGGGTGGATGACTGTACTCAGCAGCAGAGGCATGAACTCACTTCAAATACTCTTCTTTGAGAAGAATCCAATCACTGTAAATCTGCAAAAATCTATACAAAGTCATGCCTATAAGCAGTATTTTGAGCATCTTCCCCAATCTCTCACGGACTCCACTAACCAATAAAATTGAAGTCTGACTTCTCAAGCAGGAAGGAAGTCTTGCCAACCAACAGCAACACTGATCCCACAAAGAATGTGAGCAATACAACATTTATCAGTGCCTTGGCACGTTGAGTTGACAGCTGCTGGGGGTCAGCTGGAACCAAGAGTCCCCGTGTGCTGCACCATCACTGGTGACAGAGGCATGCCCGAAGTGAACACAGTTGTTGTGACACACTGCCAAGAAAAAACTGAGCACAATAGAAGGAATGATTGAAACGCTTTCTCAGGGAAAAAAAACCTCAAAAACAATAGACCCCAAAACTCGAACTCCCACATCTAAGAGTGGGTTTTTTAAGTCTTTTAGGAAAGAAAAATAAAAGACATCTTGTAACAGCTAAAACATCAAACAGCTAGCTGCTGCCAGGTCACCTTCATGTACATATACACACACAAAACAAGTCACTTCCTTCCCCCTTCAGACACAGCATCCTAAAACATTTTTAAATGGGTTAGTATGTTGTCTGGGAGAGCCAGGAACTCAAAAAGTAAGGAAAACCAGCAAGCCTGGTAGCAATCTGGCAAGTTTCCTTCTGCAAAAGGTCACCTTATGTAGGAACACTGTACCTGCCCTGCAGTACTAGGTACAAAAATACTACAGAGCTTGTTGATTTATCAGTGCACAAAGATATTTTCATACAACTGGCAAGTCAGGACCGGCAGTGTAATTGAGCCCTTCTGTGAGACTGCCAAAATGGCAAGAGTCAGGCATCAGATTTCTTCCAACAATTAAATGGGTCACACAGAAACTACCAATCAACTTTCTTCCAGAGAACAAAAAAAATCCATAATAG
Source organism: Dasyornis broadbenti (assembly GCA_013397935.1). Lineage (NCBI taxonomy): Eukaryota > Metazoa > Chordata > Aves > Passeriformes > Dasyornithidae > Dasyornis > Dasyornis broadbenti. The sequence continues at coordinate 549,786 of VZRN01003680.1, forward strand.
CAATAGGTTTATGATGAAGAAATGGAATTTCCTATTAGGAGAAGCTAGCATTTTAAAGACAGATCATCACTGCATTAGTCTGCAAACTACTGTACCTGACAGGTGAAAGTAAAGTATAAAAAGAGACTCTCCTGATTAATTTAATTTTCCTGCAACTAAGAATCAACACCAGCATGCAACAGCAGTCAACAGGAACAAAATATATGCCTACATGACCAGGAAAATATTGATAAATTCTTTTTTAAGTAGCAGGAATTAAACACACTTTGGAAAACTCATGCTGAAGATGGAATAAGCAAGTAGCAAAGAGGAATAGGTTTACCATGTGAAAGGCAAGGAATATTTGGAAATAATCAGGGAAACAAGTTAAATCCACCATACTTGAATTACGGATTTCTGTAACACCGCATATCCAAATGCAACTAGAAAGAATTGGATCATGTAGACATCATAGAAAAGGACTCAATATAGTAACACTGTTTTCTTTTGAAAACGCTTGCCAGCATCGAAAAAGTGAGAAAAAGGAGATCTACAAGTGGAAAGCAATAAAAACAATTATAGTTTAAGGTTCTTTAGGTTTTTTACTTCCCTACCAATAGAACTTTGTAGATGTTTGCTACACAAATTTGTGAACAAAGCTGTCTACCACATCCACTATATAACCTCCAGGGAGCAGACCATAATTCCTTGTCAAAGTGAGCTTAAACTTCTTGAAGAACGTAACAAAGACAGCAACAACATTATTTTATTGCAGTAAAGAACATCAATTTCAAGAGGCTTTTTCAGGTACACTTATTGTGAACTTGCATTCTAGAATTATATTCAAAAAATTATATGAAATGATAAAAATGATTCTGCAATTTCAGTAAATCTACTTAAATACTGAAAAAAGTATCTGCTTCATTTCTGCCAAAAACATTTACACCACATTATAATCATCTCAAAGTTATGCTGAAGTAGTAACTACAATTCCAATTGTTTTCTAACTATGGATCCTACTCATAACATATGGATGCATTCAACCTAAGATCAGACGATGCTCCTCAGCAGCCTCCGTTAGGGGTCACACAAGCTCTCCCTGCCCTCAGCTGCCAGTGAAAATAAAACTGAGCTGCGTGAGCAGAGGGCAAATTGCTGGATTGACAAGTACAGAACATTTCTAAGCACAATAGTTATATTAAGTAACAGCTTTTTGCTCAAGTATCCATGCATGTGACTCTAACTTAGCAGCTTGGTCGTGTAGGAGATGGAAGCTCGAAATGCATTTCAAGATCAGAGAGGCAACTCTCACTGCATCTGTTCTCAGTTGCTTCCGTCAGCACATTGTTTGGTTAGCGCAATACACGAAGACCACGTAGCCTCTCTCCAACCCCTCACCACAGGGACCTCACCAAAATAAGCTATGAAGACAGTCTGAGACCCAGCTGAATAACTTCCAATATACAGTGAAGCATTTGTTGATATCATTCCCTGTTATGCTTCAATCTGTAATCCACTTCTGTAGTATGTGCCAAAACCTACTCCTTCTACAACCAAAAGAAACAAAACAATCTAGGCATTAAGCAAACAGATCCTGTTCCACGCAAACCCAACATTTCAAAAAAATCAGACAGTATCACTCTGCGTCATCCTGACAAGCAAGACAGGCACTTTGGACTGAAGAAAGAGAGGTTCAAAGACAATTTGAGAAATCTTAAGCCTGATTGCTACTCTGTCAAAAAATAACACTGTAACCACAAATATCTTGCTGTACAAGGTCTGATAAACAAAACCAGTGAGGCTGTGCCAGAACCAGTGAGATTACCTGGGCATTCAACAGACACGTAAGAGAAGTACACAACAGTTAAGCCAAGATCCACAACCAACACTGGGCTTTTCCCCTGCCAGAATACAGGCCTCTCCAGAAGCAGCTGATCTACTCAAGGAATTACTCTCATTTGAGGAGCAGCAGCTCAGAACACCCTGTTTAGTTTACGAACCAGAGATTGTGCCACAAAGAAGACTGGCTAATTTGCCAATCACTCCACAGCCATAAAATGTTTCAGATTTACAAACAACCATTACCACACCTGGACTGCTTTGGACAAGGTATTGGTCTCCCTGATCATGTAACACTAACCTAACCCAGCTATTTCTAAGAACATCTCTGTTTTCTGCACAGAATCAGAGAGAAGGACCCTAGTGCTTACAAGTGATTGTTTTCAAAACAGCCCATGTTAAATAATTATTGACTGAATGACTGTCAGGCAATGAAAGAACGAATGTATTTCCGAGAAAAGTGTCTTCACACTTTGTTCACCATTGAAGAACAAATTGTCTTACATTTTACCTTTATAAAAAAAGGCTGATGCACCAATGCATCCCTTTTAAGTAGAACCACATACGCACAGGACTGAATGCATGCAGTGACATCTATTTAGCACTAGATAAATAGCTAGTGGGCTAGCCACCCACTAGCCACTGTGGGTGGCTTTATAAGCTCAACAACAAATAGCTTTTTATTTGAAATTTGACCTGATGGAAATCTTTCACTTTCTGGAACCCCAAGACCACTGCAGATCATTACAGACTGGGACAGCCAGATTAACCTTGTAATGCTGACCTGCAGGTCTCTACAGAAAACAAATCACAAATTACTCTGTTTTCTGACTAAGGATGTTTCAGGCATCTTCGTGTCAATGGATAACTACACCTATAGACTTTGCTACCGAAAGACAGCTCATAAAATTTTGTGAGCTGCTTAACCACAAAGACCTGCAGTGAGTGAAGTATTTGAGTCTTTAAACCAGACCAAAGTTTTACCTGTTTTTGCACCAAGTGAAAATTTGTTCAAAGGAGAGTTATTATATTATCACCTAGTATCCCTCGAGGAACCGGTAAAGTACTGTGAATCAGAAATCCATCTTTGTAGTAATACCAGTATCTGCAACACCAAGAGACTGAAGCATTGCTCTGGCAATTAACTGTTACCCAGAACAATCTGGTAAAGGTTGCTATCAAATTCTCTGTTGGTTTGAGAAAAGAGCTAGTGAATGTTTCCCCAGTGAATTTTGACAGTATAACTTAATAAAAAACTGTTCTGCCTGGAAAATAAGAGGGGGGAGGAAAAGACAAGAGAAAAAAAAATTATTGACATCCATCTGCCCATGAGATCAAACTTCTTACGCACTGTTGTTTTAATTTCTAATTGCCATGACTGCTAGAGAGAATTGGAGAGTACTGTAAAGATACTCAAGCCTCTTGGAAGGTATCCAATTTATGTGGTTAGCATGGTGTGATGATGTAGAAACAGAAGATAATGTGGCCTACAGATCTTTGGCAGGCTTTAAAATATCATCTTTCATCGTAAAATTACTCTATTTTAAGCGGGTGATTGAAAGGTACTAATAAGGCATTTGGGTTGATGTCTACTGCTGTGGAGAGAATTGCAGCATTTCTGAAAGATGTTAAAGATTCTTGGCTCTTTATAATAGTTTCTTTAAATCCTCTATTTAAAGTTACCTACCTAGCACAGCAGTTATCTGCATATTGAGACCTCTGTCAGGATAAGGCTAAGAAACAATGTGGATTAACCACCCATTTGACTTCACTGATACCACTCCTCCTACTGAGGCCATAGCAGAGAACAAATTAAGCAAGTCTTGGGTTACCAGTCAACTTGGAGCGAACCATAAAAAAACCTGCTTTGGAAGCTACAGGTAGAAATCTGGTTTAAGACCTGTAAAATGAGAGGCATTTAAAGATCCTCCTCTCCTGAAAGAGCATCAAGGAAAATAAACATCTTGAGCAAGGTATATTCTAACTTGAGCCACTTAGCTGCACAGTTACTGCTCAAGACAGCACAGCAAACTTGAAAATCAGCAGGCTTTTCCCTCCCATTTCTTTTTATTAAACTGCCTTCAGTGCAGCTCCTCTCCCATCTCATCCCTCTTACATCCAAAATGCATGAATGTAAGTTTTCCCAGACTTTCTACTACCACACGTTCCCTCAAGTCACAATCCCTCAGCGAGCAAACACCATAAGACTCACACTGTCATGCCTGAAAGCTCACAAAATCACTGCTATAGGTAGTGGACTGCTATAGGTAAAGGCCAAGCTAGAAAAGCAGATTACTTTTTCGCCAGACATCAAAATCTGAGGTATGGAGAGCTGCTGTACCAATTAAAGCCGCTCAAAGTTAAAAAGCCGCTGCATGTCCTGCTCTGAATGAAGCTGGTTTAGATTACAGCACAAGTCAGAAGCTAATGCTCTGCAAATAAGTAGTAAATGCTCTCTTGCTAGCAATTCCAAATACACAGTGATTGTACCACTGATGTCTGCAACACCAAAGCACAATAGCTCACGAGAGGACCATGTTTTCTTTGGCTTAGCCAATGCAAGATGCAACCTGCAATTAAGAGGCTTTTTATTCCTTTGTCCTTGGGACAGAATTCATAACACTGAATGTTGGTTTTCTCTCCTTAAAGCAAAGAAAATCACTGACTGCAAAAAAACTGATCATGAATGGTATTCATTAAAGCCATCAAATCTCTGGTCACAGCCCCTTTTCTACAGAACATCTTGATGCTTCTGAAAGTCCTACTGATCCACTAAGCTGGAACGGATATGCTGGTTATAGATATCTGGGTTCAGGTTAAATAGGCTTTCTGTGACAATCTGAATTCTTTCATTTGTATTCCCCTTTGAGGTGCCTTACCACAGAAGGCGCCTTAGCCTCCTGCATATGTTCCCTTAGAAATGTGCCTCTGAACTCCAAGCATTCTAATCAAAACATGGAGTCCTGCTCAGCAAGAGGAATGGTCTATAAAGTCTCATGAAGGGAAGCAGTTAGACCTCATTATTTTTTATCTATTTTAAGTGGCTCCCAAATTTTCTGACCACTGACAGCATTCAGGGTATCATCCACAGAACACCTCAATCAAATTTAGGTGTTTTTCAAATAAGCAATCAAGTTTCACAGACATCTTGCTGCTTTCTTGGGTCCCACCAGTGACACATATCTCTTCTAAATAGAAAATGCCAAACTAGCACACGGCCACACACCAGATGGCTGTTTCTTTCTAATTGCTCACATAAAACCACATGAAACACCACTCGCTGTAGCCACAGCTTACAGGAACAAACCTGCCCAATACAAGGCACAGGTGAGTTCACTCCAACTCTCTGCCCGAGCATTGCAGAACACACTGACAGCTTGAAGTGGCCTTTATGCCCTAGTGAACAGCACAATGACATGAAGACTCCGCGTACAGTCCTTCATGTGTATTGTTAATGAAAACCTGCCAAACCTCTCATGCACAGGGTGTCTGCCACTATTTTTCATTGCTTCTGGGTATAAGAATGAAAATATTTTGAAAAAGAAAAATGGAACATCTTTCCACTTGAATTAGTTTTCAAAATGCAAATAAGCAACTACATCAGTCACCTGAACATTAACATGAAAGTTGTGATCAAGTGGTTCGAGAGTTTTGGAAAGTCCTTCCCTTCACAAGTTGCTTTTAACATTTTCTGTAGGAAAATCTTCTAACTGAAAATACAAACTAAGCTTCTAGAACTGCTGCTGTACTGAAATCACAATGTCTTTTTTCTGTAGTGTCAGTTTGCAGGACAAGCTATGAATAGTCACTTCCAAAGTCTCATTGATGGCTCAATTATAGTTTATGTTGTCACGAATTTGGCATGACAATATTTCCCATTCACTGCTATGTGAAGAGTTCATGCCTTCTCTGTCCCCAGGCCTTGAAAGAGATTGCTTACCAGTAAAAGCCATAGCAAAGCTGAAGTAAATGGAAACTAAAGAGATAACAGGCAAGCAGAGAGGTAAAGAAAAAGAATGTATTGGTTAAGCAGTTTTGGTAACACTATTCAATCTGCAAAAAAGAAAAAAAGAAAGTGGCAAAATAAAATATTTTCCGAGCTCCAGTTCAGAGCTCATTGTTGTCTTCTTTGTTTCCAAAGTATGAGACATTAAAACTGTCTTTCTTCAGGGGTGCAGTGCCTCCTTGAATTATCCTTAAGACAAAACCTGATCATTTTCACAGACTTTCTTTTGTGAAGAAAAAAAAACCAAACAAAAAACAAAACAAAACAAAAACAAACAAAAAAACCCCCACCACAACCCAAGAGGTACTCTCAAATTTTGTATTAAGTTGTATTGGTGGTTTACAAGTCTGAGATGATGACTACACCGGAAATTCAGATTTCTTCTCTGAAAAAATCTTTCCAAAGACTTTTCTAAGTTACACAAATGATTTCTCTTCTTCCTGCCCTCTCCTCCCCCCACCATCTCTTGAGAACCGCCTGAAGGCAAATATAATTGGAACCTTGCACTCGCTGCAGACATGTCATGAACAAGAACATAATCCAGGGTCATCAGCAGGCTAAAGCCAGCGCACTGCACTGCCCTGCAAGATGATCAGTGTGTGGATGATAAGCATGCCTGCAGCCAAGGCAAGCCTAGCAGACCTGAGACAGAGCAGCTCACATTGTTCTGCAGCTAAATCCATCCAGACTACCCACAAAACAGCCCTGATAGCTCTGAAAGCAATTGGACCTATTCCCCCACTCCCAGTTAAGAGGACAAAACATAAGGGCCTAAGGATTGAGGGGGGAGGGAAGGCTGAAAGCAAGGATCTGCTTACAGACAGAGAGTATCATTAACTATTAATAACAAAAAGGCTGCAATGCAGACAGCTTGGAATCTGGTACAGCTTACTAAATCACAACTGCATATGAGCCCATTATACTACAGTATACCAGTAATGGCTCCATAGGTCCCTTTCTGTGAGAAATACATTTACATGAAAACCACACAGCACATGTTTCCAGCAATACTGCACTTCTTATGCTGATAGCTGTTCAAAAATTCAAAAAGATTTCTTTTAGTTAAACACTCATTTTAAAAGTAGGCCTTTCTAAAACAGGATGTTTTATGCTAAACAATTGGCAGATGCTATTTAATAAAGCATAAGTGCAGATCTTAGTGTGCAGTAACACTGGGGAAGGCGATGAAATGCAAAATCATACATACCTAACAAAGTTCCTTCACTAGGAAGAAATGATGATTAAATTTCCTCTGGAAAGAGCCCTGTGAAAGCCAGCCTCTTATGCCAAGACAGTGGTTCGAACTTGTCTGCACCTCACTTCAGAAAACTGGCAGTCAGTAAGCAGTTCATACTACAATTAATAAGCAAGGCACAGCAGAGATACCGAGTGCCAGCTGGGGCTGGGGGCAGTTTGGTTTGTTTTTTTTTTTTTTTTACTTTCAGTACACTGGTGGCTTAGGTGGAACCTCTATTCACATCTAAACAAATCAATTTAGCTAATCCTACTTTTCTCCCATCCAGACATTTCAAAGAGTATTGATGTGACCTTTCAGGTGCACTCTTCCTTGGTGAAATACAGAGTCACTGCTGTTTTCCAGACTGACAGGAGGACAAAGGGCTAAAGGAAAACAGGGAAGACTGTCTGCAGGGAGATGGGTTGGATCACACTAGTGCTATTGTCAGAGTACAGACAGGCAATGCCAGGCATCTCCGAGCTGTGAGATGAGGAAAGAGCAAATTGGGATGAAAATGTGTGTGCTGAAGTAAAGTGATGCTCCAGGAAGGGGAGATGCAGGTATTTTACTGCTCTAGTTCCCCTATTTTCCTCACCACGTCCTTCCCGCAGTTGGTTCACAGCACTGGAGTTGTACAGTCCTGTGCCCCAGTCCCACTCAGTCTCCACAGACAAGAAGGAGCTAAGGAGACCAGCCTTAGTGCTGGACCTCACAAGTTATGTGCTCTCCTTTCTAAAGCGAGGTCGGTCTTTTAATTTGGAATGTATTTTAGAAAAAGGGTCTATTTGAGCACTGCTGCTCCTGGTCTGTTAAGCCTCTCAGACCGTAGAGAAAGCTGTCCAAACAAATGAGTGTTCGCATAAAGATGGAAAATAATGAGGTAAATAACCATTAACGGAAGATTTTTAGCAAACTTCCAAAATTCACAAATTATTCAGAAAATTACAACATGGTTTCAAAGTAACCCATACAAGAAATATATTGAAGCTACTGCAGAGAGTTAGGAGGGTGGTCCACTTCCTAGAACAGAAGTACATCAAGAAAGATAGTAAATCTGGATTCACAGCCACATCAAAAAGACATTGCATATGCTTAAGTTTTAGCTTGCTTCTTTCTGGTATATAATTTTATTTGTGGATTTGAATGTAGAAATTCACTGTCTCTGGGGAAAAAGTAAAAACCCTGGAAAAAAAAAGTAAATGTTAACAAATATATATATATAAAACAAATAAAAACCCAAACAAACCAAAAACCACCATAAAAACTCCTTCTTGCTGAGGCCTGAGAAACCAGCACAGCTTACCATCATTTCTTTTTCCACAAGAAAAACTGGCTACTTCTCAAAGTGTTTACAATAGTAGTGTTTTTTCCCTTACACTTGGAGTTAAGCATGCTGGTAACATTCCCACCAAGTTTGGAATCCATCAGGAGCCCAAAGCCCAACCTTCAGAGATGCAGGAGACCAAAACATATAAAGGATTACAGCACTTTGCCACAGCAAGAGACAGTGGATATCTACTCCTTGAACAAAACTGTGGAGAACATCAGAAACCAAAACCAACAAAATCGTTTTTATCCAATATTTTCTGAGACTGAAGCTTAAGTACTGTATCTATCTCAGATATTCACATTTTTAAAACAGTAAAAAAAAAAAAAAAAAATGGAGGATGCAGAAGAGTGCGGAAAAGTTACTGAAAATAGGCAGGAAAATCCATTTAGTGCCACACAACCAAATTACTAACAAAGAGATAAAAATCTGACTCTAACTTGCAAATATTACCAGGAAACACTTCACAGAAAAACATTAGATAGTAATAGGATACTGTGACAAAGTCACAACTAGGGGTCCTTCACATTTTTTTCACTTTTTTTTCTCTGCCTAAAATCATCAATAAATATTTATCATCATTAAAATGTCTGCACAGTCAGAAGCTCCCAACTTTTTTTATACAGACAGGTACTGAAGTTTCACAGACACTTTTTTGGTATGTGATTCTCTTCTCCTTTGCTGTTTATGAAGGCAAAGTATATTTGCATAACCCAAACAAATCATCTGCTGAGAAGACAGTGATAATGCTGTCTGTGCTGCTAGGATCCAAGACTTTCTCGCATGACAAAAACCTAATGCTACACCAGACAGCTCTTCATTAGCAGAACGCAAATAAATTTATATCCCCAAGTAATTAGTTATGCAGACTGGGCAACAGGAAGTTTCACAGCAAACATGTACATTCACTCTTCATAAAGTTGTTTTGCCCCCCACACACTTTGGGGAAGACAGTGCCCAGATGAACGGAGGAACTGAGTTTCTTTCTATCAGACTACAGATCTCTTCCATTAATTCTCAGCTATGCTAAGCACAGTTGACTTTGAAAACTAAGCCAAGCACAGTAGCAATGATCACTGATGCTTCGTATCTTTCAAAAAGCTCTGTACTTAAACATGCCACAGTATTCACTTGAAAATTCAGCTACTTCTTTTGTATTTTAAGGTTGCCTCTGGACAGCACTGAAGGATTCCAAGATCTCATGGACTTTTGAATTGGTTCATCACAAGGTTTCTGCTCACAAACTAAACGCAAGGATCACAAAAGCGTTAGAAAGATTTGGTATGGGGGGCAGAGCAGTGAGAGGGGATTCACAGGATTTGAAATTCACCCTGTTGTGCTCCTCAATAGGAAATACAATAGTATTTTAACAACAACGATTAACTGCTAAGAAAGGACAATGGATTCACCACTCAGAACCTTCAAATCAAGCCTAAATGCCCTTTCTGGAAAATATGCTTGCATTAAACGTGTTTTGAAAACCCAGCTAGACAACCTACAATAAAGCTTCATAGCCTCAATTATTCAAGAGATGATTATTATTAGAGTACCTAAATGGATTACTTTTATTGACAAGAGTCCTGAACACTATGGCTGTGCTATAACTGAACTGACAAGTAAATAGTCATTTCTAATGTATGAAACCTAGATTTTCCTTTCTCTGATTAGGTTCATCAATAAACCAAAACAGGATTTACCACCAAGTGCCAATTATACGGGATCTGCAGCTGCCTTGCACCTGCAGCGCAGTAGTTCATATGCCTAAGTAAACTCAAGAGCTCTGGTACTTAACTGGCAACAGATTTATTAGCCCAGAGTGCCACATTAGCGAAACCAACTCTGGAAGAAAGGTGGTCAAAGACCAGCTACGAAAACATTAGACCCGAGTTGGTCAGAGTGATCTGTGAAAGCAAACACGAGCAATACCTGAGCATTCAAATGCTCAAGTTAGTGCAACCTAGGGTTTGTCAGGATTCTCAGACAATGCATGACAACTAGTTAAACTGTGAGGAGGACTGATGGTGAATAAACAGATTACTATTTAGCACAGAAGATCATAAATCAGTTTATGGTTTTGTTTTAGAGGGTTCTCTTTCACACAAAATACTAAGTTGGCTTCTGTCCCAATGCTTAGCAGCTACATTAGCGCCAGACAATGACTTGCCAGCACATCTAATGCCACCACAGTAAACACATTCTGCAACACAGACATCAGAATCCTGGGATCTTGCACCTGCACTTTCCAGAATGTAACATTCCTCATCCAATGCACTACGTGCCTAATGGAAGCTAAGCAGCCGCAGTAATAGCAGAGCTCATTAAAGAGACATTTACAAAGGACAGAAATATCCAGCTGCCAGAGCAAGACATGACTCAGAAAATAACAATCTGTGCTCTCTCTGCCCTCATCCACAAGGAAAGCCTACAAAACTTACTCAAAAAATGAGCCTAGGAGCATACTTCAGTGAACACCAAAAACCATGAACTCAGTAAATTGCCATAAACCCAATAATTTTACTCCCCTCTGCATATTCCAAATAACCAACTTTTTTTTTTGGTCTGGAAAACAAACTTATTTTAGCACTTCTTTCACTCCCTCTTCCCCATCCCCTCAACCCCACTGCTCCCATTTCAAAGACTCAGATGCTGAAAAGGACATCTAGTTTCTACCCACCACCTACGCCTAAATATTTAATAATAGTTTCTCTACCTTTGAAACCTGGTTTGCCTACACTCTAATACAGTCACACAATAATGCCCATCTTTCAAGAGCTCCTATTTTTCCTTAGCACATTTGTTAAATCTAGGTGACCTCCCTTCCCAGTAGCCCTTTTAACGGACAGCCTGCTATATATACACATACCATAGGCAGAGGATACAAAAGCTGCAGGTTCACCACGGTTTTACCTTACAAAGGCAGACTCCCTCCCATCATAAGGCACAAAAACTTAACCAAGTCTCTGAGCAGGGAATTGAAGAAAAGTAGAAATCTGTTTTAGTTACAGAACTATGTTTTGGTCCCACTCATAGTTCAGCACATCTACCTTCAGAGACGCAGATGCTGCAACAGAACTTACTGATCCATGCAACTCCTCTCATCATGCTCTTTGATAAACCTGTGATCCATCATGAGTACTGTTCATCACCTACTGGCACTACCTTGTTTACTGACTGGTATTTCAGATGATCTTTTTCAGAACCCGTAACCAAACTGATTTCCTATTTTTCTTTAAGCACAATGAGAGAAAGATTGAGAAAGAGGTCTAGAGAATGTCTATTTGCATATCTTGTGGTGATACTTAAGGCTATGTTGATTTTTTCAGGCGCACCCATTTTCAGTACTCCTACATCTCAGTCCGAATGCTTGAATTATTACAACCCACACTTGTGAGTGGGAGCTGAAAATGTGGGGGAAAAAAAAATTTTTTAAATCTTTTACAACAGCAGTCCTGTAGGATTAATTAAAAACAAAGAAGCCAAAAAAAGCAAAGAAAAAACCCCCAAAACACAAGGGATGACAGAGTCACTGGCTTAACAGCACTCAAATTCTTTGCCAAGACACAAAATTCTTTCTGTTCCTGCCTATTTTCCCTAGACACCTCCACCTCCTCCTTCCCATTAAACTAAACCAATATGTTCACACAGTAAAGCACTCCAATAACTTGGTCAATATAAAATATTCATAGTAGCTCCAAATCTATCAAATTAGGATAAATATTCCCTCCCAATTTAAAAAGCATAAAGTCTCAGAGAACTGCAAGTACACCAATGCTGCTTCTTCCCCCAGCAACTCCCTAGAGTTGTCCTCTTGTAGAAGAATTAAGAACTTAATCATGAGGGCATTTAATGACAGCACAGTCCAGATTTCACCACGTTTCACCACTTTCACAGGTTGGAAATGTTAAAACAAGAAGGTGTCACAAACCCTACTTGACACCTAAAATTTTGTTAGGCAAAACTGAATGAATACAAATCAGAACATATGGAGCACTTCTTCTGTCTTTCTTGATGCAACCCGCAGAAGTGATTAGCTTGGCTTGTGACCAATTTGACATCTTGACAAATCAAGTCAGTTCCTCACAGAAAAAGGATCTCAACTATTGCATGTTTAGACAATCCAGGTTAATTTGATTATTACTCAACTCCTCTGTCACTCCCAATTATTAAAATCTCTACAATAAAGTCAAAACCAAGGGGTCTTTGCTACATCTATAATATAAAACACAGCTAGCATCACAAGTGATATGAAAAAGTCTGCAGGCAACTCAAGTTGCCACCAACCCAAATCATCAAGATGTCAGTGACAGTGGGCCTACTAAATCATCAGAAAAACATTAAAATAAAATAATTCCAAAGCCTTTAGGATTGAAAAGGTATTGTTAGCATCCAAACTTTTGAGATCAGTATTCATTTAAATTTACTGGGATTTTTGTTTCAAAGTTCTCAGACTCAGCTACAAAATGCCAAGTCCCACTTCTGATGCATACTTAGAACCTGTCACTAGCTAATTTCAAAAAAAAAAGAAAGAAAAAAATCAAAAGACAAAATCTGTTTCAACCTGCCACCTTTGAGTTTTATCCCTGGCTATCCTTCATGTTTGACAGACTTAACTGAGAAATACCAGTAGAGTTACTTTGCTATACACCTCAAAAATCTCTCCTACTCTCCTCTGGCAAAAGATTTCCCAAAGGTTAGGCTGCTGTACACAAACAATACATCATTATAACCTCATTTCAGCTCCTTGTAATTCTGGATTTCAGAAACTCTGTGGCCACGACAATTTTAGCTCTGTGTTTGCACAGCACCTACCACAGTGAGGTCTTGGTCAAAGAGTGTCCTACAAAATAAACAGAGTTGCATGGACACAGAAACCGTAATCTCAGCAATTCCAGAACTGAGACTTGGCAAAAGTTTATCATGCAATTCACAATCTATTTACCCTGGAACATCTCAGTCTTACCTTCAGACAAACAAAACCACACATACACAAGTCCATTTTAGAAGTTAACCACCCCCCAATCCTTCAGATCATCTTCAGCAAAAATACACCACTACTAAATCAATTTACTGCCTACAGAAGCAAAGAGCCGACAGATCTGTGTTAAGCATCTACCATTACCAGAAGTAACCTTTATGTCTTATATTTTTGAATGAGAAATCAACAGTTTCAGTAGGTTTCATCTTCGCATTAAAAATGAAAGTTATTAGTTAGCTAACTATATCTTATTTCCTGAGGGAAGGGAGGTTTACTGGAAGTCTTCCAACTGTGAGGACAGGACAAGATGATTATGAGAATCCTGAAGCACTCTAACCATGGAAAGATGCAATAAAGAGATGAGATCTAAGGAGAAATTAAAATATGGCTCATCAGTGGGGTACACAGGGAACAGGAAATGCTAAAGAGGACTTGGTCAACATCAGATTGAGTACTTTGCACAGGATAAGAGAAGATTAAAAGCAGTGTCAATAATTTTCACTCATGTATCCAGAAAGATCTCAGTCCAATATGCTATTTTAAAACACCTTCTCCCTGCATAACACTTACCATTGCCAATTTTCTCATGCTGGCTACCTTGGTTTGGTATTTCTAAAATTAGAAAGTAAGAAAAAATAAGGAACACAGCAAGATGCATGGGGATATTATTTTACAGCACTCATTTCAAAGGACCTCAACAATGCCTTGTAGTTACAACGACTGTGCTATTAAGTGCTCTATGAAAGTGTTTAAAGATTTCTCTGCAAATTACTTTTATACAACCCATAGAAAACTTTTTATTGTATTCTTTTCCCCAGGTGGGCATTTCCCATAATGCACATACACTTTTAAGTTATAGACCACTCCAAGTTCAAACCAACGTCACAGGCCAATCACCCTTCAAAGTGTTAACCCGTCTGGCATGGCTGCTAAAGCAGGACTTGATTTTTTGCCAGACTGTTAGTAAAATATTTCATTAGAGCATCTGAGTAAGTCCTTTCAGTTTTAAATAACGTCAGCAGTGTTGGAAAACAGATAAAAGGCCTACACAGAAGCAACCAATAGAGAAATAGTAACAGACTTCATAGCACAACTTCACAGCATACAGTGCCCCTACCGGCCCCTAGTCCATGGTTACTGCTCCCCATATCACCGTTCACCACTACTACAAGTGCCATAGACCACAAAACCCATGACTTGAGCTCTCGTCTCCCACTCAACAAGGCCAATAAAACACAGCAGAGCTAAGTCCTGCACACTCCACTGTACAAGTACTAGAGCAGCAATCTTCAGGTACTATGGCAAAGTGGATACATCCATTTTCTTATGAAATACCTCTAGTTTTTATCACTGTAAATGCCAATACTAGTAGGCAATATATCCTTACCACACAATTTTTTTTATTACTTTCTACTACTGTTTCTACATGTGTGTATATATATACATCCATATATCAATTTTAAGCATGTTTTCCTGTCAAGATTTTCATATTAACTTTCAGCTAGTGACACATTTCAGAAGATCTGGATGTTTCTGTCCACAAATTAATTTCTTATGAGGCTTGCAAAACAAATGACTTGCAAATCCGTACACTCTACTGATGGTGAGCTGGCTGCTTGCCTAATAGGCAGGCCTGCAGTTCCAAACCTCGTGCTGCCACTGCCCAGCTGACAGGCCCAATAAAGAAAGGTATGGGATACTGATGTGGTAAAAAAACACCTGGTATTAATTAAACGCAGCTTTCAGCAAAACACATATTTAAGTTAGACATCATTGTCTTCTGCGGTCCAAAGGGAAAAAAAGCCTAGAACTCCTCCACACTGAAGAAAAAGGTTAACTCTGAAGCCTCACTGGTTCAGACAGTAAGATCACGCTTGAGTAGCCTGAGAGTGGATAACGCTGCACAAAGAGTTTGCACTTTACTAGACATCTGATAAACTAATCCCCTTCAAGGCTACCTGCCTGTTTGAGATCTCATAACTAAAAGAATTCAAAAGCAGCCTTAGTTAAAATTTTAGGTAAAAAAAACCAGCTGAAAGCGCAGCCAACCAAGCAGCACAAATTCAGAGAAAATGTGAGTGCATTAGCACATACACTCTCAGAAACACCTTTTTGTGTGCCACAGATAGTCCAATCCTACCACAATATCAGGCACCATCTCCCTCCACCACAATATGTTCTAGGGAAGCCGTTTCCAAGACCTAACTTTGCAACTCCAGAATTATGCTGCTGGGTTATTCTCCATGGTACTTCGATTGCCAGCCTATAGTTATCTGTTGCAGAAACCCTGCAATTCTAAGGTTTGAGCTCAGGCTCTCCACCCTGTGCATGCTGTCCCAAGGAAGAGAAGTGCACGCCTGCTCCATTACAAGCAAGTCTCCCTTTGCAGCCAAGATCTGACAAATAACAAGCAGATACAGCTAAGTCCTGGGAGGAGAAGTAAACAAAGCAATTAAGAATAGCCACAAAAAACCCCTCAGTTCTACAACTGACATAAGAAATGCCATACTGACAGCTTTAGGAACAAGAACTGCACATGGCCCAAGCTGTAATTAATTACACAGCAATACCAGTTTCATGGCTGTGCTCTGACTTTAAATAGTCCATGCTTTTTGAGATCTCCTTTTTTACCTGAGTTTAAGAAAACCACTAGGTTTGAGTAAAGCTATCAATTCAAGTACTCAACTTCAACATTTAGACTTTTCTCGTTTACAAATTTCTTAGTATTTCTTTGTGCTAGAGAATGGACCCAGGGCAGCCAGAAGCCTCCCAGGGAGAGATGCTGGCTTTTGTGCAGGCAGAATGAGCCTTCCTTTTGTCAATTTACATCAAACTATGTATGGGTTTCCACACTCAAACCATCACAGTCCTCTCTTCTTTCCTTGCCTTCTCTGCTGATTGACCCATACCCTCTAGTTTCTGTACATGCCTGCCCAACCTTTCCATAGAAATCCTGATTGATGAAAGCCCAAGAGCTGATAAAGTTTTCAAGGGGAGGGGAAAAAAAAAAAAAGAGAAAGAAGAAAATTTCTTTTCCATTCTTTCCTGCCTCCAAACACTTGCCAACTCAATCCTAAAATTCCCGAGGGCCATTCTGCATGTCCTTACATTGTCATCTTCTTAACTGAAGACATACTTCTTGAAGTGCAAACCAAGACCAGAACCAGACTTTCTGTAAGAAAGGAAGGAAAAACACAGACACAAAACTAATTGGTTATTTTCACTGAAGCATTAAACTCTTTCAAATATACCAGTAAACATTCCTGGAACACAAGTTCCAGGTACCTGGAAAGGGGTAGTTACCATAACATAAAAGACATCTTAGAAAAGAACCTAAGAGGGTATTGAATGCTGTCCTTTTACCTCAGTCAATAAACCTAAGAACCCTCTGGAGATACAAACTTCCTCCATTTAAGAGGTACCAACTGAAGAGCCCTATTAAATTCTGCCATTATTTTAGCAGAAAAGTAATAAATGGGCAAACTTAAAACTTGACTTATATTCTGTTTATCACATTTGAAACTAAGCCAGCAAGCAGCGATCAATTTTGCCACGTTATTGAAACATGAGCCATGCTCAAATGCATTTAAAAGCTTAAAATTAAAAAAAAAATTAAAAACAGTTATCAGAAAATGTATTGTCAAAAAAATTTTGACAGAGGGAAAACTATGCCAAGGTATACACACACATCTCATTTTACCTGAACAAGACATTATTACAGAACCCAAAAATTAAGCAATATCAGCAAGCCACTTTTCTAAGCATCAACAGAAAACCAAATCTTTCAAGTTTAAATACAAAAATCTTTAAAATCATTTATTAAAGTACCACATTCAGTTTCAAAAGAAACCAACTGATGGAATGATAAAGTTAGTCAATGAATAATTTCTTAAACAAGATTTTTCATTTTATGTAGTCTTAGGCCTGACTCACTAAATTGAAATCTTGTAAAAATCTATAGGTAACAAAAGAAATAGATTAATTTAGACTACAAATTTCTAACGGAAAAAAATATTACAAAGTAACAAAGCAATTGAAATACTTTCTATTTACTTAAAGAAATTTCAATTTGTATAAGTCAATATTTTTTATCTCTTTTAAAAGATCATGTAGAATGTGGTGAGTACCCCATTACACAGCAAAGCTACCTCTTTAATTGAGAAGTAATCATGACATTATCTAAAAATATTCACATATCACATTCTGACCTATATACAAATATTAAAATATGACAGTATACAGGACGATCAGGTGTATTTAGGACAGCACACCTGAATTAACCGTTAGCAAGCCAGAAATACTTCATTATCACCTCCACATTTTTTTTAAAGCTTTACTCACTGCTTAATTGCTATTAAACAGATTACCACCAAGGTTTGACAAACCTCTGGGTATACTAAATGTACATGCACCAGCAATAGATAATTTTGTTATCAAAACTGAAAAGAAAAATCAACTATATACTCCAGCGAAGAAATAAAGTATAATCTTTGAAAATTTAAAACTCATTTATGATGTTACCTTACTTCCTGGAAAAAAAAATTAACTCAACTTGACAGTATTAAATTAAATCTGTTCAGAACAACCTGCAGAAAGGAAATCATGTGAAGATACCCATCTTGGTGTAGATAGCCATTTAAGATAAGCAAACAAACTGCACTCTTTGGAATAATCTAGTTCAAAGAGATATTTATTTGGACAGGGTTGGTAGGAACTGACAGACAGAACACATACCTGCTTGTCTCTTGGGTTAAGAAACAGTAAAGGAGAATTGCTGCATTTATAAGCCCCAAGAGACCAGTAGGAAGCCAGAGAGTAGAGCTAATAAAATCCTGAGTGTCATGCAAAAATCATGAAAAAATCATGAATGGCAAACAAGGGGTGACTGTGGACTTGTACCTCACAATGCAGGGACCAAAGCATATCTGAAACAACAGAAGGGAACCCTGAGTACAATGCACAGGTAAAGCCTGACCCTTCTTTGTCACAGGATGTTGAAAAGTTCACAGAGATTCAAAAAGATTTCCTAGTAATTAATTTATGAAAAACCCAGGAAGGGCTACAAAACTCAAAGACCTCTGCTGCATTAAGTCCCTGAGCTCCAAAACCCCGTAACAAAACACAGGAAGTGCAGCCATATGCCAGAATTATAGAGATGTGACTGCCAAGCATCACAACAGCTCTGAAGGCCACAGTACCTCGATCCATTCAGTCTTCAACCGTAGCAGCTTTTTTATTTTTGACTAAAATCTTGGCAACTAGACCACTGTTAGTTCCTAACTTTTTAAATCTCCCCACGGGTCTACAGCCCAAAACTCATTAACTTTCCCTCTAAAAGCTGCTCACACCAAACCATCTTGGTTGCACGCGCTTGCTCCTATCTGTGATGAAAACCAAGGCTGAAAAACTGAAGACTTAAGAGTTAAGTTGTAGGAAGAATTAGGGTGCAAGAGAAAAGTACAGATTCATGACAAAATCCAGTCTAAGATTTCAAAACCATTTCCTGGCTCTCTTGGTGCAAGGTTTTCTATACTGATTGAACAGTTAAGATCACGTATTTTCTATTACTAGTCCAACAAGTTTCTCTGTCTGCTTGACTTTGGCTTTTAGGCTGCTTTGTTTGTTTGTTTTTGAAAGGTAGCAAATTTACATTCTTTGTTTCAGGAAAGAAGAGAAGCCAAGAAAAGCAAAAAACAAGAAAATCAGCTAGAGGAATGTTTGAAAATGAACTGTCCTTGCCAACACGCCTCCAAAATACAGCTTTTCCAGTCCCTCCTCACTAGACATGCAGGACTGAAGAGATTTGACTTGGACCACCTGGCAATGACTCAGCAAGTGCTCTCTCTTTGACAGAGCAATCAAAATTCAGATTTTAAACCATCATTTGACTGAAGAAGCCTATTCCCTTAGCAAAAAAGCAAAACCATGGTGAGCCAACCCAAATAATAAGTCAGCAGTGCCTACTTGAGTTACCTGCGGTGAAGCCTAACTGCAATCATTTCAACATCTCCATCAGCTTTAGTGCTGTTCAGAACACTCAAAAAGATCTTTATCTTGATGCAGAAGTATTATAGGCAATACTTTACTGAGTCATCAGAAATTTATGCATTTTAACATATAGACGCTTAAGTTTCCCTCAGAGCATTTAGTTTCACATCTATTCTTCCAAAACTTGCTTTTGTAAATAAGTCTTGCATCAGCAGGAATCAAATGAACATGTTATGTGCTATTGTGAACATTTATTTCTTTATTCAGCTGAAAGAAGAAATTACTCATACTAAGTGAGTAAGTATCATTAATTCAACTGCAATACAGCTGAACACATCTACTAGTTCCAGGGACTGCATGCAACCCTCAAAGGTATTTGAGTCAGTTTTCAACTTCATTCACACCACGGTCCAGAGACATTTCTCCAGGACACAGTTCCACCTTCAGCTGGCTCCTACCCTCAGCCATTTGTCTCAGATTGATCCCATACCACCTCCTCAGCCTCAGTACAAGTGCCTGAAGAGCCATGTGATGAATGGATCAGGAAACTGCTCAGGGTTAAAAAAAAAATTAAGCCAGCAGTGCCACCAAGAGAAATGTCTGTGGAACCACAGTCTCCAAAACTTCTAAAAACATTGCCACTGGAGGGTCAAGCTAGAAGGCTTTAATGCTCACCCTGCATCTTTTGTGCCCATGAAGCTTTGACCAGAGTACATGAATTAGCTCAAAGCCAGTTGCTGCATGTACATGGAAGCAAGTTCCTCAGGAGCAAATCAAATTGCTTCATTCCACCTAATTCTGAAACCCAGCAACAGCTATTTCAAGTAAAATAATAATATTTTAAAGAAAATTACTAGAAAGCAAAAGACAGCAAAGTCCTTGAGGCCTCTCTGGATCCCCAGCTATCATTCTGCCTTATACCATGAAAATTAGTGGTACACAGTAGAACATCAACTAACAACAGTAACTTTCTGGAGGAATCAATATAATGAAGCAACATAGCGTTAGTTTAGCTTAGAATTCTCTACCAGTTTCCAAGAACAACCTGGTTGTACTAGCAGAGCAGGCCTCAGCCCCTGTCTAGAGGGGTGAGGAAGGAAACCCTGCAGCAACACGGGAAGCCAGTGCCCAGAGGACAACAGCGGGCAGGCAATAACAGCACTGCGGCATCTCCTCCGAGACAAACACTTGTTGCCAACTTCAGCTGAACTTCTCAGATGATCTGTACTCACTTGTTTTCAGCAAAAGCAGCAGCAGTTTACCAAGTCCAGCTGAAAGGGAAAGTCAAGCCTAGTCCCAGCAGAGACTCAAGATCCCTGATGGAACTAAGCATCTCTACAGGTCAGTGATGGTAGGATTAGAAGGAGGCTAAACTGATTTTTGGTCAAATTTTGCAAGTTCCACTATTAAAATACACTCAAGTTGACATTAAACAACAGTTCTGCTGTTCTCAAGAAGGTTTAGAGATCCTTGTAGGTGCACAAGAAGAATAGCTTCTTATAAAATAGCTACTCACTCTTTACAGCTTTTTATTATGGCTATACCATGCGCCTTTTTGAGACAGCTCCAAATATTCTCACAAAGTTCTGGGAAAAGAAAATTTTGAGGTAATACAAATGTGAAATAATACAGTATTTATATGCACAACATATAAAAGGCAAAAGCAGAGCTTTTTTATTAAGAAAATATCTACTGTATCTTTCTAAGAGCCTCCTGAAAGATTTAACTATAGGACAAAACCTTTCTTTTTCCGTATTTTGTTTTTGCTTAGTTTGCAACTAGGCAGCAAACAAATGAAATTTGCACCTAGCTCAGGACACCTGAACTCTCTTTGTAATCTTGACATTCAAACAATCTTTATTCAAAAGCCATCAGGGCAAGTATATTTACTTATTGATCTACATAATACTCAAGTTTCTTTTAGTAAAAAACGCAAAGAGGGAAGGGCAGAGTATAAAGCACTGAATCCTTGCAGTCGATTTCATAGAAATACTCCTCTATCTTTTCGTCAAATTATTATGAAAAAGATACTCCTTCCTGAACTAACTCTGGAAGGCAGATGAGGCGACATTCACAGGCACAGGATGACAAGCTCAACTTTACTAGAAATACAAAAAGGAAACAGGAAGTTTTCTCTACTGCTCAGCCAAGAAAA
This sequence comes from Dasyornis broadbenti, assembly GCA_013397935.1. Classification (NCBI taxonomy): domain Eukaryota; kingdom Metazoa; phylum Chordata; class Aves; order Passeriformes; family Dasyornithidae; genus Dasyornis; species Dasyornis broadbenti. Next base: position 571,292 of record VZRN01003680.1, read on the forward strand.
GATTGCCCAGCTGACATGCACCAAATTTACAAGACTCCTGTTGGCATCAATACTGATACAGAATAGCAGAAACAACTGAAAATTGTCTAAATCCCTGTTGCATTTTGAGCTTCTCCCACTTCTTTCAAACCAACAACACACACAAAACACATCCTACAACACTCCTTCATTCAGAGGCGGCAGTGATGTGATAAACTCTGGCATGTCTTTAGTGTCATCTCCAATAGCAGAAGTAAATAACGTGACAGGATCCCCACCAACAACTTACTCTTCATCTTTAATCCAGATGCTAGTACAGAAATATATAGAATTTTTAAATTCCATTAACCACCAACAAACTGTGCACACCAGTTTAAAGCATATTTATTTGTTCACTTTCTACAGTAATTTTCCTCAAGATTTTTCTGCGTCTTCCAGTTTACATCAAGGTAAACAAGTCAAAGCGCAGAGCATGTACTTCTAAAATAAGGAATGAAAAAAAAATCTCATTTTTAAACAGAACAGCTCAAATGTGTTCAAAAAATTAACACGTGCACTTTCTCCTTATAATACTATCTTAGAGAAAGGAGAATAGAGGACAATGTGCAACACACTGCACTAAAAATCAATATATGGCAGAAACCAAGCGTAACCTACAGATGCACAATTCTGTGCCTCTATGACAAAGCCAGACGGCATTCAGAAACTTTGGGAATGCAGAAGCAGGAAGATGAAAACAATTACAGTTTGTAAAAAGACTAGATAAGAGCAGCTCCACACACAGCGAAGGGAAATTTGACTTCATTATTTAGTGAGAAAGTAATCAAGTGTATAGAGCACTTGTCTAAAATATCTTTTTTTTCCAATTATCCGAAATTATTTTAAATTATTTCATATTAACCGTGACACAGTAGTGGCAAGTTTTCATTACATCTTGCAAACTTCCACTTTACTGTTAAGTGGAGGCAAATTCAGTTAAAATAGACACACAATCTGCTGCTATTCTGTTCAAATGGTTTCACCAGGCATAGTGAATTTTTAACGATTCCCTGTTTGTCAATTACCAAATATGAGATACCAAAAAAATACAATTCACCAAAAGTATTAATATATTGTTTACACCACTATACCTTACTGACTTTGTTGTAAATAAAAATCAAACAGCTGCTTCAAACTATCATTAATATTTAGGTTTTTATGAAGAGTAATACGCTGATTTATTGCCACAATGTATTTCCCCAAGCACAATTATTCAACATTAATCTGCCTAGCGTAAGGTATTAAAGACTACCAACTCAATTTTAATGCTGTCTTTCAAACCACGGGCATCGTGGCAGAAAAATTCATCCATCAATAAACATGAACTTACAAAATTTTTTTATTAAGAGTTGCACATTGTGTGTTTTAAAGTTTACTTCCATTTTCTCTTTCATCACCATGTCAAAGATTTGCAGTTTGCAACCTGTGGCCCAGAAAGCGATTCTTATGGGACAGTAAAGACCAGGGAGATCATATGGCATTGACTCCACCTCTTTCCTCCTGGCCATTTCTTTACTTGCCCAGAGTTATCACTGTAATCAGAGCAGCACATAGGCTTTTCCAGGCAGTAAGAAGTAAGGAAAAATAGAATTCCCAGTGTCTTCTAACAACACTCGGTGTGAAGCTGAAAAATAGCTATGAATTCTCTCAATGGCTATGAAAAACATACATATGTATACACACAAACACATGTAAGTATATCAAACTTCCATGCTGTTTTTATTTTTAAACAAATACTTTGCATGCAACAGCAACGTCCAAGAAAGAAGGATCAAGAAGTCTAACTTTTAAAGCCGTGACTCAGACCATGAAAATCAGCAAGAAAACTCCTGGATTAGATTTTATACATTGCACACATTGTACCTGTACAGCGGGTGTTTCCAACATCTGTGCACATTACATGGTGACTAAGAAAGAGGCACAGGTTCCAAATCCTGGCATGGAGGGTCTGAATGTGATGGCAAGATCATTCATATTCCAGGAGACCAACGGCACTTGCAAACACTGCCAGCTGTTCTCACCATATTACCCACTAGTGATAAATTAATAGGAAAGCTGAGAAAGGCAAAATTTCTATAAGGTACTGTGAGAAAAGACACTTTGACAGTGTTCTCTTTCTTTGTAAATAAATACATTAAAAAAAAAGATATACTACGTATCAGCTGCATTGCAATCATGAAAAGTATAAGGAACGAGTCATTTAATATACTTTCACAGAGTAGGAGAGACATAGCAGGAAGAAAATACTAGCTAATTGAGCTCTTTCCTACATTTTCTTACCAGGACAATAATTTCAACTTTCAATATGAAAATAATCATTAATTTAGTTACAAAAATACAATCATGAAATAAATTTAGCAGCATGCAAAAAACAGTCTCTTCTCAAAGGTGGAGAGCAGCCAGTCCAGCCTTCAGGTCTGGAGTTCCTGATTTAATGAGTAGTTCTGTTTACAGCAGAACTAACGAAGCTCAGTTTCCTCCAGATTTGCTACTCCAAGCCCTGTGGCCACTTAACATTAATTACATCAGTTGCCTCTAAGCTTGCCCATGTCTCCTCGAGCTCCTGCACCCCATAAAACTCCCCATTTGCCCATATGTTCCCACATACTCCTCACACACTAAGGCTTGCTCTCACACCTCTGTTAATGCTCAGCTCTTTGTCATGCCCTTAAACCCACCTTCCCATTCCATCACTCCCATCACCTGTCTCCGAATGGTGCTAAGCAAAGGCAGCATATGCTGTAGCTGGGCTGAAGCTGGGTGCACGCTGGCTGGCCAGCTGGAGATCACATCTTCACTTCTAGGAGAACGCCAAATGCCATGACCTTGCCTTAATGTATTTTTGGGGAGAGGGCTCTCAGATGTCAAATTTCACAGACTGGGGGAAGATGGTCTCAAACCTCTCCCTGTTCTTAAACTGATTGAAATTGACTGGGGGGTTCACACTTACTCAGGAAGAAAAGACACAAAGCCAATGCAAATAGTACTTCCTTCCAAAGCCAGGATTAAAAGGTAACTCAGTTCCAGCCAGTTGAAAATCACATTGAAAATACCCACTGCTGCCCTCCTCCTGTCCTGTGGTTCAGGACAGCTTCTGCATTTCTCATTCACCCATCCCACTCGAGAGACTAGGAAAACACAAAATTGACAAACAGTCAATTTCAACATTTTTATGCTGCACCCTGTGGTCAGCAATGAAACTGTCAAGAAGAATTACCGCTTCGCTCTGGTGACAGGGAGCAGAGGGGTCTGGAGCTATTCACAGGAATGGCCACCTCAAAACAAAAGCCATGGAAGGGTAAGAGCAGTAGTTACTCCAGCTAGGATAGCATACATACAACAGGGCTAAAAGAATTACATCCTTGTCCTTTGCTGGGGGCAAGGGAGAGGATAATCACATTAGTAAATATCAACTAACAAGAAGTTAATTATAAATGCAGAATGAGAGTATAACCCACAGAAACTACCTGTTGCTAAAAGAAACCTTATCATTTTTTCTTCTATCCACTCCCTTCCTGATTTATACTTCTTTGTGCTTTGGGGCCAGAGAACAGGTAACACAAATACCAAATACTGCACTTTCAAGGGGGCAATGATGTTCCAGTAGTTAAGCACTAGTCTGGGACTCGTTAGACCTAGAAAATATTTTCAAAACCTTCCCAGGCTTCCAGCACTCCTAGGTAACTAGGAGTATATCTACATAGCATAATGCAGTGCTGTGCAGCTAGCATGAACACCAAAAGGAATATGGCCACGTTAGCACTGCACTGCACCCAGGCTGAAGTGCAGCTGGAGCATCCATCCTGCTTCTCAGGTAGTTTGCATCTATCTGAATGGTGCTGCACTACAACACAAGCATACCCTTAGTCATCCTGCCTGAGAAACCAGCTGAAACATGACAGTTTTTCTTTAAATTACCAAGAATTGTAATGAAAGAGCAGCTGAAGAGAAAAACACTTGGACACCAAAGTCAGGAAGAGGAGCAAGTTTTTACAATAGGCAGCATACATCTTTTATTTAACATAGTAGAGATACAGCCCTTGAAACGCCTTTCTCTCTTTATGTCAGCTCTGCCCCAAGAGTTTACAAATCATGGCTCTGACTTGTAAATGTTAGTAAATACCTCCTTAAACCTTACTCAGAGTTTCCATAATTGTATATAGATTCTAGAGACTACCCTGCAAGAAAAACATCCAAAATAGATTCTAAAAATAAAGCATTCTAGACAATTCTTATATATAGCCAAAGGTTGAAAACACAAGCCATTTTATAAAGGGCTTGAACAGACTGCTACTTGAATTACAGCTGGAGAATGGCAAACAACCAAAATAACAAGCCAAAAAAAAAAAATCAAGAAAACAACCCAGATTATAGTAAAAAAGTAGCATCTCAAGTGCCACTTTCTGTTTCTGAAACAAAGCTTGAAGTCTGGGACGAATGCAAACAAGAGTTTTTAATTTTGCGATTCACACTTCTCGAACTAAGCAATCGATAATCTCTAACACCAGGCAATTGTTTGCCTGATGAGTTTGTAAAAAAGGCAACATTCCACCCCGATCCGTGTGGGGTGTGAACGCCGCCCCCTTGCCAGCAGCAATATGGATTGCCCAGCGCAGTCCGGTGATTCCTTTTTTCAGCCTACGTAATGCCCATTTACATAGTCGTGATATTTTTAAATGTGCTTTCAAAAGCACTAAATAACATAAAAACATGGAAGGAGACAACCACAGCGGTAACACAGCACTCCTGTGACTGCGGAATTCACGAACAAAATAACGACCAAGTCCGGGGAGCACAATAAAACTCCATTTTACAGATTATGCATTCAGAACACTAACCCAAGGAAATCCTGGCCGTGTTTCCCCCCCACAGCGAGTGTGTGTCTGAGCACAACAGAGCATATCCTGGCTCCTTCGCTAACCTCCACGCACATTCCTACACCCCTTAGGAAAACAGTGACAGCGGACATGAAAGGAAGGGAAACAATGACATTCTTTTAATAACAACGTTCACCAGCGCGCTGGACCCAGTCGGACAGTGCTACGCGGCGGCAGTTTCTGCATTCTCCTGGATAAGCCGCATTCTCCCCTGCTGCTCCAGGGGCAGCCCGATTGTCCCTCGGTGGCCAGGCCAGGAACCGGCCCTCTCCCACCGCGGCTGCACGGCCGGGACACGGAGGAGCCGCACACACCGCGGGGAACCGTGCCTGGTGCCGACCGCGACCCCCGGCTCCACGTCACCGTGCCCGGCCGGGCGCGGGGCTGTGT
>VZRN01003680.1:576860-633884 GCA_013397935.1 Dasyornis broadbenti
CACCTCCCTCCCTCCCGCGCGCGCCCGCCCGCCGCGCTGCGGCCCCGACCACTCCGCCCACGCAGCCCCACTGCCATGGAGACCGGCGCCGCGCGACGTCTCCCTCCGCCAGGCAGCGCGGGGCGAGCGGCCGCAGCGCGGCAAAGAGTCCGAGGCCACTGGGGTGGCACCGGAACCCCACGGGGGCTCGTCCCGGCGTCCCCTGCCCAGCCCCGGCCGGGGCAGTATGGCCCTCGCCTGCCGCCCGGGCGCCCCCCGAGAGCAGTCCCGCGGTGATCTGACACTGGCGGGACCCAGTGCCGATGTACCGGCCCCCTGCCTCCCGTGCCACGGCGGGAGCTCGGCACAGCCTCTCCGGGGTATTTCCCGTCGATGGGAGATGCGGCTGTCCGCCCTTCGCGGGCTCGCCCACACTCTAGTTAAGGCGCACCACTCCGAGAGCTCATTAATGTATATAAATGTTTGAAGGCGGGCTACCAAGAAGATGGAACCAGGCTCTTGCAGGCGACACCAGGCACTAGGACACGAAGCAACAGGCATGCTGTTGCTGTGAGGCACTAGAAGTTCCACCAGAACAGGAGAAAAAACTTCACCATGCGAGTGACACTGGAATAGATTGTCCAGAGAGGCTGTGGAGTGTCCCTCACTGGAGATACTCAAGAACTGTTTAGACACGACCCTGTGCTATGTTCTCTAGGACAACCCTGCCAAGCAGGGAGGTTGGACCAGATGCCCCGCTGTGGTCCCTTTGAGCCTGACCCATTCTGTGAGTCTGCGAGAGGCCAGGCTGGGAGGGGTATCCCGAGAGCCAAGTACCAGCACGCCGATGTCCCAGCCCTCCAGAGTTTGGGATAGCCAGGACCAGGTCCTGCCATCTGCAGCACCTTCTCCCCCAAAGTCAGTTTGTTGGGGAGCTCAGCAAAGACACCCATGCCATCCACCCACATTTCCATACTGGAAGCAAAGACTACAGAACTCCCCAGGAATGTAATGTTAGTTTAGTTCCTCAGAGGCTTTTGGAGACAGAACACTTCACACCTAGAAGACCCTATTGGATACTGCTGAATTCCAGCAGAGGATATCCAAGGAGTCAGGTCAGAGAGTCACAGGGGCTTCAGCTGAGAGCTTGGAGTGCAACACCTGAGGAAGCCATGCAGCCACGTTCTGTAGCAGTTGCTATCAGTTTGTTGTTCTTTCCATGGATCCCATAGTCATGCTGTAGTAATGCCATGTTTGCATTTTAAGAGTTTTTCCTTCATGTTATCTGGAGGTGTAGCTTTCCTGAACTTCTGCCTGCCTTTACCGGTATGCTTGCCCTCAAGAGTGTGGGTTAATGATCTCTCATCTAGCACTAAAAGCAAATTTGAATAGTGCATTTTTGAAAAATAGATTATGAGGCAAAAGCCATAAATAAAAAATGCCAGCTTCCCACATTCCTGTATATTTTAGTGGAACAAATAACTTCTGGTACAAGAGAAGTTAATTAACAGAAAACAAACAAAAAAAGAAATCAATTCATCATTCACCACGACAAGCTTGTTCACAGGATTAGAATAATTTACAAGACATAACATTTATACCAGGACCTATGGATGCCTGCATGTGTGTTCTTTAGAAGCTGAAAACACCCATAGTGCATTCGAGTTAAATGAGATCTTCATTCACATTCCAAGGTAATGCTATAACCAACAAAAGAGTACTGCAGTCTTGCAGAAGGAACAAAAATTATCTAAGTACAGGGCAGTTTTCCATAAAGGGTATACAGAGAAGTTGCAAGAATGACTAAATAAGTATTAATCATATTAAAATTCTTGTATTCATTCCCTCTTTAGTCAGAGTAATCTGAGATACTGAACTCTACAATTAAATAAATTACATTAATGTGTGACAAAACATAAACTATACCCAAAAAGCGCCAATTTACGTGATTCTAATAGACTAAACTTGTGAATTTAGAACAGATTACTGAACTATTAAGAATCAAGTATTTTAAATTTGTTTTGAAAATTCATATCAAGACACTAGAATTATGTTTTAGTATTGATGAGAATTCACTAAAGGTTATTGTTCAATTCTGAACCATTTTATAGTTGTTATCACCTGAAAATATCAGTAAGATCAAGTAACATCAACATTTAAGTGTCAATTCCCATGGTTAGCTGTGAGTTTCCAGATGCCAAGTGAGATGGGCAGGACTTTTACCCTGCTCTGCATGGCACCACTGAGCTAGACGAGGAGGAGACAGTTCAAGGGAGAGCCTTGACATGTCACAGAGTCTTGACAGCATCACTCCCCAGTAACCTACATCTCAGCTCTTCTCTCTTTCACTTATTCATCTTGGAGCAGCTTTTGTTACCCATAGGTGCTTTAGGAAGGTCAAAATTACTGTGTTCAGGTGGATCAGCATATAAGACCCACAGTCTGCTGAACATTTTCCACCTTCAGCAACTTACTTTCTTGGCCCCTGTTCACTTGTCCATTTCTTCTTTGCTGCTTCCTTCTCTTGTTTCTCTGCAAAGTGGTAGAAATCAGGAGAGCACTAAATGCTCAGGACGTGGATAAATCAACTCAGAACCTCTGTCTTCAACAGAACATAAAGTCACGGTACTGTGGCCCAAGGCCTGAAAATAGCTTAAATACTCACTTTTAAACAGTCTGTGCCCTATCACACTCCAGTAGGATTTCGTCTTTCTCAGAAGCCTTTGCAGGCGTCAAAGCAATATATTAACTCCCCTTTCAAAGCAACACCTCCCTTATTACTCCGATAAGTATTAAGGAATATTTGAACTGAAAATTCAAAGCACCAAAATTCACAGGATTGGAAGGATTAGGGATGGTATGAACTGATGCATCTTTTGAAGAACATGGCATAAGGAGCCTCTTCTTGTAGGTTACTCAGAAAAGACCAGAGGAATCATCCTCTTGGAGCTCAGGAGCAACACTCAGAGCCAAATGCCCATAGGCAACAACAAAATAGGACTGACACCTTCAGGCTGGAGAAGTCCACAAAAAAATAATGCAAAACAGCTCTAGGCTGAGCCCCAGGGAAGGAGAGCTTCTCTTGGGAAATAGACTCTGGACAAACTCCCCTCTTACTGACTGAAAGTATGCACACTGGTTAGTTGCAAAATCAAGATATTTACTGAGAGCTTTTCCTAACTTCCAGATTGAAACGCAGCACAGCTTGTACTGGTAGTAATTGCACCTTCTCCATATAGATAAATGCCACATTTAGAAATTATTATTTCCATTTTACAGGAAGGAAAATTGAGAGAGAAAGGCAAAATGACTTGTCACTGTCACAACTGTTAAGCAGAATTAATATTGAACTAATTCTTCCTAAAATATGTGCTATATACTTCTAGATCTACCTTTCCTTGGGAGATAGCAAACATCATTTTCCTCTGAATTCATAATTCCTCAGAAATTTGCAAAGTCACATTTAATGTTTTTTGGAAAGTCACATTTAATGAGGTCTTCAGCATCAGAAAATTAAGAGTCTACTTTTAACAGGTTGGTTTAGAGGTTTCCTAACTTTAAAATTCATAGCCAAGAGAAAACAATTTTTTCCTCAAACAAGTTATTTCTGCTACAAAGACAACTTTTGATTTCCAATTGTCTTATCTTCTACAGAGAGTCCAAGGGCTTTTCTTAACACATCCTCCTTGAAAGCATAATTATTTGGGTGGTGAGACAGTCCTTGAAGACTGAATGGGACATAGAATCAGTGGGAAAGTATGATTATTTAAAGGCAGCTATTTAATGTAGATGCAAAGGCTGCCTTAAACACCTGGGGGTGCAAAGGTGCACGACAGTGAAAGTTGTAGGTCATGGCTTTCCCTCCCCAGCTCTACCATTGCCATCCTGTTTGGTGGTTTATTGCATCTCTGACTGTCTACAGTCACTCTCCATCTGGGTCTGTCAGCTGACCACTCCTCATCTTTTCCTGTGTCTTGGCTTTCTCACTTATAAAAAGGCTGCAAATTCACTGCTGTATTTACATTGCAGGTGAATGCAACACCTCACTGTGTCCAAGTATCATCATCAGGACTTCTTTGATACCATCCTGGCTGTTGCTACTGCACACAAAGGAGGACAGTTTTAGTTTACTGCATTTGTAAATCACTCCAACCATATCTGCACAAGAAAACATTGGAGTTCATAGGGTGCCAGTCCATCAATGCTGACAACAGCAAGGAGCACTACTGAGCCTCCATGTGATGTTTCACAGTCCATTTAGAGCCTAGAACAGATGAATACAGCACATTCCAATTCCAACATATCTTTCTGTTCCAGCTAACGAGACAGCAGCAAAAAATAGCTGAACAAATTGAATAAATATAGCCTTCAATACAGCCTTTTCCATAGAAGCTTGCTGGAATCTTAATATATTAACCTATCCCTACACAACCCCTGGCCCCCACTTCCTATCACCCTTACCCAGTGCCTTACACTTGAGTCAGCAAACAGAGCTCCTGCCTTCCCCACATCTGTTTTAAATACACAGTCAGCCAGCTCAGCCCAATGAAGCTGCAGGGGTGGGTTCTGCTGAACCCTGGGGCTGCTGAGATGTGCTCACCCTTTGACCCTGCCCTGGGGTTGGTCACCGCCCTCCAGCTGCAGATGGCACCACCTTCAACAGCTGCCACTGTTTTCTGCAGTGTTTACGTGCAGCCTGAGGGCAAAGCATCATTAGACCAGCACTAGACCTTGGTAACAAACAGTCCCTCCCACTCTTGATGAGTTTAAACCCTATAGAGGTAAAATGCAGAGAGTGAGGGGAGAGAGATAACAAGGCTGTCAGTCTCCACCTTTCCCTGAACACCTACAGGCTTAATTCCTCAGGTGAAACTGCAGGGCCCTGCTTTGGCCTTATCAGACGTCTCCATCTAAAACAACTTCTTTGAATTTGTTTGGAGGAAAATGCTCTCCCTTTCTTCAAGCCACAGATGGAAAATGACATTTCTACTGGTCACTCAACCCAGGTGCATTAAGAGCAAGGATGATGCACAGCAGCAGTGGTGTAACATTTATGTGGCCATTCTAGCAGTGTTAGATCTCCATTTGGTTTTCTTCCCTGCCTTTCATCTTGCTGCTGATGCCAGCTTGAGGTTTGGTACTTCTCAAGAATCATACTGAGCTTTAGGCATGTCTGTCAGCCCCTAACAGAGCTCTCCCACAACCTACACTGTAATGCCCAGAAGACAGCACCAGATCTGAGAACAAATTCTTATTTTGTTGACGGAATCTGCCTACAGAACAAAACTCCAGAAGAGATCGAGCCTGCTCAGAGTCTGAGCAGCCTCGGCATCTTTCAGGATGGTCCTCGTGAAAGGGCCTGCCTTACCCTGGGGCTGCTCCCAGCAATGATGCTCCTTTCTGCTGTCAATCACTCACCTGTTACCAATCACCCTTAAAAATTAATTAATCGCCTTCCCAGGAGCCGTTACTTCCAGAGGTGCTTCTTCCCCACTCACGTCTAAGCTGTATAAAGGCCAGTCAGTATGAAATTTTTTTTTTGTTGTGGTTGCTGAGACAGAATCAACTGGAAAGATAGCTAGGTATATGGAAATATATGGCTTCTCTTATACAGGCTCGTGAAGTACCAGCTTTGTAGATTATTTAGTGTGTGAGTATTTTTATTTATTTTTATTTAATGTTAAGTGTTTGGCTGTTGCTATTGCTGTGTTTTCACAATTGGTGGCTTTTGAAGGTTAGCAGATGGGTAACAGTAAAAAGAAAATCCCTGAAAACACAAACAGCCATGTGAAGGCAGTTACTGCTTCTGTGTGAGACTTCTATCTCAGTTTTAAGATGTACTAAAGTTTCTCAGAGTATTGTAGAGGAATTTCTTTCTGTGATGGATGAAAGGTGTTTAAGTAGATCGTTTTATGAGTAGATACTGTTACTGATAAAAAGAACAGGATACATTCAACACTGAAATAAACTCACTGATCTTCTTTGAATTAACTGGGAGGTGGGTTGAGCTCTTATTCTTACTGGAGATCACTAGTATGTTGTGTAGTAAAGATAAAAAGAGGAAAAATGTACAACTATATCTGGCTAGAGTGTTCTACTTCCTGAGTTGTTAAAGGTTTTCACAGCACCCTACACATAGTGGATTGAAGTATTTGGAATAGAAGTTTTAAAATCTGATTAATACTCTGTACATAGCTTTCTTATGTTTATTTTGAAACTTCTTATGAATCTTAAAAAAAACTAGTATTAAGAACGGTACTGGTGCTGCAGTGCAGGAAATTTCTTCCCTTCTGAAGCTGCGGTTTCTATATGATTTGTGTCGGGGTGGTGACCCCTTCAGAAGCAGGGATTCCTGTTAACAGCAGCTTTGGATGGAAATCACTTGGATGTTGATATTGCTTATCCTGACATAACTAAAACAGGTGATGGTTATGGTAAGGAAATGGTTTATAGTGCTGCTTTACAGTATGCACAATAAAAAGCAAATGGGAGGCTTTGGGGTTTAGGAAAAGTCTAAAGCTGAGGTAAGAAACAGCTGATTTGAGCTACCATTAAACTGTGCACTAAATGGGGAACATGACCATGTTACTTAGGCTTGTCTAGGGAAGCAAAAATAATAACACAAGGATGGTTGAGCCTTTCTGAAACTGAGGTAGAAAGAAAAGCTCTTAATGGCTTAGAAAAAAAAAATTAGTTACCTTTTCTTTCTGAAATATCTGTAAAATCATTTCTCTCTCAGCCTCACTTACTACTCTGCTATCTAAATTCCTTTGCATTTTCTTAATGCAACTGTAGTATTTCCCCTCTATCTCACTAAGTATAATTGTTTGCCAGTTTTGTCTAAAACAGTGACAGTGCTTATCCCATGTGGTAAACACTCTTTAACAAACTTGTCTGATGGCTATTTTTGTGTGGTGCTAGTTCTTCTTTCTTCCTGCCAGCAAATTGTCTGCCAATTGGCTTAAAACTGATATACAGGTTTCTTTCCTGTATTCCAGCTGCCTGTCTTGTTGAGTTTCTGGATCAGGAAAGGCTAGCAAATTAGTGTTAATTATTTTCTGCAACTCAGTAATAGCTATTATTTAACAATATTTATCTCTTTGGTGAGGGTTCGGTCTTAATATTTCATGGTGTTGTCTGCCACAGGGTGTAAACAAATTATGTTACTGATTCTGTGCTGATCAAGCAGTGGTACTTTTGTATTTTTCCTGGCACTGTTATCCCAATTAAAACTATCACAAATTTTCTACTCAGCCAGTAACTTCTTCGATTAATTTACTGTTCTCATTAGAAATGTTCCAGGGTCTGTCTGTCACATTTGTTCAGGCCACATTCAAAATTGGCCCTAGAAAGGGAATTGATTTAAGTCTGCCCTCACTGCAAGAACTGTAATGAAACATTATGTCTTGTAATGACAATCTGAAAAGGCACAGACCTACGTAAGTATAGAAATGAGAAGGGACTTGCATGTCTTCTTGGATTTAAGAGCAGAAGATTGTGTTTGGCTGTTGCTGTGTCATTTAATTGAATGAAAAGGTTTCCTTGAAGTCACGAATGTGCTGAGGCTGGAAGGAACCTCTGGAGATTGTCTAGTCTGACCCCTGCTTGCTCAGAGCAGGGCTACTTACAGCAGGCTGCTCAGGACCATGTCCAGCCAGGTTTTAAATATCTCTTCAAGCCTGGAGACTTGAGTGTCTTTGGGCAATCTATCACAGTGGGAAAAGTATTTTCTTAAATTCAAATGGAATTTCCTGCGTTTCAGCTTGTGCTCATTGCCTCTTGTCCTTTCTCTGGGCACCACTGAGAAGTGGTGGCTCCTCTTTATTTTGTCTTAGAAAAAGAGATTTCAGCAACTACTCCTTTTTGTACAAATAACACCCTGATTAGTACCAAGTCTGTATTACACATTTATTATTGATTTTTGTGGCACCAAATGAATCCAATTCTCTGTTCTCCATCTCCCTACGTTATCTTCCATGGATTCCCACTCCAGAAGTGCTGGGACCTGCTTCCTATATTTGTGTCCTTACTGTTGCTCCTGTAGTGCCTGTGACCTTACACTGGAAAAGGTAGAAGCAGAAATTGGTCCTTCTTGCCTAATTGGCTGAAGTTCAGCCAGCAAAAAACTGTTTTGTCTTCAATAAATTAGCTCTCTGAATGCAAGCACCAGCTACCCTCGTGTACAAACCAGGAAGATATTTTTCTCATTGAGGTAAAATAGGTAAAACTTGGAAAAGCATGTATTCTGTAGCTGAAGCATCACTGACAGTAAACATGACTGACTTAGGAAAAACAATTTTGGTAAGGACTAATGGAGAAAGATCTGCTTCGTCCTCCTCAGTAGTTGCAGACAACTGCATTGCTGCTGTTCCCAGTGTAACTGATGCTCAGTCACATTTTGTATCATTATTCTCCTGTTGCATATGACTTTTGAACCTGAAGTTTCTATTCAGAGAAATTACTATTTTCTAATTTTTATCTATACAGGGACTTGCCTAGTCCTGTGCCATACTATTTTGTAGGATGATAAGCAGGAATCCAAAGGAACAATCTGCTTTAGCATGTGTAGATTTTTCAATATTAAAAAATGCTCATAATACAAGGCCTGCTGAAGAAATTGTAGCAACATGTGTGCAGGTGGTTCCATGCAATAGAAACACAGACTGTACAGGTCTGCAGAAGACCTGCCTCCTTTCAGAGTGGCTTGAAATGGACTTGCTCTTGGTATTGAGTCCTAAACCAAGAACCTGCTGTGTCCCAGCCAGAGTACTGTGCTGCCCTTTTTATGTTTAGATACCGATCCTACTTTCAGAGTGATAGACCAAAATACTTGTTCCCTTTAATATCAGAAGTACCTTAAGTGAAGCAAAATTAATAGTAATTGAAGATAAATCTTCTTATTTCGGTCTGCTATTTCCCCTCTCCCTTTCATCTTTTTGCTTTTAATCAAAATGATGTTCCCAGAACTTTGTTTTGGTATTGCTGAGTTGCAGCAGTAGCTACCTGTGAATATTCATTATTTGACTATATCTTAAAAAGATGACCCGAAATTAAAAAGCATCCAGTTGCAATTGTAATGAGATAATATAGTATGCAGAATATTCCCCAGCAAGGTCTGGTCTGTATTTAAAAGAACTGCATTAACCTGGACTTCAGAAAAGGCCATGAAGCCATGTCTGATGGCTTTGTAATCCCAGTAGTTATTTACCTAAAGCAGACTTGACTGCACACAGCTTTATTTGACATGATTCAGAAAGGTCAAGGTCCAAGGCAGGTGGTGAGCCAGCCTGCATGGCTGTGCTGATCTCCTGGGCTGAGGAGAGATGTTCCCTTTACAGAAGGAGGCCTTAAATGACTCTTATTAAATCTGTAATTTGTGACTCTCATTTGCCCAAATGCAATGCAAATCCACTGTCTTTCTTGTTTGCAATTAATGACAACAGAAGGATGAAATAGAAATTCAAGGAAATGGTTGCAATAACCACCACCTCAGAGCCTCGAGTCGGCTGCAATTTTCTTATGTTGTAAACTGCTTTGAGCCCTCTAAGTTACAGCCCATCAATTTAACACTTGTGTTTCATGTTGCTTAAGTTAATTTTCTTTAGACAAAAAAGGGGTCTGAAAGCACATTTTGATAACTGCTGAGCCAACTGAAGACTGAACTAGTTGATACAAGAGAAATTTAGTGGTACTCACAGTTGTGATGCACCTCATCTTCAGGGAAATAAAGTGAGGGAAAGTATTTGTGTCTTTCTTCCAGAATTTGCATAAATGTTCCATGCTAAGGTTGGAGAAACTTGGGTACTTATTTCATGCCTATGAACCCAGTGGGTCAACCACAAACATTAAAGTCACTCAAAACTGTAAAGGTGACTTTGTTTTATAATTCAGCTGATCAAAAATTGGTGCTCAATTAATTGAGGGGCATCCATCATTTCTGTAATTATTGGTCCTAAGTACTCTGGACATCAGTTGCTGAGGTTCCGCAGTTTTAGGTTGCATTTTAGTGTTGTCAGGGTTTTTTTTAAATTCAGGTTTCGTGTGTCTTGATGGATTGTTTTCCAAAATGTGTGAGAGAGGATGCAAAAAGAATATGTGGAAGAACTGTGTCCTTACATGAATATTATGTGAAAGGAAGCTAAAACAAACCATCTACTGATTCTCATTTTTGACTTGCAGGACAGTGTCTTTTGTGTCAAATTTTGATGCCTAACAGTAATTTCTAGCAACTTCTAGGAGACAAGGGGTATGCAAAAAAAGGTAAACCTCTGTGGGAAGAAGTGCAGATTTGTCTAGACAGAGCTTCCTTGATGTGGATGATTGTTTCCTAGCCTCCTGCAGGCTATCAGCTCAGAGCAGCTACAGACACTGTGTATTTATGCCTGTTAAACCAGAAGTTCTGCCTATTGTTTTTTCTGCCTTCATCACTTTTCACTGCTATAGTCCAGCTATGCTATACTAGGCTATTAAACATTCAGCATCCAGAATGTCTAGACAGGCTGAAAGACTGTCTGTGCTCCCTTTCTCAGAATCAACTTTCCTAAGGACTAAAAGGCTATTTGGAAAGAAAAGGTGGCAGAGTCTGGAGTATGAGAGACACTTCTTCAGGCTGCCTTCTGAGTGGGTAGTAATGCACACTGATAGGGATTTCTAGCAGTGCACAGAATTCCTGTGCAAGCCTCCTGCTGCTCCCCAGAGAGGCTTCAAACCTTTGACAATTATTGCTAATGTCTTAAACAGCTTGCACTTGTATTCTAAGGATACCAGACTACAGAGAAACGTACCCTGTCAGCTGGAAATGTTCTACTCAAATAGCAGAGGAAAAAACTAAAGGGTGACTTCCTTGCCACAGAAGATGGAAAGATCTTTTTGAGGCTAAAACAAATGGTTTCTGTGAAGGGACCCGTGGACCAAGAGACATTTTGTTGTGTTTATCTGCTGGTTTTGGCAATGTTGAACAAGAAAGCAAACCAAAGTGCCAACTTTTCTTTTTCTATGTAATCTTTATTTTCTTCAGTGCTGACTTGAGTCACACTGTGTATAGCAAGAAGCAAGTACTTGTTTCCTGCAGGGTGGAAATGAATGCTGCCTCTAGAAGTGTTGCAAATTGGAAGTTACATACAATATAGGGGCTGATGATCCTATTGCTATTGATCTATTGCACACTCTGTATGATTATGTTACATATTATAAAAGCATTTTGCTTTGATATTGCACCTCAGGACAAGCCTGGGAGGCTTTGTCCGAGGAGGGGAGGAAGGGAGAGCAGCTGGCACAGCATGAGTTGTCCTTGTTGTGCTTGCAGGAGTGAGGAGACATGGGTGCTCCTATCCAGCCATGCCTTTGGGGTCCATCCCACCCATTCCCTGGGTGCTTGAAGAATCCTGGGAAACCTTGTGCTGACTGTCTTCCAGCAAGGGAGAAGCAACATCCTGGCGGAAGTGTTTAATAACCTGGGCTCTTTGAAAGGAAAGTAATTTTTCCTGTGTTAGGTGAGCCCTCCAAGAACAGACATCAACAAAACTTTCAGACTGGTAGCCAAGGGTTTGAGAAGCAGCATACAAAGAAGATGCCTGGATCAAAGAGGACAAACAACTATGAACACCTAAGAACATTTTGTTTTCTCTATTAATGAGAATAAAAGTAGGTGGCAGATTTATTACCTTATGCCACTCTAAGTCATATAAAGTTAACAGAAATCTGGTTACAAAGTTCAGTACATGAAAATGCTGGACAAATTTGGGGTTAGAGATAGAAATCTACCAAAAAGCATTTAGGGACTAAAAAACCCCCATTTTTAAAGAAATTTGCAGTTTAATTTATCAAGAGATTGAAAGGTCACTTATGTATACATAAATCCTTGTGGAGAGCTAATGAGTGTGAAAAGCTCTTTAATCTATCACTTAGAGCATAGCAGGAACCTAAACTGGAAACTAAAGGCAAATTCCAGGTTTAAAAGCATGGGCCTAGTTTTATAGAGAGAAAAACAATTTACTGATGGAAAATAAAAAAAAAAAATCAATATTCTGATGCCTTCAAATCAATATCCTTTCTCAGCAGCACTGCTTCTAGAAAACAAAGGTTATCTGACATGACACATGAACTAATGATTCTGTGCCTTGGGTTTAAACTGAATGAAATGATTTGATATTACCTTTCAGTTTTAAAATCTAGAGAGACCTTTTCCCCAATTCAGGGGAGAATGCAGAGAGAGGACAATTCTTGGTAGTAAAGGAACCCAAGTAATGAGGAGACAGAAAGTATTGCTCCAAGGGAAAAACAAATCAGGATATTGTTTAATAAAACAGCTTCCTCAAATGCATTTGTTGGTCAGCAGTTTTGACTAGACCTGTCTTGGAATGAGGAATCAAGGCACAGTGGGGTCAGCTGGCTAAAGACTAACTTGGGGTTGTACATAGGAATTGCTATCCTGGCTCACAGCAGTGGTTCCCTGGAGTATCTCTCCCAGCTAAAAGTGCTGTGCTGCCCTGGGAAGGAAGAAAAGGGAAACCTGATAGTCCAGTGTCCTTTGCTGGCAGTTCTTTGAGTTGCTGGATAATGTATGATGTAGACTTTCAGCTCTTGGGGCTGATTACTTTCCTCTCAAGCTCTGTGTACGGGTTTGGGCTTTGCATTTCAAGAAAGTTGGGTGTTAAAACACAATAGAAAGGACTAGAAAATATCCCATAGGAAATTCTTTATTCAAAGAAAGATTTAATAGCTTAAGTACTGGTTTTGGTTTTTTGAAGTTGCTACAAAGGAAATTAACACTTTTTCTTCCATTCTTGGGGGAGACAGGATAAAAATTCATGAATACTCCTTGACTCAGCTTAACTTTGGTACAAGGAAAAGGTTCCCAGTAGGATAATGAAGGACTAGCAAACATAGTTTTAAAAAGGTGTGTAATTGCTGTTGAAAGGCTTCAGGAACACGTAGGACAAGACATCTGTCCAAATGACATGGGGTGATCCTGGTTTTGTTACGCAGCAGATAAACTTGGGGTCCTTTCTGTTTCTAAGATATGTTTTTTCCACCTGTTTTGGGTTGGTGGTCATGGTCTGGTGCACTGTTTAGCTGGAGACTATGACTTTCTGCAAATAGATATTGTCCTGAATAACATGCTTAGTGTTGCCAAGAAATGTATATCTCCTCTTCATTTTAAGTAAAGTCTATCAGCCGGTTCAAAAGGCAAGCATTGTTCCCTGATAAAATGCAGCTGGTGTGCACATGAGCTTAGTCAGCAGACTATAAAATAACATAAGCTTTCCATAGGGATCAGAAACATCAAAAGCAGAAAGTGTCTTTTAAAAAAATCTCCACCAGATTGCTATAAATATTAAATGTCATGCATCACAAGTAGTGATGGAATATAGCTGAGATGATACTACCCAGACAGGAAGGAATAATATGGCTTTGGTCTGTGTCTCTGTACACAGATTTCAAATCCCAGAGAGTGGATCATCAGATGCCAGAGTATGTGTAGCCCATCATTTAACATGGGTTTGCTCTCATGAGGGAGACATATATTTACTGAAACATTCAGCTGCAGCTTTGGAACAAGTCAACAGCTTTAATGCCATTCTACTTGGGACCATGGGAGAAATAATTATACAAATCTCTCCACTGGACTGCCCTACTGGGATATACTGGTGTGGTTACACTTACCTACAGAGTAATGTTTGAAGGTCTACATGCAATAAATGTCAGACCTTTCTATCTATAACTCATCAACACAGAAGCAGGGAAGTGACAGGCACAGCAGAGCTGCTTTGTGAGAGCCCCTTGGGCTGAAAATCAGCTCCTCTGTTGCCTCAGCTTGCCCTTGTGGGGGCTGCATTTTATATGCTTTCAACTCCAAATGGAAGCAATAAGGTAGGATGGACATATGACTGCTGCCAGGACAAAGTCTCAGATGGAGCTGTTCTGAACTTTCCCCTTCCTCTTTAGATCACATTTCCCTTAAGAAAAAAAAATCCTAATGGGTGCTTTTATGTTTCTGGTAAGAAGGAACTGGAGGCACTTAACCCATTGCAACCCATTAAAAATTGATAAAACCAATCAGCAGTTGCATGATAAGCCTTTTCACAGCATGGTGAATTTTCTTTAAAATAGTAAATAGAGTACCCTTTTAATATCTGTACTTACAAGATTAATTGGATTCTGTCTGAATTGACTGCTGCAGTCAAAACAGGCTGGTGCTGGATGGATGAAAATGCTTTGTCTTTATATTGACAGGGCTGTTCTGAATTGCTTCAGTGTTCTCTCTCAGCTTTATCTGCTTTTCCTGACCTACAAGTCACAGAATTAACAGTGCTAGACATGATTCTTTCATAGTCTTGAAAAAAGTCTCTGACCCTGCTGCATTTGCTAACTCCTCTGCTTGCAAGGATTCTTCTCTTGCATAGTGCAGTCATCCTACAAATCTAGCTAGATCGCTTTGTTTAATTCCGAATTGCTGCTTAAAATTCACTACTGACTGGAATTGTCAGGGCCCTAAAAGTCAGGAAATTGACTTCAAGACACACCCTAAACCATGAATTTTACATCATGTTGCTGTTTGGGGTTTTTTTTTTCAGGTTTTGCATTTGCAGGTATATCTGTGAACATCAGAGAAATTATTCAAAACCTAAAGATTTTACTTATTCATATAGAAGCAAGAGCTTTAAAAGGCGTATCAGACTGTAACAAAACTGAGAACAATAGAGGTTAAACCTGCCAAATGGAAAAAAAATAAGGCAGAAACATCCATTTGAATCTTTATTTTTTTTGTTAAGTTGGATTCCTTACATTCTTAATTTGGAATGTTAATAAATTTCACACAAATATTTCTGAAAAAAAATAAGCTTATGGCCTCTTAGCATTCTGTCTGTGTGCTGGAAAAAATAGCTTAAGACACAGCTGTATTAGACACCAACTGGCTTTGCCATGTTCCTCAGCAAGATGTTCTGCTGGGAGGCTGGAGCATGTGAGCAAGAAGTGGCACATCCAGAATTCTGTGAAAAGCTTCAGCTGCTTTCATAAAACATCCATAGCATTGCCCAACACTCACTCTCAAATCCCATTAAGGCAGAAGGGCTTTTTATCTAGAGATCAGAGCCTACCTTTGCTGTTGCTTCATGCATAGGAAAGGTAGATGAAGAGTTAAATATTTAGAGGTAGCATAAACCATAAATTTCAACCACATTAATTAATAATCAGTTATGGTAATAATATCAGCTTAGAGTATTCTAAGAAATAATCATCTTCAGTCATTCTGAAGATTCATTTTAACATATAAACTGCCATCATGTGTTCTGTGTTCTGATCCCAAAATTACAAATGTATGGGCTATGATTCAGTAACTGAAAGAATTCTATTCTTGCAAATTGTTCTATATTTGAGACTCATCTAAGATAGATCAATATAAAACAGTGAAGTTAAGAAAAACTCATCCATGTGATTAACCTATGTGCTTTTTTAACATATATGATGCAAGTAGTGCTGTCTTTGGGGACCATATCTTCCTAATGCAGGGAACTGAATCCCTCTGTCAGAAACTAGCTTGTGTGTCCCTAAATGTTGCTCAATTGCTGTTTGCACAGCTGCAATGTAATTAAAATGTTTGTTTACCTGTAAAAGAGGTGAAAGCTAAACATTAGCAAGATGTTTCTACACCTACATTGTATTATATCAAAGAAGTTCGGTGGCTTTTACAAATTATTTTCCAAACTTTGTTAAAACTACTTAAAACAACTTTTTAACTATATTAAGTGGCTTTTGGAAGGGGTGTTAAAAGTGTCCTATAATGAGGTATTTGTTAGCCTCTTCCTCAGACAGAAGTACACAGACCTATGAGTAAGACACACCAAGTTTGAGTAAGTACATGGCATGGATTTAATTGCCATGCTGCTCCCTGTGTTTCTGCCATGCAGGAGCATGCATTATCATTATGTGTGAACTGGAATACAAGGAAGTTCATGGGGCATCCCTGTGCCTGTCTGCTGAGGGCCCAGCAACCACCACGCAGCTTGCTGCACTGAATTAAGTCACAAAACATTCTATGAAATAAAATGTAATCTTCTGAGCAAGAGAAATTACTCTTAGGAGCCATCTGCCTTTACCCTTTTAAAAGGAAAATGCCTCTTTAAATGTAAATTTAGCTTTCCACCAGAGACAGTATTGCCATGGTAACAAAAGCAGGAAAAATAAATGTCTCTTAGAGAAAAACCACTTTTTATTTTGTATAAACATATTCCATATGAAATAAAATATGCAGCTATGGAATTATTGTATACATAGCCTCAGACAGTAAAAAAGAGTATCAGTCTTTGCCTGGAATGGTTGTCTGAGCTGGTACCAAACACAATTGTTTGCAGTAAAGAAATGTATACCTAATTTCATATGCTATGAGCTAGAGCTCTCATCTTGCAGTTTGCTCTAGATGGACTGGAATGCTACGAACTTCAGCGGAGCGTCAGGCAGTCAGCAGGAGTTTACAGAATTGGAGACTAAAATGTAATCTCTGCCAGGTAATTTATATTACAAATGCTTTGCTGTGTGAATTTGCTCTACACAGTCTACCATTGGAGACGTTTGTTATTCCAAGAGCATGGAAGCAGTGGTTCAGATTTCTCCTTTCATTGAATGAAAGGAAGAATGCATTCAGGTTAGGCCTGTTTCAAAAATAAGATTGATGAGTGGTGTACTTTAAATTGCTAACAAACAAATTCCTCTCTACCTCTTCCTGCATCAGTAACCCCCAACACAGAGGTCAGTGTGAGGAAACACCCAAGATGGGCAATATCATTATTTGCAAGACCAGAAATTCTTCACGGTTAGAAATAGTTGCTTTTTACATTGTATATGTTATCATTTCAGGCTTCAAATTTCACAGTATACAACTATAGCAACAGTTTTCAAACACTGTCATTGTTTTAAAATTCCACAATCGTTTATTTACCCTCTTTCTTTACCTTCTTTTGGCCTTTTGACTGTGTGTGTGTTGTGTTGGAAGGCTGCAGGCGAGTGAAGATGCCTGTGTCTGGGTTTTACTGGTGGGAGGAGGTGAGGAATTCTGGTGCTTGCCTGTGGAACAGAAACCATCCTGCATTCACCTGGCACCTGTCATCTGAATAAGACAGTAGCTTACAAATATTAAGCTCCTTCTTGCTGTACAGCAGGCAAGGAAACTGCGTATTATCCCAGCTTAAAGATATGTTAAAGAACTAATTTCTTCTAGAGATTGTGATGCTGACTTTGGCATGTCATTTACTGTGAGAGTCAGCACAAATGGTACGTGGTCACCACGAACTGTAATCTGCTCTTTGCCTACCTTAGATGCTGTGTGGCATGTTCAGTAGCATCAACATCTCTCACCTTGGGTATTGCTCTGCTACACTTCCTGAAATCAGAAAAGTAAAATTGAATGTTTTCAGCGATGGCTTGGCCAGAACTTTGTACAACCTAGTCTTCTGAGAAAAGATGAAGCAGTCAGTTTCAGCAAAATATTGTCCTTTTATATGTGCAAACAGTTCTGCAGGAAGTGTAAAACTGGTATGTGGAGATGAATTGTAATGGATTAACTAAGGTATCAGGGAATAATTAGCTTCTCTTGCATGTCTCAACCTGTCAAGCCATGAGCTTGGCAAGACTACCTGGATTGGGTTATACTGTGGACTGTCTTGCTTGCTATCCCGCCTTGGGCAGCCCCTGGTAACAAGATGTGCAGGGGAAGAAACAAAAGTAACACGGCGGACAAGCACTTAGACTTCCACGTGTATCTTCTTGGTCGTCTTCTGTTTTGGATTAACCGCATGTAGCAGTCTGTGTGACCCACCCAAGGATGTGACCTTAAACAGCCTTTGGGTCTGTGTGCTCCTCAGCAAGTATGGAGGAGAAGCACCTTCTTGTAGTGCATCAGAGGGGTGCAGGAACTCCGGGTGACGCACAGCACCCTTATCTAACCCCTCCACCACACGAGTGGTTCAGCACGCTCCGGGGCAGCAGGCCAACCTGAGGTGACCTCAATGTGTGACACGGATGTTTTGGCTTACCAAACATCCTACAGCATTGCGAGCACATGGGGAGCACAGGGCAAAGACCAAGACAAAGGTGAGCATCCCCACGGCCCTTCTTGCTAGAGTTGGTCACTGTGTTTCAAATGGAGAAGGGGAGAAAGGTGCCTTACTGCAATCTTAACGACTTCTATCTGTTCCTGTCTCTTCCGAGCGCTGTGCAAAGGCTCCGTGTGGGGGGGTCTAAGATAGCCGCCACTGCTGCGCAGACGAGTCCTGGGTGAAGAGGCAGGAGAAGGCACCTTCCGAGGCCTGTCCGCCCCGATCGCCCTCACATGCAGCACCGTCCCCCTCACCGTCCGCCGGGGTCCCCATACGGGCCCCGCCCAGTTCCCGCGCGGCCCCACGGCGCAGGCGCGCAGCCCCCGAGCCAATGGGGCCGGCGGGGCGGGGCAGGGCCGCGGCCATTGCGGCCCGGGCGGCTGAGGGAACGCGGTGTTTCCGCCGCCGCGATGGTGTCCTGGATGATTTCCCGAGCGGTCGTGTGAGTGCCGGGCTGGGGCTGCGGCAGGCGGCATATTTCTCGGGACGGGGGTGGTCCCAGTGAGCGGCGGGAGGGAGACGGCGCTCCTTTTCTCCTTCCCTCAACCCCCTGAGCCGGGTGCCCTGCGCGCCCGTTGGGGATCTGTGTGCCTCAGAGAGTCCTTGCGCTCCCAAAAACTCCCGCAAAACCTGCACCGGGCTCGTGGTTACTCCGTGTGTCTCCTAAGTGTTTCCCGAGGCTGCAGAGCCAGCAAACTCGAGCTGCTTGTGCTTGTCACGCACATTTTGCAACCGTTGCTTGTAAATTGATCCAAAGTAATCTATAAAATCTGGTAACTTTTCCTTTTTAACTTGTAGCAGAGTTGAGAGGACTAGAAAAACGCTTGCGATTGTGAAAAGGGGATTTGTGCTGAGTATAGGTTATCAGCTGACGGAAAGGTAGACTAGCAGTGTTGTTGTATGCTGGATTTCATAAAGTTGAGTTTTTAGAAGCCGGAGAAGCAAACCTTCTTACGTGAGAAGTGTCATGCTACATGTTCTGTGAGTTCTGTTTGAGAAAGAGTAAACTGCAGTGCAACCTCAGGTCTTTTCCATGGGCATTGTACTGTGCCTGCCTGAAACGGATGGATTATTATGCTTGTTTTAATAATATTTCTTCATAAAGGTTGAATAATATTTGGGCAGCAGAGTCCTCCTCATGCTCCTTGCTGAGTAGCATTGTGATTCTGGGACCCCCAGTGCTTATTGAGTCGGTTGACCTGAGATTTGCTGTGTGTGACTTTTTGCCAGGCAAATGAAGTGAATCTGCTCACAAAGCAGTCCAACAAACATCTGAATTAGCATAAAGTATGTAGCAGGAGTGTGTGACCCAAAGCAGGGCATAATAGGATTTCCCTGTTTTGTTGGTGACAGACATCCCCCTTAAGCTGTCTGGTTTAATTTCATCTGAAAACTTTGTCAGGAAGCTTTCTCATGCTGCCACGCACATTTTCCTGCTGCAGTCCAGTCACCTAGATAAATAGCAGTGATCGCTCTCCCTGCCCTCCCTGAGACTTGACACATAATTGCAACTTCCAAAGTAGAGCATCATGTTCCAGAATTGGCAAAGGACGACAGAGAAGAGATTTGGAAGAGAGAGGCTGTGGGAAGAATTGCTGTTGGTGCGCTTTGTCAGTGTGGTCTTCCCATGGGCAATACCCGGCGCTAGAGCCATATGCTTACTTACTGTACATCAGATGGAGCTGCTGAACCTGTTTCTGCTTTATTATGTAAGAGCACCAACCAGAGAATTCTTATTTTAATGACTTAGACTCTGTCGGTTTTAAGGGAAATGGCAGCGATGCTGAGTACTTTAATTTCTGATTAAGAATTCTGACCAAATTCTTGTGTAGTTAGTTGGTTTTTTTCCCTCCCTGAATTGCAAAGGGTTGTATTTGCATGAAAATAAAGTCCTCTATGAGTGTAACCCAACAGCACAAGGAATAAAAATAATAGCTACTGTTCTCCACAGATTTATTGGGAAAGGCAATAAAGGATAATATTCTGTGCAGTTCTGTGTAGTTTGGTTTCCTGGTTGCCGTTGGTCACTCATTTGTGTGCCCTAATTATTTTTGCTAAAATGGGAGCCCTAAATATTATTTATAAATCCTTTCCATCTTCTTCTGTCCTTGTTTCCCAGCTGTGGGACTTAAATAGTTTGCCAGTGTTCAGCTTCCCAGGAAAGTGAGTGTTCAATGAGAACTTGGACAGCTTTGACACTACTGTTTGACTTTGCTAATAAAGTAAAATTCATGTGGAAACAGAAAGTGAGAAGTAGCATGCAAGTAAATATGGTGTGACATGAGAGGTCTTAATTTCAATGATCTTGAGAATGTCCTTCTTGTCCTGTTTTCTCGGTGTCCATTATCTTCCTTTTTTGATCTGTTTTCCTTCCTGCTCTCTTTCCAAATGCACCTATTTCCATGACTTTGTGTCTCTGAATGTCTCTGTTAGGTGTTTGGTAGGTGTATGCTCTCTTTCCCTTAGATGCCC
The DNA here is from genome assembly GCA_013397935.1 of Dasyornis broadbenti. Lineage (NCBI taxonomy): Eukaryota > Metazoa > Chordata > Aves > Passeriformes > Dasyornithidae > Dasyornis > Dasyornis broadbenti. The sequence continues at coordinate 597,407 of VZRN01003680.1, forward strand.
TAAGAAATATGGAAATATTTTTAAACACTATGTAGCTGTGTAGTCCTGAGGATCTTTCTTGTGTAGCATTTTGATTCTGGTGTGGTGACTTCCTGGTGCATGTATCCATAGCAGGCCCATGCAGATCTGTTGTGTGTAGGCAGCCATCAGGATTACCAGTCATCTTGACTGGTGACAGAAAGGAGGAGCAGTTTTTCTGTCTGTGGCAGAGTTCTCTACTCCTGACTGACCTCCTATGTTTCAGGACCAAAAGAGCAGCAAAATAGGAATTTGTAGGTGTGTCGCTGTGCCCTCGACTGACTTCTGACGTGGTAGACTTGTCCTGACGCGTGTGTCCTAGGCAAACTGCCTTCTGATTCAGTTTGAGACTTTGCAATTTAGGATTCATTAACTGCGCTGAAGTAGTTTGGTTAAAGGTTTAAGGAACTAGGGAATAGAGCTAGTAGAGAATTTGAATTCTTAATTGCATGTGAATTGTCTTGAGGAGTCATGTACAGGAAAAGGGGGAGTGGTTCAAATTCACTGTTCCACATAATAATCTTCAGCAAAACTTTGTTTTAATGAAATCTTTTGCCTTTGCTCTATAAATGTTATTATTCATAAGCTTCTAAACTTGTGAAACACCTTGTACTACTTGCATGTCTTCTGTATGTCAAGAAGCAGAAGACTTGAAATGGATAATTAAAGCATCTTTTCATTTTCAAATTCTGTGTCAATCAGGTGCTGTTGTAGTAAGTATAGCTCGTTATTATTTCTAAAACACACTGGCTGTTGCAACAGTTTTTGGAATGTTTACTGCAGGGTTTTTCCTTTTTTTTCGCTTACAAAACCAACAAGGAGATCGTGATTCCATTCAGAGTCTCAGAGAACTTCTCAGAGTGGTACGTCTTGTCAAGTTCTTAGTCTTTAATGATGGAAGCACATTTTTAAATTTGTGACCACCCATCTTGTTAACTTCAAATAGAGCTTGTGCTTGACTTCTAGTCTGCTTGGATTGCTCATTCTTCTCATTTGTAAGGTCTGAGCAATTGTGTACACATCAGTTGCTGAGACAGTATTTAATAGTAAACACGCTGAGTACTTGTCAGTCACAGCCTGGTATGGATGAGATCAGACCATCCTCTTGTGCCAAGCAAAGATGTGAAGCATCCTAAATACAAAGTAGATGGCCATTTTGTTCTTGCAATCTGTTAAAGCAGACTGTCTGCTGTAATCTGTTAACTTTTTTCCCTCCTCACTTAAAAATGAAAGCTCCCCCATCTGTGTTGCTTTGCAACATGCTCTCTCCCCTCGTGTTTAAGTACATGGTTTGTTTCCAGTAAAGTTGGTCAGCATCCATGAATGTTGGAAGGGAGAGTTGCAGTGCTCCACAGGAGGATGTATTTGTCTTGGGTAGTAGTAATTAGCTTTCTGTTTGCTTTTATTTTTAATGTCTGTCTCCCCACCCTGATTTTAGAGCCTTGCAAGTATTCCTTGATTCTGGTATTAGATTATAACTAAATATTTCAAGCTGGACAAAAACTGAGGGACACGGGAGGTGACCTCAAGGTATTAGTCGCTTTCAGCCTTTGCTGCTTCACAAATTGGAGCTGTTTCTTGAATGGTAGTTTCCAAGGTATTTTCTTACTCTATTTTTAATACTTCTGCTGTTGTTTGACATTTCCAAATGTCCAGCTGTCCCTAGAGTTACTGTTTATCTGAGAATGAGTGGCTGAAGCCATAGGTTCTGTGTTGATTGGATTGTTGTCAGGAATACCTGGCTTAGCATGTATGTGATATTTTATGTAACTGTGTCTGCTTTGACTGTAAACCTAGATTGTCTTGCTCTTGGAATACATTTTTTAAATTAAAAGCATGAAGTACAAAAATATTTACCCTCATTTGCTAATTAACTTGCTGTCAAACATGTTGTCTTGAAGCAATCACAGCTCATCAGGTGGAATTAAGTAACAATACCACCACCTGTTGTGAGGAAGGCATAGCTATAGCCTAATGTTCAAGTCAGAAGGAGTGTTAGTGGGAGAGTTTCTTTGACTATTTGTAGCCTGCTCTCTGGCAGAATTGTTCCAGCTGAAGTATGAAGGATGTCGACTGCTGTTGGATGCTGAAATTTCTTCCGGTATCCTTCCAGTTTTAAAGGCCTATAAATTGCTGCCGCACCTGTGGGGAAAAAGGAGCTGCTGTCATCGTGTGAGTGAGATGTACTGCAATGTCTGTCTCATCACAGAACTGGAACGACTCACTGACCATGTATCAGTTATCCTTGGTGTTTCATGCTATGCTTAGATAGATCTCACTGTCCTTTTGCTGGGAGGGGCCTTTCTGCCCTTCACTCTCTCCTCATTTACTTTGCACAGGATTGTAACGTTACTCTGTGACCACCGTGTAAGTCTGGTTGTTTTGTCAACCAGAATGAAAATTAGCTTTGATAGAAGTTAATCTTTTGTTAACTGCAATGACCTGCACCAGCTCACGCTGCCGTTGAGTAGTTGCTAGGTAAGTGCTGTGTTGAGACTGAAAGGTTGCAGGACAAAACCAGCATTGTTTTTGGCTTTAGCGTACAACCAGACTGGTTAAAGTGTACTCTGAAACTGAATTCTTCACTTTCATATTGTGGGTCCTTCTTTCTTGTTGGGAATGTAGTTCCAGTAATAACAGTACAGCTGTTCTAATCCAACAAGGTGTCAGCTTTTTAAAGCATCTTCAGTTTTATGGGTTGAAATCTGTAAGCATATGCAAGTCTAGGTATTAAGTGCATTGTCCGGTCTGTGTGAAGGTTTAAAATCATTTACATAATTGAGCAATGAAGTCATCAGAACACTTCTCTCCAACAGTTTAGCTTCTCAGTGAAGCAATCCTAATATGTACAATGAGAAGTTTCTGCTCACTTGTATGTGGCTTGTAACACCTCTTGAGTTAGTACAATGCAAAATGACTATCTCTGACAACTTGTAAGAAAGAAGTGTCCCTACTGCCTGCCTGGCACACCTTGCCTTAAATCAACATTTGCTCTGCAGCCTAGCCGCTCTTTCCTCTCCCGTATTTACAGGATGGTGTAGGTGCAGAGCATGCGTGGTCAGTGTGCCCAGCCTGTGGCAGGCGGGTAGACTGAAGCTTGCTCAAAACAGATGGAGCACGGCTAGAGGCGTCCTGTGGAGTCTGACGTTCTTACTTAATGGTCTTGGCAAGTACTCTGTTACAAAACGTGCTGAAACCCACATCTGTGTCCTATGCATTTTAGATAAAGAAATAGCAAGAACTGCGTGATCTGGCACAAAACGATGTTTCTAATTAGAACAAACAACCTCCACTCTTGCATGTTCCACAAACTGATGTCTGCTTCGAGCGAGCGCATTGTAGGCTATTGAGCATTTCTGCAGCCTGGATAGAACTGGGATTGTCTTTGCTGGGATTGTGTGTAGAGACATCTCCTGATAAGCTTGTGTAAGGCTGAGGAAGATCCTGAGCTGAATTTTGATTTAAAAATATTGCTTTATCTCAATTTTAATATTTGATAAGAAATTATCTTAAAAAGGTGTGTAAAAACATGTCTGGCAAAACCCTCTGTTCTGGCGTTCCTTGTATAAAGGAGCTTTCTCTAAGCTTTTTGGTCCTTTTTATTCTGCTTTTGAAATTACAAAATTTCAAAGCCTGTGAAAGTACTAGGTTTTTACAGAAGAAAATAGTACAGCTGACAACAGTACGATCCCTCTGTTGTCAATCTTTGACATTGTTAAGACCTGCCAGACTAGATTGTAACAACTTACTATTGGATAAACGAGACTAGGTGTGTAGAGCCTGAGCAGGAAAGGTGATTGCAGGTTTTTTGCTGATCAGTATGATTTCAACCATGACTGACCACGGTGGCACAGAATAACCTATCTGACAAGATGCTTTTGGACATGAGGAAAATAAAACACCCCGTGGAGACTATCTCTGTGTTGAGCTTTTTGTCAGCCATTGCTGTTACTTTGCTGCTCAGTTTATCACTGATGAAATAATAGGGTGTTACTTCTGTTTCTGTTGTGTTTCATAGCAGTCTGCAAGCATCAACATGGAGGTGGGTTTAACTAGATGAATGTTTGCCCTGTGTTTGTCATCTTTGGAGCATTGCTCATGCATCCCGAAGACAGTTGGAACTTGCATTTGATGTTGAAAACCAGGTGGAATTTATTTCAAAAGCAAAACCTGGCTTTGAGTGCAAGGATTTCCCAAGCAGAATTTTTCCTGATATTTGAAGTCTGATATGATGCTGTACCTTTTTGTGTTAAAGCTGCTGGAACTTGCAGTTCTCCAAGGGGAAAATCAGAAAACAATTTGTGCTTGTGCCTTCCTACCCCTGTCTGGTTTTGTTATTTCTTCCCCCCACCCTGTTTTGTAACTCATTTTTCAAAACCGTGGAAAGGAGAGTGAGGAAGATGGTCGCTAGCTTAAAGATCTCCTGATTAGTTTTTATAGTATGGTAATGTTACCCTAAACAAATATAAAAACTCAAAGACTAACTCTTTGGCTTTGTGTTCTTATTATTCACTTCTGTCTGCTAATCTGGTTTTTTTGTTTGTTTGTTTTTTGGGTTTTTTCCCCCCAGATTAGGATTTTGTTCTAGAACACATAATTTCCTTTATGTCTAAAGGCTTGTCTAGGATTTCTCAATTGCAATGCATTTAGCATTAAAATGTTTTAGAAGCCGACCTATTCAAATTTCTCTGCAGTGAACAGCTTATGGTTCACTTGGAAGACCACAGAATCCATAGAAACATAAAATAGATGTTTTTTGTGACTGCTTTGGCAGTCATTAATTTGCTGTAGTTGCAATGTAAGCAGTGTTGGTTTTACAATTCTACTTATAGAACTTTGAGGGGTAGTTTTTCTTGTCTGAAAGTTACCCTTGAGTGGTTGAGACAAAATGAAATTTACATTTGTAAAGAGGATAGTGTGAATGGGGTAAATTATTCTTTATTCACATTTGGAAAATAACATTTCTGAAAAGGCACACATTTCTTTTGTATATTCTGGTTTCTTAGTCTATTTACATATAACCAGTACTTGTGCTAGCAGAATTCTTCTCTCAAAAATTTTTTTGTTAATCAGCATAGTGTGCTTTATTTGTTTTTGAGAACAAACCTGACCCTCAACCTAATTAATTAATGCATGGGTCTCTAAAGAAAAACCCATAAATGATTTTGGTTCAAAAGGGAGGAAATTAAGCTATCTTTTAGCATTGCATTTTTGACAATAAGGTTAAGTTACTAATAGAACTGCATGAATAAGGCTGGTAGAGATTCTGCTTGTCAGTCTTGACTTGGTGTCTAACAGGATCTTCACAGAGTTCTCTGAGTACCAGGTATAATTGAGCAAACACGTATTCTTGGGAATGACAAGTCCAGATGCTTCCTCAACAGCACCTGCCAAATACAAAGTTCATAGAAACCTTTTCTTGTGTACAATGGGGAGGTTTGTTTTTGAATGCTCTAAGAGGCTTCAGAAGTACATTTCTGGGTCATAAGATTGACAGAATTGTTTGAAAATCAAGGACCTTAAGGCAAAGAATTAAAATGTCAGTAACTTAGGATGATTGAAAGCAAAACCGCCAGCTGTCTGGGATGGAGATAAGACATCCTTACTTTTACTTGAAGAGTTGGTGTTATATGGTTCCGCTTATTACTTTCCTTAGATTGTGGTATTTTTGTAGCTTTTTTTTTTTGGAGAGGCAGGATATTGTGGCTGGTCAGTGATAACATCCTTGGCTTCAAGAATGTGTAATGATTAAGTAGAATCTTTCAGCCTTTGGGTTATGAACTTCACTTTTCTCTCTGGAACTACCCAGACAGATTAATATTCCACACAATGTGACCTATGGCAGTGTGGACACTTAAAAAAAAAAATATATACAACCCATATGAATATTTGGTTACATGCAGTGTGGTTTGCTTTATACTTAGAGACAGCTCAAAAATAAAATATGATTTCCCTTGGAATAAGCAGAAGCAATTTTTAGTGGGGACCACTTCTATTTTAGATGTTAGTTTCCTATAGCCAGTTATTTTGATGTTGATTAAAACTCAAAAAGTACAGAAGATGCTCTTAGAGCAGCAAGCAATGATTTTGGATTTGAACTTGTGAAGTTCTCTGAAGTCTCTAACAGGCTTGATGAAGGGTGAAAACCCAAGCTGATAAGGTGAGAATCCAAGTGGAAATCCATTTATTTGACTCTGGCGTTCGGAGGTGTTAGAGGAAATGAGCCTAGGCTGTAAGTGATGGGCAAACTTGGAGGGGGAAGTCCAGTGCGGTAGCTAGCTTTGAAGCCACTTGTCAAAGCTGAAAAAAGCTTTGGACTTCAAAAATAGTTGAGAATGGGCATGACTTTAGAGTTTTGGGAGAATATAAACTGGGTTTCTTCTAATATTGAAAAATAATATTAAAGTATTGGATTCTTGAATCTACAGTTCAAGCATTGGTTAGTCAGGCCACTTCCTCCTTAGGCAGATGCTGAGACAATAGAGAAAATATGCTTGAATGCTTTAATGCAAAGAATTTCTCCCCATCTCCTGCAGTTGAGGAGTCAAATAGTCGAATGTCTATAATGTGATTATGCATGGACTTCCCATTGTGACCTCCATAGCTTGATTGAAGGTAATATAACTCAGATTAAATATGCCCAAATTAACTTTAATATATAAAAAGCTGGCCTTGGATCCTTTCAGACAACCACTTTTTTCCCCACAGCAGTGAAAGAGATTACTGCCACTTAAAACACTGAATTGTCTTGCCTTGGGACTTGGATACATTAATGAGTGAGGCTGCTTTAAACATTAAGTACAGTTGCTGTAATGAGAATGTATTCTGTTGGGCTTTTTTGGCATTTATTCTAGGGATGTGGTGGTCATGTGTTTTTGGCAGAATTTGTTTTAGTTTTGTGTTACCTGCGGAACTTCTGTCACTTAATTAGTATTGCTGCTCTTCAGCTATGCTGCATTACTGCTTCTGTTTCAATTTTGTGCTGGATAAAAGATCATCTTTGTATCCAAATCTGATTCCTGGTCATTTCACCAGGACTGGGATCTCGGAGACTTCCAAGAGCTGAAACTTCAGGACTATTAAATGTGCAGAACTTGGCAGTACTGAGATGACAGTCTTTGCTTTGTTTTCTTTATGCTAGCTTTGGCTCTCCAAACATCCATCTAACTTCCCCTGTTTCAAAATTTACTGTGGCACAGAGCAGAGAAACCTTTGAGAAGAAGTGACTACTGACTTGAGTTAGCTGAAGTTACTGTAATGAACGATTTTCCAGTATCCAGTTAGATGGCAAGGGAAGGTGTTTTAAGGTGTCTTCTGGATTCTTCTTAAGTATCCTTGACATGAAGGATTGCATGTTCTTACACAGAAATGAAGACCTAAAAATTTGTAGGAGCTTCCAAAATAGTTTTCAAGACACTAAGCACAAAGCTAAGTACATAGTATAAATAAGAGGTCTGGTAGTTTTTTACTTGCACTTGTGGAAGCCAAGAAACTAACAAGTGCATATGTAATGTTAAGCCTCATAACAAAATGGAACACCTCATTCTAGATCTGTAATGTTCTTGTTAATCTTGTTCAGCACATCATCTGCATTAAATTAGCCATGTCTTTTAGGAGCTCTCAGAAGTATCCTAAATGGAGAGAATCATGTTGATCATGAAAACTGCATGTGTAGGTTGTAGTACCTTCAAGAGTAGTAAGTGTAAAAAACTTTTTCCAAAGCAAGGACGTTCATGAGTGTGTTTCTCTGTCATGTCAGTTACTTTTATTATGTAAACTCTTTGTGACAGCTTCTTTGAACTCGCATGTAGGTATCAGCTTTCATCTTTAAACTTAAAAAAACCTGTGGTCTTATTTGTAGTTTTGCTCACCTGCTTTATGAAATAAGTTTATTCATGCATGTATGCCATGAAAATAGAAAATATCTACTGAAAACCAGACTTGGTTTGACCATTTTTAAAAAACAAAAAATAGCAAATTAGTCAATTTGTTTCTTCTGTCATCTTGAATCCAGCTGTCAGTCCTTGCTGATAATTAGAAAAAAAGCACAGTTCAGTACAAGGACACATCTTTTTCTTTGAACAAAGTCCTGTGCCAAGCTTTCTTAAGAGCTGTCTGAGAGGTACCTGCAGTTGTTCCTAATTGTTGGCTTGTTCTCAGTGTTCAGTGGTGCTCCTGCCTGATACCACAGCTGGTTGATGTGGGGCCACAAATACTCTGCTTGCAACGGTAAGCAGTTATAGAAACAGAGAAATCGGAGGTTATTCCAGGTATTTGAAAGAAAATAACTTACTTGAGATTTAAGCAAGTGTAAGCAGCTTTGAAAATGAGTACTTCTCTAGCAGAGATGAAATTTTGCTATTGAGTTTGAGGTAAGAGCTAGGTGGAAGATTTAAGTTCTCTTACAAGTGTTGTTCTGTGTTGAAGGCATTCCATGTTTGCTCTTTATCACATGGAAGTGTTGTAGATGATCTGGTTTCAGTTCCTCGGTGTGAGTGCTTGGAAGGTGTGAGCTCGCCTGACTGCCCTGCACACATGGTGAGCTGAGTAAGGCTGTAAACAGGAAGGAGTACAGGGATGGGCAGGACGCCATTACAGCAGGAGTCAAACATGTATCGTAAAAGCAAGAGGTGAATAGGTAGTCATGCAGAGAAATGACTAAGAGTTTTATAACAATTTCTATTTGCCTTTCAGTACTAGCTTTTTAGAATTTTTTGTAAAGCTGTGTTTGTTCAGCCTTTTGACTGTTTTGAACAGGATTTGTTAGCTAGTGGGGGTTTTGATTTTTTTATTTGTTTGTTTTTTGACATGGTGATAGTATCTCCAGGTTTATGCCCTTCTGTTAAAAGTATGCTTGGGCTATCCAGCAATACAAGAGAAGTTGGCCCGTCATGGACACAAGTTTTGGACACTATCTCCAGGCACAGGCATAGATTTTTCTATTGAGAATGATATGCAGAGAGCTTCTCTCCAAGTACTTCTGCACTGTATGGGATCTATATGTGAACAGGAGGTGAATTATTGGTACACAGGCTTTGTGTACCAATAATGCCCTGTCAACTCGTGAGAAGAGTGTCAGGGAGAACTGTTAGAGCACTGATGCAGCTTGACCTGTGAAAGAGTTTCCAGGCTGACTCATTAGAGAGGGTAGCCTGGATTTTGCTTCGGGAGCTGTTTTTTAGCAATGACTTGTTCCAGACTGCCACAGGCTCCGGAGAGAGGACTGTTAGAGCCCATAAGTACATCAGCACTTGCACACAGATTCCAGTGCAGAACATCCCTTACAGATGAGAATTTTTTCTAATTTTTTTGTTGTGCTCTTTTTAGACTTCTTTCAAGGTTTGGGCAGGAATGTTTCCGTGTCGAGACAATTTGAAGAGTTATCTGGCAACAGGTTCACCAGTTTGGGGTAGATCAATAATTAGTCCATAAACACGAGTGGACAGGATACTTGTAACGGAGCCTGGAGGTCTGCATTGGAAGAAAGGCTTAATTGTCTCCTATCAGACTGCTTGCAACTATTATACTTGGGACCTATTAAAGAAATGTTCCTGGCATAGAAAAGCCCCACATCTTAGAGGAATCAGTAGGGATGTCACTTTTCCTCTAAAAATTCTGAGTTGGTTTCGCACTGCTTGAGTGAAGGCATTACTGTTGGTTCTGTGCTTTGGAAGAATCTGGCAGTTGCTTTGGAGAATTCCGGCTTTCTAAGCTGGAAAGTTAATAGCTGCCTTCCTCTGTTCAAGAATGTACTTTATTCAGATCTGTCAGTGCTTCTGGATATATTCTTTAACTGTTAAGACATTTTTTTCTCTGGCTTTTGGGGATATTTTTGTTATAAGAATGCTGTGAAGATTTTAACAGACCTGTTTCTGATTGCATTCCTGCATTTTGGTAACTGTAATCTGCTAAAGGAGTTGCTGAACTTAGTTTGCTACTGTTAGCAGATGTTCTTTTAATAGGATTTACGTGATTTTTCCCTGCTCTTGCTCAAGGCGGGGGGTGGAAGAAAAAGTAGGATACAATTTTGTGTGGGGTTCAGGAGCTGATCCTCATATTCCCCTGTCCTTGTAACAGACTAGCATTTTGGTCAAAGTACAGTTTTTGCTTGAATACCTAGTCTTTTACTGTAGACTGTGTGGTTAGTATTGTGTATCTGAATAGCAAAATGGAACTAAATTCTGTCAGGTGCTGCACAAATGGACTTTGTTTAGTGTATTGCTTTTCAAAGCTGGCTTAGTCTAGAAATTCCTACCGAGCTGTAACACTCACGGGGAGGGGTCAGGCATGACTTGAGGGTCTTGCCTTTTGGCTGTATATTGGTAATAAATTACCAATCAAATGACCCAAGCTGAGTTGGTAATTGCCCATGACGGTTACTGGTAAGTGATCTGTCCTTATCTCTCCCCAAAACCTTTGAGCTTTTTGTTGTTTTTCCTCTCCCCTGCCCAGCTGAGGAGGGCAGTGGTAGAATGGCTTTGGTGGGCACCTGGTGTCCAGCCTGGGTCAGCCCACCACATGCAGGGTTTTTTGCTTTTTCCCCTGAATAGGATTCTTTCAGATACTCTTTAAGCCTGATTCTGAGCTTGAGGGTGCCACAGAGGTGCATAGCAGCTGGAATTTATTCCATAACTGTAGCCTTGTCACTTGGTAGCCAAAAAAAAGAGAGAAAAATTCAAACTGCTGATCTTTGATGGAAATGGCTTGGAAGTATGTGGGCCGTATACAGTCTAAGCAGAAATGCTTCTGCTTTTCCAGTGTGTGCTGACTGAAATCCCAGTGGGTACATTGTTAAGGCATATGGCTCTATTTGCCTTTTTTACAGCCAAGCACAGCCAGCCAAAGATTCAAACATTGTTCTTTAGGTTTTTATTCTGCTATTTAGTTTTCATTAGCAACCTTCCCTTCAAATGCCATCTTGCTTAGGCTAAACTTGCTAACCATATGTGGAATAGTAATCATAGTTTATCTAGAAGTAAAATGGTATTACCACCACCAGACCTAATTTCTGCATAGATAGCACAGTGTTGCCTACATTAGTTCTGATATTTCCATGCTGTCTGACCAGCTCTTGGAAAAAACTTGTGGGCATTTATGACAGGAATGGAAGATGCTCCTAACATAACTGGGAAAGACATAGTATTGAGAAGGGGCACTGGGCAAAGCAAGGCAGTATATCAAGTCTTTATATTCAGTTCCATGGTTTTGTGGAGGTGTGGAGGATTCTTTTATCCTCCAGCCTGCCACTCATGGGTGTAGGTACATATTCCTATAGAAGCGCACAGTGTCTGGCTCTGTACCTGTCTGTGGAGATCCTCAGCCTTTAAGTGAGGGGTCAAATGGGTGTCATCTCTGTTACAAGATTTGTTAGGGAAAGGGAACTTAGTGAATGGTGTTGTCTCCAATGCATCTCATACTCAAGGAGTTTCCTGGATTGCTTTTACGGTTAGGTAAGGGACACAGTGTTCCCTTTTTCATATTTTAGAGGACTGAAATAATAAAGTACCAAACACTATTCCATGCTTTGGGCATTTCTTTGGCCATGTGAACAGACTGATGCCTTAAATGCACTGTTGTTTAACGGCTTGGTGTTTGGGGAGTCTGGATGTTAGTAGTTCTTTTGAGTGATGTAGTGACTTTTATTTATGTCTTGGTTTCTTTTATTTGTAATATTTTTTTGAAACTGTGACTTTAGAGTTGTTTACTATCCAGGTCAAATATATGCAGTGCCAGAGCAGTGTGTCTACAGGTGACTGATTTTTCAGTTATCAGTCAGATGTGAACTCAGTTGCTTTGCTTCATAAATGAACCTTTCAAACAGTTGTTCACTTTAAAGCTATTAAAACTGTAAGACCATAGATTATGTAATAATACAGGCAGTAGGTTGTGGTGGTTTTTTTTAAACAGCTATGTGTTGTTTTATCCAGACTTAAAGGCTCTTCAGTACTTTTTTCCTTTATGTCTTTATTTTAATCTCCTAAAATATTTGAGAAACGTTTTTTCTTTACATGAGCAAAATGTCTGTAGAGGAGGTGGCTGTACCAAAAATGGAATGCTACGTTAGTTGCTGAGTCCAGCTGAAAACCTGAAATAGCTGGGCTTACAACTGGCAGTGAAATTACATTGGTAAGCGGGATTATCCATCTATCTAGTAGTAAAATAAAGTAAACCACGTCACACTCGGCTGAAATCTGTTTCCATCTGTGGAAAATTACTTTGTTTTTGTCTGCTACATTTGTGCAGTGTGCTGCTATCCAGTGTGAACTACAAACCACACTTTTAAAAATAACACTCACGCTTTTAAATGTGGAAAGCCATAGAATAATTGGGAACATCCTTAAAGTAGTTCTACAATTACTGTAGAAATACTAGAGGATGGATGTGCTTATAATGTGTAGCAGTAGATGTTGCTGACAGCTTTGAGCTTTTTGGAGGTGTGGATCCGAAGAGGAAAAGGACTGGAACACGTGTGGCTCTTGTAGCCATCTGTGTCTGTGTGCCCAGGCTCTCTGCCACGCCTGTTCTAGATGTTTCTGCCTCAATCAGCTGCAGTGACTTCTTTTGCCAGTCTACTGATTTAGCATGCATAAATTGAGGGTAGAAGTAGATTTGCTGGTCTTCAGCTACGTTCATTGTTGACAAGTTGGCTTTTCTGTAAAATTGCCTGGTAGCTTTAACTAAGGTTAGAGGACTTTGCCTCTGTGAAGAAGGCAGTGGTGCCAAAGTTGGCAGCAGTATCATGCCACACTTTCAATGTCAGCTCTGGCTGTCAGGAGACAAAAGTTTCACAGTACTGGTTCCTATTATTGCTGACTAAATGTGCTGATGTTTTCTTTTACTCCTATCTACACACTTTTAGTGAACAAACAGAAGTTTTTCTAACACTTCCATTTTACAGCAGTATTGAACACCAATAAGTAATAATATATTAGGGTATATGTAACATAATAACAATATTGTAGAATAATAGAATAATGATATATTGTGGTGTTAACCATTCTCCACTCCGCAGTTTAAAAGTGATTTCTAGAAAAACTCTTTAAAAGTAGGTATTAAAATAGGTGTTTCTGTTTTGACCAGTATTGAGTAACTTCAAGATTTTTCTAGATGGGAAAAACTTTGTTGTGTTGTGCTAGTGTTGTCATTTAACTACAGGTGAGTATGCTGATGTGGAATTCAGGTAGTCTGGACATGGTCAAAAGGCCTTTCAACATCTGAAGTGAAGGCAAGCTTTGCTCCAGTGGAGTAGCTGCTTGCCTATCCCTATTTAAGAACTCCAGGATCCATCTTCTGTTAGCTCCAGTGTAGCATGGACTGTGGAATCCTGAACGCCAAGATCCAGGTTTGAACGTGCCACTATGGTACGTCTGTTACGCTTTTCCGTATCAGTACTGGTTTGAGTGATCTGCAGTGACTGTCCCTTCCCACTCCAGAGGCATCTGATCTTCTGGAGGCCTGCTTGAAGTGCCCTTTGGCTCCTCTCTACTATCAGCTGTTAACAACTCTTTTGGATGAGTAAAGGCCCAATGCATGCCAGGATTGCACATGAATCCCAGAAACTTCTGTAAATTTCTCCTACGTAACCACCCAGAGCAAGTTGTAAGTGATGCTGCAGAGGTGTAGCCAGACTTTTCTCCAATGGCTGCTTTAGGCCAGATGGAACTGAAGGGCAGGCGATTGCTGGACTTGACAAAGTGTAAGAATGTGGTGAAAGGGAAATATGGAGCTCTTGCGTTTATCAAGGAGGTGGCAGCTATTGCTGTTCCATTTCTCATAAAGGACTGTCCTAGTCTATCGCAAATGCTCTTACTAGAGAGTCTGTGTTGTAAGGAGGTTGAGTTAGAGCAAATCTTTGTTCTGACCCTGCTTTCTGCATGGATTGCTTGGCGCCTTCTCACCCTACTCTGCACCTTGCTTTTGATGAATTTTAGCAGCAATTGGCTGTCTGGGCAAGAGCGGATTAATTCCCCCTTTGCTACCATTTCCTAATGCTGCTGTTTCAGAGTGCTAGCAAAAGGAGATGAAATTTTGCAATTTACAGTGTTGTCTTAAAATTATTTTTAAAATAATCTACTAATCTGATAAAAATAGATGATTGTGATTAACTACTGATAGTTTCAGAGGCTCTTCAAGTGTGATAGCACTGCCAGTGTGGAAACAATCTTCTGGTGTGGACAGGCTGCAGGACTGGTTTTACTTGTTGATGAACCAGAATAACAACTGGTTTTACATTATCTATTAGAAGCAGCCTTACGAAACAGTTTGTTGTCTTTAGGGCATACACCCTTTTCTGTTCGTGTTGTTCTAGTTTTTTACTATCATGAAACTTCCTCCAAGGAGCATATAACACTGATTTTTTTTTTTTTTTTTTTAAATCCTTGAGAACAGGATTTTTTATATTATGTTGGCTGCATTGTTCTAATGATGTACTGTCACTGTTTTGTCTTATACATTGTAACAGATCCTGAAGGCTCTCTCTCTTTTCCAATAGGCTGGTGTTTGGGATGCTGTACCCTGCATATTACTCATACAAAGCTGTGAAGACAAAAAATGTGAAGGAATATGTAAGTCTCATTCCTTTAAATTGTTTAATTACATGCCTCTGCTGACATTCATCTGTGATATTTTTATTATATAGTAAATTGTATGACAGTCTTTATTTGACTGTCTTAGTGTTAGATACAACATGTGTGGGAACCTACTGCTAATCCTATTACTTTGTTTGGAGGGCTAAAGTTAAGGTGTCTTAGACTTTTCACAGTTTCATGCTGAAACATATCCAACACACTGTCCTGTACATAGATTTTTATTTTAAGAGTACTCTTAACATAAACCTTAAAGTCTTGCCTGCGTTTCAGCAAAGTACCAGAAATAATGCACTTTTGGGCAGGGGTAGAATGAAAGTTTCCTAATTCTGCCAACACCTTAAGTATAAGCATTGACAGATTGATTCTCAGTGACCACTAGAAGAGCAGCAGCAGCTTAATGTTATTGATGGAGCTCAACAGGGGACTCAAAAATCTACTGAAGA
Organism: Dasyornis broadbenti; assembly: GCA_013397935.1. Taxonomy (NCBI): domain Eukaryota; kingdom Metazoa; phylum Chordata; class Aves; order Passeriformes; family Dasyornithidae; genus Dasyornis; species Dasyornis broadbenti. The sequence goes on from VZRN01003680.1 coordinate 612,456, forward strand.
AAAGGGTAGTTCTTGTTAATGTATTGTTCATCAGAGGAGAAAAAATGTAACCATGGAAGGAAAAGATTTGGTTAAGGTGGTGTGGAGAAAAGAAGCAGAACAGACAGAAGAGAAAGATGTAGAAAAACACAATTATAGTTACTGCAGTTAAGCTGTTAAATTATTTACTTGTCAGTGTGAGCAATGATGATAATCATGAGAATGTTACCCAGCTGCAGTCACAAGAAGCTTTAGTCACTGAGCTACTTTGCTGTTTTAAGAGACAGCCTGACTTGATTTCAGCAGCAAACCTGCCCTTAATCTTGTCCTTGCCATGGCTGCCTCACTCAGGGTGGGGTCAGGGCCATCGGTTACTGTAACTCGAAGACATAGCTGTGACCTAAGGCTCTTGTCTGAAATGTGATGTCTCCACTCTGTACTTGGTTGTGTTACAGAATGTGGTAGCTGTTGTTCCTCCCCTTGAATGTCTTAATTTAGGCTGATTACTCTATCAAGGCCCCAAAGTGGACATCGTAGTTGTACTTCTTCTGATTTCTGTGTACAAGCTGATGAGAGCTTATTTGTGAGACAGAGCTGCTGCCTGTCAGAGCTAAGCTTATGGGAGAAAAAAAAAACCATCCAAACTAAGAGGAGAATTTTCTTTGTCTCATGCTCATATTACTCTGTTGGGCAAGTCTATACTGCAAGGAATTTATAATCTGCTTTTCCTCCCTGTTCCGTCAAAAGGGATCCACAGGCTAAGTAGGGGATTGCAGTTTCCAACCCAAATAAAGGAAATCACTTTAATTTAAGAGGTTACATTGCCTCTGGCACTATGTTTTCTAGAAAAAGAGAAGTAATATTTTAGAATGCTAAGATGTTTTATTCACCTCAGTTGTCAAGTTAGTTACGACTGAGCTGTGTTTTTTGGGCATCCTAACACAGGACCCCTGCTAGTAGGGCCTGGAATTGTGTTTTTCCAGCTCTTTTAGTGGTCTTGAGCAGTCTCAGAACTCACATTCACATACAAAACTTTCATGGAGCCAAGATGAATAAGACCCATCACAGTGACTTTCTCATGAGCAGGGAATGACAATGATTCATCAGGGAATTACCACTACATTGCAGGTTGGGTTGACCGTCCAGATAGGTCTTAGGGATGATCCGTGGCTGTCATTTTCCAAGCTGGGTCATTTTCTTTCACAGTAAAGGGTTTAGATTTCAATGCAGCTTTCTAAGTGGCACGGGTCTGCTGCCAGTCACATTATAGCCCAAGCACATCTTCGTTTCCAGGGTTTTGTGTGGCTCAGGAGCCATCTGTGTTTGCTGAATTGGTAAGAGCTTTTTAACAGCAAAATTTTTACTCAGCCCCTGCTTCCACCACTAAAAACTGACCAAACAAAAAGAACAGACATCTTGACTTGTTTTGTAGGTCACGATGCAACAAATTGTTCAAAGGTTTTTTCTGGGGGTAAAAGGTACTGGGCTGATTATAGTAATTTAAAAGATTTATGGACTTCAATGCTAGAAATTAAAATCTTTGCCCCTGAGGAGATTTATTTGTTCCTGTAATTACTCTGGTTTAATGGAGTTGACTAAGATATTTGAGAAGTTTTTTCACAGTATTGCACCAAAGTGCTTGAAATAAACATCTGAAATGTAGTTTAGACGTTTGAACAGACCAGCCTTTTCAAATCCTGGCTTCAAAATCCTGACTTGAAAGAATGTGCTTCAGCCAGAGCCAACAAAGATGAACTGAACACTTGGATGGTAGAAAAAAAACCCCTCAACAAAACAAACCTGTAATCAGTCTGTTAACATGAAAAGTAAAACTCAATCAATGCCTCTGTTACTTTAAGTAGGTGACAGTCTTCTGGGTAGTGCAAATTCTGACCTTCAATTTTTCATGTCCTTTTTTTTCTTTTTTTTTAGTATGAAAACCCCTCCAAGTCACTTTGCTTCCTTTGTCAGGGATACTTGTGGTACCTACTGCATTAGATGTACTAGAATATAATTTGTTTTATACAATCTTTGCCCAGACCTCTGCAGGTCTCCTGGCAGATCTCATGTGCCCTTCTGCAGGGTGTTTTTTTACTGTTCGTAGCAGCCCAGGAGAAATTCCACTTCCACTGTTGCTCCTAATTAGATAAAAAGAGGTTGATTAAAGAAAGAATAACCTAGGTAAATTATATTGGGGAAAAATACAGTCTTGCATGGCATCTTAAAAATTGCATTGCATTATGCTTAAGTTGATGGGCAAGGTTGGATTTAATTTTATTTTCATTCAGGTGTTGTCTCTGGTTCATGGAAGGGTCACCAGTCTAAATATCACATGGCCTGTCAGCAATGACTTCAGCTGTTGTGTACGTTTGTCTTGGTTTATTCAGGCCTGAAATATCTAAATCCTCTGAGAAACTAAAGTGAAGAATGTTATCACATGACTGAGTTTCTTTTCAAACTGAAATACAGAAAAGCATCTAAGATAAATGGGTCTCAAGTTGTGACAGAGGAAGTGGTTTTAAACTATAATGCACATCCATGAAGTAGACAGCGGTGTATCATTAGGTTTTGAGTAGTTATTTAGGTCCACTTGAAAAAGATTGTTTTAAAAGTGAAGATTAAATCTGAGCCACATTCTCTGTGGGAAGGTGTGTGTGTGTGTGTGTGTGTATATATATATTTTTTTTTTTTTCCCTCCTTTGTAAAGAGAGTACCATGAATTTAGGGCTCAAACTAGTCTAACAGTTGTGGTGGTTTTGTTTTATTCTTTGGTGGTTTTGTTTTATTCTTTGATGGTTTGGTTTTTTTGGTTGGTTTTTGTTTAAATGGTTTTCTGTTGTTGCAGGGCTTTTCCCTAGCATAGATAGCACTGGAATTTAAAGAACATGTTCAGTTTGTACACATAACCAGTGGTGGTTTGCAGTGACCCGTTTTGGAAATACATTACATTTGGCAACTGATACCTTAGGGAAGACGAATGCATGGAACTCTTTCTGTAGTATTTATTCTGAAAGATGTAATCAGCTTAGGCAACCAAATTTGAGCAAATGCTCAAGAAAAATGAGTGATTCTGTTAACTTATAAAACAAACTATACTATTTCAAGAGTGTTTTCTGATTTCAAAGCAATGATCTATTGTGTAAAACTTAAAAGGTATATACCTGTAAACCCCTGAAGCATTAACATGTGAGTTTTCTTATTAACAAGAATTTTGTTGTTCTTGCCATACAAACAGAATTAGAATTTCCATTGAAATGCATTTTTGTTGCCTTTCCTTGCTGTTAATACCATAACATTAATCACACGCGTGGAACTTAATGGCAATGTATTGCTGAGTAACACATCCTGTGAAATGAAAGCGGGAACTGCTTCACCAATGCTAACTTTTGTGTGCATGGTATGAACACAGAGTTGAGTGTGAAAGAGAATCCTTTAGTGCTATGGTGGGAATTGCTCTTCATACTTAGGATAATCAACCAACTCTTTGCAGTGGTTTTTTTCATATCACTAAAGCTTTGTAGAGACAGAATCGATTCTGTGAAACCAGCCCAGGTGAGGTGGTGACCCAGCCATTTCACTTAACTTGTTGCAGCTGCCACCAGTTCTACACATGAACAGAGATCTTTCAGGACCTTCACATCATTTCATCTGACATCTGGTTTATGCAGACTGAGATACTATGCAGTGTCTTGCTTTGACAGCTCTGAACAAGCTGTACAGTGTATAATGTATTATGGGTAAAGGTGAAACCAAAGCTCTTACTGAAGGTGGTGTTTTAATTTTCAGGTTCGCTGGATGATGTATTGGATTGTATTTGCTCTTTATACAGTTACTGAAACCATAACTGACCTAACAGTCTCTTGGTAAGAGCCCTCCTTTTTCTGAACTCTAGAGGAAGTGATGTTTATTTCTGATGTTGCTTGATCTGTAATGATTTGTTTTGTATTAAGAAGTTGTGCTTGTTGATAGCCCTTTTTACAGGAAGAGATGTTGGTGCATGGATGAACAGCATCTGTTTTCAAGTTCACTGTACGCTGTCTCTCAAAGTAGGGACAATAACACTTTCAGCTTCACTGTAGAAACTCAATAGGGGAATGGAACTCCTAAGAGGATGGCCTAGAATTTCTTAGGGCAGCAATGTATAATGCAAAGCAAGTATATTAACTGTTTTCATTTCTTAAATTACAGTACTCCATAAATCCATAACTCATTTAATTTTTGTTTAATGTAACTTGCATGTGAAGAATCCTATATGCTAATATAATTGTGGTTTTTGAAAAGATCTCTTCATATTGATTAATTACTGTGTGTTTTCTTACTGCAGTTGTTGATTTTGTGCAACCTTTAACTTGTCTGTAGGTTTCCACTTTACTATGAACTGAAGATAGCTTTTGTTATCTGGCTCCTTTCCCCATATACTAGAGGGGCAAGTTTAATCTACAGAAAATTCCTCCACCCACTGCTTTCTTCTAAAGAAAGGGTAAGAAATAACTTCTCAGATTTTTGATGCCTAATATGGAAACACAATATGCTGAAATAAAAACTGTTGCTAGATACCCTATAAAAGCAGAGCAGTGTGTTACTGGCTTGCCAGGCAGCATGAACTTGCACTAGCAGAGGCAAGTGCATATGACTGTCCATGTCTGTGCTTCTGTTTAACTTGCCTGAGCAGACAAGGTCTTGCTTCCTACTGACATGAGAGCTTGGTGTTCCTTGCTCTCCTTGATGCACTCGGAGGAGCCCAGTTGAGTGGAAATGATGCAGCTTGACTTTGTACTGCAAGCACATGTTCAGTACTCTGTGTGCAGAAGTATGAACACAGCTTTACTAAAAACTATTCATGTTACCACTTTTTTGCTGCATAACCTAGTAATAACACTTCTCAGGATGACTGACATTGACTTTTTTGGCTTACAGACTGCCAAGATAAGAGCAGAGACTTGTTATTGAGTTTTAAGGGTAGACCAGTCTGCAGCAGTAAATACCCAAACACAAAAATAGCTAGAGGATGTGTAAGCTTTAGCCAAAGTATGACAGGGACACAGTTCTGCTTAGTTCTTCTCCAGTGTCCTGTTTGGATGTGTGGAAAGAGTGATTAGCAAAGGTGTGAAGACAAGTACTGAGAAACATCACACTACAGTAAAGAGCATTCCTAAAGGTCAGTGCTAGGCTTGGCCTTTATTAGGCAAAGCAGGTAGCTGACAAGATTGCCACTGATAGGAAGAGTAAGGTCATCTTGACCTTCTGAAGGTTGAGTTCTGAACAGTTTGTAGCTTTGTAAGCTAAAGGGATACCTCCCTGTAGTCTTCGATCTGTTGGGAAGTACCTTGCAGATTTTATCTCCAGCTCCAGGCATGTACCAGAGCTGGGGATAAATGTCATGACTGTTCTCCTTGGTACTTAACTGTGTCAAAGTTCTGGCTTCAGAAGTTCTTTTTAAGTTGGTTCTACCTTTCTAGGGAACTCGCTTTTCGTGTTAAATGATTTCTTGAAATACATGTTATTTCTTGAAATACTTTTGTCCAACAAGTTTATTCTCTGTAAGGAACTTGCAGCAATGCTTCTGAGCTGCACATAAGTGACCCACTTTTTCTTCTTGTTTGACCAGATATAATCCTTTTCTAAAATGACAGTTGTAATGAATGAAAGATCAGTATACAAAGACAATAACTATCCCATTTAAGAAAATATTTAATCTTTCTTCGGTCTTCTTTATTGATGGAAAAATAATACTATGGGTTAATGTTGCCCTTTTATGAACAACCTTCTAAAATTTAAATATGTTTTGCTTTTAGGAGATTGATGAGTACATCGTCCAAGCCAAAGAAAGAGGCTATGAGACCATGGTGAATTTTGGAAGGCAAGGGTTGAATTTGGCAGCAACTGCTGCAGTGACAGCAGCTGTAAAGGTAACTTTCTGCTTGCATTAATTGCTTTTGACCTTGATACAGAGCAGTGTAATTGTACTAAGGATTTGCCATTCCTAAATAAAAAGACGAAATCTGAAGTGTATTGAAAACCTGGAACACAAAGGCTTCCAGCCCTCTCCTGCTCCTACTATGTTTGTTTAAGATGGCTTATAGTTTTTTCTTGGATGATGGGGATCAGTTTAATTCAAAAGGTGCCATACAGTTTTCTGTGCAGACTTTTGGTAAAGATGACTATTGTTTCTTGTCTGTCTCTGTTGTGCTTTCGTGTTGGTAAACAAACATTTTAAAGGATTTCTGGCTTTTCTGCTGTTTTTCTCCAATCAACCTGAGGTAATGCCACATATGAATTAAGGCATGAAAGTCTACTACCATGGATAAAAGTTATTTTGACACAATTAACTTGTTTGCAACTGGTGGAGTGAATTAAATTAATACACTAAGCATAAGCTTGCCTATTGGTGATTAGCATACTCTTGCTTTGTCATGTATTTTCCATTAAATTATTAAAATAATCTGTTGTTTTTCCCAGATTACCTTCCTATGAAAACTCATCACCTTCAGCTGTATTTCAGAGGGCTCTGGGTATAGCAGGAGAAAATACAAGCTTATATCTAAGATTCTAAGCAATTTGTGTACCACTGAAAGGAGTATACTTCAGATGAAGTGTATCCTACCTAACACTAATTTAAATCAAAACAGCAAAAAAAAAAAAAGTATGAAAAGAAAAAGGTGCATATCCAAGTGAAATCACAATTTTAAAGCAATCAGGATGAATTTCTTCCTGGGAATAAATGGAGCTGCTGTGCTCATAGTAACAGTGCAGAGAACCTGAACACCGTCAGTAGATAACAGAAAACAGTGTAGAGATCCCTGGCTGTCAAAGTTGAGTATGTACAGCTGGCATTTAGCTTAAATGTCTGGGCTTCTATGTGAACTTTCTGTGTTATAAATCAAAGACATTTCTAAAAACTACATTTTCACATGCTACTTTAAAAGGCTTTGGAAAAATAGTCATGCATATCTTGTTTGTTCTTTTTTGCTTTTTTGAAAGATACATGTGGGTGGTAGCATTATAACTTTGAGCTTAAATATGGTCATAATGAGCCTAAAATACTGAGGAAATGATTAAATTTGATCACTGTGGGGTTTTTTTTTGTTATTTAAATTCTTATTATTGCCTTGAGACATGAAATAATTTAGAGTGCAATAGAGTGCACCTCCAAAGGAATGAAAGTATCCAGAGAGAAAATAGGTTGTTTAAACAAACCTAAAAAACAAATGCCCAAAGTGCTCTATTGGGAAAAAGTTTAAGAACTGTGCTAAACGTTAAAATGCAAATTCCTTGCATTACAGATTTATTACAATGTGCACCTGTAAGGATACTTGTGCTTTGTGTGTGTTCCTCATGTTTGGCTACGGCTGGATATTCCCTTGTTAATTTTTAGGTTGTTCCAGAAATATTGTAAAATAGGTAACACCAATATCTCTTCCCACTTTCTTCTGAAATAATGAATAACTTTTTCTGAAATGTCTGTGTTTAGGTTTCATTGCTATTCAGCTGTGGCTGGCAAGATGCCTGCTCTATTTGTTAAAACTTGTTAAACACACTCATGAAGATTTGTACAGAATTAGTTCAGTGCAGATCAGATGCTTGGGCAAAACAACCACCACAATATTAAAGACCTAAAATAGACATGATTTTTAATCAATATGAAAGAGGAGACTCACTGAAAAAAAAAATCTTTATTTTGGCATGTTAAGCCTCTTGAGTTTGTCATTCCAAAAAGCTGAGCGTGCCTGCTCCATGCAAGCAAATGGACACAATGCATGTGTTCTTGATTTTGTTCCCTGTTTTTCAGGAGTTGACTGCTGCCTCCAGCAGGTGAAAAGATTATCCCTTCAGCAAGAGCTGGTGGAGCGTGGGATAGGGTTTCAGGAATGGAATCATACTAGTGGGATGAGTCTTGATGGGAAAGAGGACACACTTCCTTCACCATTTTTTTAACCTTTTTTTTTTAGTAGAGCACACATGCTTATTCTGACATAGCAGATCTTAAATTAGGAGAGGGGGGAAAACATGTGTGTGAGATTAAACCTATGTCAAATGACACTAAAGTGTCCAAGCAAGCTGCATATGCTGACTTGAGGAGGGTGGTAAAATTGCTTGGAAACTTGCTGAAATATTTTGAAGATCAAATGTGGGAAAGAGTGATTTTCTCCGAGAGTTGTCAAAGGAATAGGGGATTACCATTAAAAGGCTAGTTGGCTCTGTTAGGGAGGCTGGAGCAGTCAGCCAGGTCAGTCTGCTGAAATGATGTAGATTTAAACCTGCTCCCCTGTAGTTAAATTGAAATATGTTTGGCAGGAGTAGTGGCTTATTCTTTACGTTCTCATACTGATATTTTTAGCTGGTGCTAGTTAGCCACTGTCCAAATAAAATGTAGTGTTTTGAAACCTGCTAAATAGCATACGTTAGCAAAATAAATTGTGTTGAATTAGCATGTCACGAAACAAATCTTGGTAAAATCCTGATTTCAGGAGATTTGGAGATGAAAGACCGTCTGTGCTGAATTTTTATATACCAAAGGAAATTTTTATTAGTAAAAAAGTCAGAATCAAGATGCCTCAACAGCTCAGTATTATATGGATTTGGGGAAATTATATCCCCAACTCATAAGTTCCACTGATAGGTCTCATATTTTGATGCATCTGCTTTTCAGGTCTTCTGAGATGAGTTATATGTATGTTTGAATTTCTGCTAATCCATGAATTCTGATTTCTTCAGCTACTAGTGAAAACTGGTGTATTTATCACTATGAGCAGGGTGGCTGCTAATTAAGCTGTAAAATTCTCTGTCCCTCTTCATGAGGTCACACAAATAGTGTTAATTTGTTAAGTATAGGTGGTGGTGATAATACGTTTTGAGGGCTGTGTTTTCTGAATGCCTTCAAGTCATCCTGAATCTGCTGCTTTTTTGCTGGTTGAATATTACTTTCCTGGCCTCGCTCAGACTTCCCCTTCTCCCCGCTCAGGGCATGGCAGAGGAAGGAGCTATCTTGCAGCCAGCTGTGGCACACAGCCAGCATCACTATGGGGAGCAACACTGCTTTCATCCTCCTTCCTGCTGAGACTGCCTGGCATGCTGCAGAGGTCATTCACGGGACAGCAGTCCCTCTCCAGGTTGAGAGGGAACAGAAGTCATTCCCTGTCAGCTGGGATTGGATCAGGGAGAAAACAGCTGAGAATGTGGGTGCTGCACGCTGCAGAGTCCATTGAGAACTTGTCCAAGGAAGGCAGGCAGCTTCAGTCAGGGATCCTGGCCACTGAGGGGTGCAGGTCCAATCTAAACAGCAAGGAGTCCCTGAGGCAGACCATGTGGTGTTTGTTTACAGCAGCTTCCCTGGGTTAAGCATATAGACTATAAAAATACATGCCCAATAACAGAGTAGACAGTGGCATTTCAAATGAGGGTCAGCTGATGAGACCGCATACTCATAGCTTACTAGAGGCTGAGTAGTTGTGAAAGGAGACCCTTAAATAGGCTATATTTATTTTAAAAATTGTTTAGAAATTTATTGGAGCTTTAACTGGCATTTTACATCGGTCACTGGTAATGTATGTGGACTCTGAAAAATGTTTGGTATATTTTAGGAAATGCTATTGAATAACAAAGCAAAATCACTGTTTAACGCTTGCATTTTGTTTAAGAAAACACACGGACTTTACAGCTCATCTCTTCAACATTCGCTTACCTAGAAATTTTAGCACTGAAGTTGTTCTGTGATGAATTTTTTCTTCCTGGCGTCGTAATTTTACATGTATGTGTCTCAATTTTTTGTGTTGTAATTTGGTTGCCAGCCTGGAGGCTGGATGCAGTCCGATGTACTTCTTCCTTAGGGGTAGGAACTGTTGACATAATGGGCCACCAGTGGGAACTGCTCTGCCATTTTCTGAGCAGCATCTTGGGGTGTGTATATCTGGGGAGAGGTGATGGCTACTGCCATGTCCACGGCATGGAAGTGGAAGCAGGAGACCTCCTTCATCTCCACCTACAGCTGGGTTGCTCTGCCTTCAGTTTCTAGGACAAACATAATGCTTTCAAGCTGTGGGTTTTAACTCTCTGAACTTTCAAACGAAATATCAAAGCTCTTAAAGCATGATTATTCTAAATGTGAATGTTACTCTCACATTTCCTGCAGTAGAAGGTATTTAATCTCACATTTCCTGCAATAGGAAGGAATTTCATATTTTGCAGCCAGACTTTCGTCCTGAGCTGATAGTAATCCGGATCCTCACAGAATGCTTTGTTTCAGCAGAAAGCAATTAACTGCTGCTTTTGGGCATGGGGATGGAAGAATCTTCTTAAGTCTTAAATGCAGTGTGAGCACAGTGATATGCACACCCAGAAGGAACAACTTCAAATTTGTCCTTCAGTCTATGCAGTGGAGTGAAGTAAAAATCAATTTTGATTTGGCTAGACTGAATCTTTCCAGGGGTGGGATGGAGACTGGGGGCACTGTAGGGAGTACCTGCCTGGGATTAGTACAATGTGTGATAGTGACTGTCCAGTACAGCAGTGGTTGTGCAACCCCCATTCCTACTGTGACTCTCAGGCACGTGTGCTGCATCTTTTATTTATGTATATATCCTTTCAAACTTCTCAATGTTTTCTGTGTGTAACTTGAGTAAAACTTTCCATCTTGGCAAGTAGTTTCGGAATGAAGGGCCCATTGTATGAATCTGTTACGTCCTCCCTGAATGAGGCAGTGCTCCACAGGAGCTCCAGCTCAACCGTGCAGTTCGGTTAAGGGCACAATGTTATTTTATGGCTCATACTTGATTTTTTTTTTCCCCCCCTTTGTAAAAACAAAATTCTGTATCCAAAAGTTGCACTGGAAAATAGGGCTGAATGTTTCTAGCTTGGATCTAGTCCTCTATCTACATTGGAATAAGAAATACAGGCTTGTAATATGAATTCTTAGTATGTTAGTTGTTATAATCTTAATTACATTATCCTGTACAATTTTCACATCTTTTTGTCGTATATCAGATGATGAATGAACTTGCTGGGAAACTGTTATGCAAGTGTGTCTTTCTGTACTTGTACTGCTGGCCAAAATCAGCTTCTGTCACTATTTTAAGTAGCTTCTGTTCACACTTGGTGAGTAGAGTTGTACTGAATTTGTATGGGTTCTGCTGAGATTCAGCTAGGTCCATTTTAGGTCTTCATCGTGTTCAGTGACTGAGACTTGGGTGCTGTTCAGCCTCTTCAAGCATTGGACACAGACTGATGAACAATCTTGTGTCCTATAGCAGATAATGTAAGATGTTACTTTTCAAAAGAAGCAGTTTTCTCCAGTTCTCTTTGCCATGTCCTAGTAGCTGATAAAGTTCGCAGGTGTAGTTGATTCCTGATGCAGTTTACTTGAAATGGTTTTCAGTGCAAGAAGTGGAGTAGTGGAAGGGCAGGGTTTTTCCTGCCTTAGGAAGAATCTTAGGAGACCTGCCATAAATGAACCATTTTGGGAAATAAATCTGACTTCAGGATTTCTACAGTCTTTAATACAGACAGTGTACAGCATTCCCAGTGCAATTTAATTCAAAAGGAAGCTGTACTTAAGTTTTTGAGAACTGTGAGTCATCCTACAAGTATGTAGGAAGAGACAGAAAAGTTAAGGTTTCTACTTCTCTCATAAGAAACGTTTTCTTTGTTATTGTTTGGTGGCAATGTATGAATGGTGGAGTAAGAATTATAATAGGTTCGTTGTGCTTGAGTAGCACACTGTCCACTATCTTAATTTTATATGCTGTACTAATGACTAGTCATTAGGAAATTAATGTTATGTTTCAGCCACTTTTCCCCCTGCCCTTTGGTACCCATGCAAACTTAAGGAGCTTAATTCAACTGTCTCTTGACTTTACATGGCTATTTTTAACACGGCATAATTCAGTGTGCTGGTCTACCACCTGCAAACAGTTGTCATGAGAGTGGGAACAAATGGCTGTGGCCAGCAGTGCCAGAACTGCCTTCTGCTGGTGCTGTTGCAGAGAAAGGTGTATGGAATTATACCCAGATTTCTGTTCCTGCTAGCTAACAAAATGCTCAAATGAAGAATTTTACTTACAAGCTTCATTTGTAAGAATGAACAAAGTCTTTAACACTTGCTTGAAGTGGGATTCACGCACAGGCTTGTCAACCTTTCCCTGAAATGGCTTTTTTTTGCCTTATGCCAGAGAGGGAAGAATTAAATGTTGTTTTAACATGACTGTGAGTACTTGCTCTCATGGTCTTACTCTTTTAGTTGCTTATGCAATAAATTAATCTTTAATGCTTTAATAGTAACATCATCTGATGTAAGATGAAAGAGCTGCTGGATGACCTTTCTTTCCAACAGGGAAATTTCTACATGTTCCATATAGAAAAGTTGTGAAGACAATTGGAGAAGGAATACTAATGTTCATGTGTGATTAACTATTCTCCTGTGTAGCATTAGATTTTGGGTTGGTATTATGTCAGGAAAGCTATATTAGTAAGAGGACTTGTTAGCCTGGAGTCCAGGCAGGACCTCTTTGGTTTGTGGTTTCAAGTTTCTGTCAACTACAGCAGCTTTTGTAGTGCTGCCAGTTTCTCAGTTATTTGAGTTAATGTTACAAGGGTGTATTTTAACACTTTTCTCCTTACACATATTCAGATTTGTGGAGGGTAGAATATAAAACAGCAAAAGACTATCTTCAACCATATATGCTCTTTAAAGTGGAACTGTTAAACTCACTATCATGCTGCCTTGAACTGCCATGTTTGAAGTGAATGGAACACTTCTGGTGTTTGTTTCTTTTAAACACTTGTCCTCACCCAAGAAGCCTTTATTTGCTCAGATTAAAGGAGTGAAATGCAGCATTTGTAATTAAACTGCTAGTTTATGCATAACTTTGTCATCTGGGAGCAATCTACAGTTAAGCTTGGGTAAATGCAATTCCTAAAGCAAATGTAAAGCTACTGCATGGGTATGTTCAATGTGTTTTGTTGTGCAGCAGGGAAGCATGGGCTTAAACATCTTAACCCGAGCTGAGCGGCAAAGTTAAACCTCTGCCTTGTTTTCAAAGTTACTGTTGTTGTATTTCAGAGCCAAGGTGCAATAACTGAGAAACTGAGAAGTTTCAGTATGCATGACTTGACTACTATACAAGGAGATGAGCCCGTAGGACAGAGACCTTATCAGACATTGCCAGAAGCTAAAAAGAAAACCAGAGCCTCTGCAAGTGAATCTTCAGGTATGTATCTATTTTTTTCCTAGCTAAAAGAAAAGCTTACTCAAAGCAAAAGTGGAAGAACAGAAATACACTTACCCCATTTCTAAATGGAAAAGGCCTCAAAGAATTCCAGTGCACTTAAACAGAGTACACTTGAGCCAAGGAAATTATGACAGTTAAGAAATCCTTCCTGAATTACTTTCTTCTCACAGCCACTCTCAGTGTAATCCTACTGTACTCCTTACTCCTGTCCTTGTCAAGTGGCAACAAGAATTTATCACCAAAGTAAAGCTTAATTGGAAGTCAAAAATGATGCGATTGAGTGGTGTTTCTGTGACAAACATACCGAACTTACACTTGAAAATGTATGAAAGCTCAGTAAATAGAAGAGAAAATTCATAGAAATGAATTCACTAGGTCTGTAATAATATATCAAAATGTAAAACTGTGTGTGGTGATCGGAGTAATGAAGGCATCAAGTTGTCATAATGGACTGGTGCACATCAACACCCAGAAGATGGTGTGTGCGGTGACCAATATATGGTTATGTTCAGAGATACTATTATTTTATTATTCTATGGCAGTATTGTTATTGTCATCATCACTTCGCTCTTGAGCCTGTGATGCTTGAAGGAGGGTTTTGCTGAAAGTCTGGGCAACTGCACCTTTTTAAATGGTGAGGCTACAATGTACAGGAGCTGATACTTCCCGCAAAAGAAGTAGGTCTGGGCTATTTCTTTTCACCCAAACCTGTCATTCCTTCTCAACCCTCCATTTTAAGGAGGGGTAGCACTTGTGTGGTACAAGGAATTCCATTAATTTTGTGGTAGCCCATGATGTTTCAAGGAATAAATGGCCAGCTGAAGGGCCCTAAGCTGAATTGCACTTTGTTCCCAGCATGTATCCTGTGCAGGGCAGTGTGCACTGGAGCTTCTGACTGAACAGAATTCATGAAGAGCTGCACTAGAGATGATGTCACTGCAGCCGTTGTTCAGGGGCTGTTCCTCAGTAAGAGAGCATTACTTATTTATCTGAAATACCTTGAAAATGCTCTATTTCTTTTTTTTTAATTGCTTCAGTTTATACTGTACACATCATCACTGACTGTGAGATTCACTCTCAAATTCAAGAGGCTTTCGTACAGCTGGCTGAACTTACTTGTTTCTGCTCCTGGACCCAAATCTAGCAGATACCTCTCCTGTTTTCTCTGAGTTTTCTTCAGCATTAGCAACTTAAAAAAGATCAGAAGGACACATAGATTTAGGAACACTGTGTAGCAATATTCTGTTGTGCATAGCAGACTGTTATTTTTTGTGGTCTGAGTTGGGACTTTTGTGCAAATTGGTTGAAAAGGCCTAGCTATAGGACATGGATCACAGGATGATGCTGAGCTAGTAGTGTGCTTACTGTGAAAAAGGCAGATGGGATCCTGATGCATCAGGTGTTACAAATAGAGATAAGGATGTACTGGTGTCACTGCAAACATCCCTGGTCAGAAGTTGAGAAACATGTGATTAAAATTTTTTGTATTGAGAAAGATGAAACTGTATTTGAAACAGAGACGTGTTGCCTCTAAAATGGCAGAAGAGAATGAGAGAATGCCTGCCTCAAATAGCTGTGTAGATGATGTGATTCTAATTTCTAGGAAAAAAAATTGAGGAAAAAAATCTAGCTGAACCTAAATAAAGTATTGGCCTAAGATGAAATGTATACAGGTCATGAATAAAGTTTGGTTTGGAGCCTAAAAGGTGCTCCTGAGTGTTACAGACGGTAGGTTCTGGGATAAGAGGAGAATTTGGCAGAGGAAGGAACCAGACTGGATTTGGGAGCTTTGTGATAGGTCTGCGATGGGGATTCAGGGCTGTTGGACCCCAAGGAGCTTTTTGGGATGTGTTTTTAAGCAGTTTGTGCCCTCTAGTGAGAGTCCTGGGTATTAATCTTGGTCCTGATTTTGCAGGATGTTAACAACTGTTAGTAGTACTTGGGTGTGTTACCCACCTGAAAGGAGCTTTGGTATTAAATATGCAGGAAAGAGATGAGGGTGTGAAGACAGATCCTATGAATCAGAGTCATGGAATGGTTTGGATTGAAAGGGCCCTTTAAAGTTTTATCTAAGTGTAACCTTCCTCTCATGTGGACTGTGTCCGGAAATTGTAAGTACTTCTTAAGATGACCACTGAGGTTTTTGCAGTTCAGTGAGAAGCAGAAGATGGCAGCAGACTTGTGGTTTCAGTTTTGACAGCTGAAGAATCACTGCATGACATACCTATGGAACCAAGTGGTGGGATTGAAGTACCAAGATCCTGGCAGAGTAGATGTTTCCCTGTTTTGAAATGAGCACATGGTTTAAAAGGATAAATCATGTGTGTTAAGGATGAAGCTCACAGCTTTCTTGGAAATCTAAACATTAGAGCTACTTCTTTTTATACATTTTCTTTCAAGGTTACAAAACTCCACTGGAAAAAAATCCTGGAGATGATCAAACAGAGGAAGAGATGGAGGGGACACATTCAGAGGATGAAATGTTTGCTCAGAGAGGCCTTCGAAGAACTCAGAGCATGAAATCTGTGAAAACTGTTAAAGGCCGTAAAGAGGCAAGTATAATCCTGGTTAATTGGGTTTGTTTTTTCACTGTACCGTGGCATTTTTCATAGTGCAGAGATTTATTTTTATTCTTAATCTTGGAGGAGTTGTCAACAATAACTGGGTTGTAAAATGCTAAATGGGGAAGGAAGTATGTGATAACAATATCTAAGTTTGAAGCTTTTGTAGTCTGGAGTGTTTGGGGAAATACATGAATTAAATGAACTAAGCAAGAAACAAAGGAGAGGAGATGAAATAGACTCTGTGCTTGTAATGCTAATTCTGGCACCACCAAGCCCAGATTTCAGGAACTGCTCACCCTTGAAAATGGATATGAATAGCAATACTGTCATCTGTATGTTGCGCACACTTAAATGTCTGCTGCTTAATAGATAAAGAATATTCAGAATTTTTTAGTTCCCGTAGACACATAGCCTGACTCTTTGTAGTCTACAAAGAGAAGATCCTAAGTAGGGTTCAATGTTCTTTGTATGTGCGTGCATCACAAAATTTAAAGATATCTCACGGTAAATCTCTGTGAAGTCTCATAAAAGTTTTTGGGTCGTTCCAGGAAAATATCTGATATTTATTCTTCTTGCCCAATTCTGTTGAAACTTTATCATACTCAGTCATAGGCAGATTCTCTTAGTGAAACTGGAGTGTCCAAAGCACACTGAAAGACATTTGCTAACTAGGATTAGTGGGGAGGTAAATCATATTTCTGCTTGGTATGACTCAACTGTTATAATTTTATTTTTCCCCTCAGATACGATATGGATCACTGAAATACAGAGTAAAGAAGAGACCAGTTGTGTACTTCTAAGTGTACTGCACAATGCCTGCAAGAGAAACTGCTGTACTATGATAACTTGAATTCAAGTGTTAAAGATGTGTGTAGGATTCCTAGAATGAGTCTGTATGAATAGATACGGTAGGACTTGGTTTTGTGAGCCTAAGTGATCAGATAAAGTATTACTCTGTTTTTCTATAATTGCTTATTGTTTAGATTTAAATCTGGACAAGTTACAGCATGAATTTCAGCGCTCCTTAAAAGGGAGTTTTAAGTGAGTAATAACAGGAAGCACTCTTTTGCCAGAGGTATTGAACAGACTGAAATAATTGCAACACGAATTGAATTAGCAGAAGTTGTAAGTATCTAGAGCTTGTGAAAATGGAACCATAGTGTCCCCAAGTTTACATGGAAAAAGAGATATACTTGAAATATTTTTCTGAACTACAATTCCTGAAAAGGCCTTTGTGTAATTTTTAAATGTACAGTTTAAAGGACAGTGGATGATGGTTGGAAAGAAAAAATGAGATAGGATACATCCTTAACATCATCATCTTGAATCATATTGCCAAGCTTAACAAGTTTATGTAATCCTAATGGGTGCAAACTGGGGGTACATTTAGCACTTTATGCAAAACTGTACAGTTTTGCACACTCCTAACAATTTACAACTGCACATGTCATTTTAGTGACTTGCTAGTTAGAGTTACACTCTGAATGCCAGCAATTCTTGTATTTCATGATCTTTTTAAAATTTATCTTGATTGCTTAAGTACACTTAGGATGCTGTAGATATTTGCTACTAACCATATTATCAGGTGCCTTTCTATGTATTATAGAGCTGTGTGGGTTTTGTCTGTGTGTGTGATTTTTTTGGGGGTTTTTTTTGTTCATGGGGTCGTTTGGTTTGGTTTGTGTCTGTCTTCCTCCATCTAAAGAGATGTAACATGATTTAAGTCAGTTATTGGTTACAATTGTGGTAGGCAAAACTTGTAGCAATTCCAGTGATAGGCCTCAGGGATCTGATCAGCCCGTGAGCTGTGTGCTAAAGTCATGCTGCCATAAAGGCATCTATGATAGGTTAGTCAGGCCCTGGTTTGGTTTTGCTCTACATTGCTTTAAGAATGAATATATGTGTGTATATATATGTGCTTTAGAACATGTATGTGTGTGTATTTCATATCATATGTGGACTCTCAAATGGTCGGTGTAGTACTTTCTTTTATTGCTAAAATTATTACTAAAATTTTTGGACATAGATAGCTTCTTCTAAAAGTCTAGTTGGTTTAGTCAGTCATTTTATAACCTAGAGCCCCATGGCATATCTGCACAGATATTAATTTTGAAATGTCTTTCAAGGCAGTGACTTGTCAAAATTACTTTTTTTAGGTCACATTTGTTACTATTTTCTGCAGTTCCGAGAATTAGGCTGATTTTAGTTTTCCGTGTGACTGTATTTCTACTGTGGATTCAGGGAGAAACCACCCACTTTTTGCAGATAGTATTTTATTGTGTAACTTTGGAGGAGACCATGTTACTTCCCTTGAATAGACAATGGCACGTGATTCTGCTTCTCCTTGGACCTCTGACTTCAATCCTTAGACCTTCCCCCAGGTATTGACAGTCATCTGCAAGTCTACTGCAGAGATTTTAAACATATTCCTGAGGCTTGGGCCTGCTGCAGTTCTTTTTCTGTTGCAGCCATAATTCCCTGCGGGTAGGCCCTTGATGGTCTGCTGGCATAGACTGGCATTCAAAGTAGTCTTCTGCAGACTCAGGCCAAAGTTTGAATTCTGTGGGTACAAATGCAGCTGGTCTGTGTTGGTGTTGTTACTCCCTGGCTGTGGGAGGTGTCTGCACGCCCTGTGCAAAGCTGTGCTCAAATGCAACAGCACTTTCAGCATCTCTGAGGAACCTCAGTGCTTTAGTGAGAAGTCCCAGCAGGCCATGTGGCTAAAGCTTGTATTACTTTACTCAGAGTCACAGTCTGATACCAGAAGACGGGGAGGCTGCTCTCTCCCAAAGGAGTAGAGTGCAAAAATCCCTTCCCCTAACCAAAACTGCACCTTGTTATCCAGCTTTTCTACGGAGCTGTGCGTAGGGGGTGATCACAAAGGCAGCCTTCCTGGGGGCGTGGGACTTCTGTCCCAGAAATGTTTGTTCTTCTCATGTGTTTCCCTGGGGGTAGGGAGAGGCTTGTCTGTATGTTAAGGTATGTAAGACATTAAGGAACTCCCAGGATTTGGTATTTGCATCTTGCCCTCCTCTGTAAAGTACACTGACCTGGGCCTGGGATGGAATGTCTAACTCATACTGTCCAATTGAGCACTTGCTGCCACATTTTGCTGTAACTCATCAAGCTTGTCTTATCAGCAAGCAAGGCAAAAAAACTCCATCTTTCTCCCGCATGAAGGAGTGTAGGGTAAGCACTTCTCTCAGAATTACAGTTCCTGTTACAGGTTCAGGTAGATCCTCTTTTGGGGTTGGTGTTTTTAACACATTTCCAGGGCTTGAGATCATTGGAGTATTTTAGGCTCTACCACACTCCTGTCAGGAAGTTGCCTTATGTGTCTCTATGTACCTGAGGCTGTAACTTCTGGCAGACTTAACTTGCTAACTCAGTAGTGACAAAGGCTAAATAAATCCTCCTTTCCCTGGACCTCCTGTGGAATTAGGAAAGCTGGCTGTATTACTCATCTTCATTACTGTTTGCATATAAATGCACTTCTTTTCTCTCAGATCTTACATGATCAAACTTCCAGTGTTTTCCTGGCTGTTTTCTTCAGTCTAATAGCCAACTATGAAATTATTTTCTTGCCAGCCTGATTTTGCTCTTTGAATTCATCCTTAAACTGGTTCACTATTTTTTTTTCTTCTTGCTGTTCATTGTTAGCTGATGCTTGTCAAGCACAATGGCATGATTAGCATTCATCCCAGTGATATGTAGTTCTCTCTGCTTGCTGAATTTAATTTAGTTTGGTTTTGAAACATTGTACAATCTTTTAAACTTTGGTTACAGGGAATTTTCAAACTTTTCTTGCCTTAGCAACTGCAGAAGTCATCTGTCTAGCTCTTGCCAGGAAAACTTCTTGAAAAAATGTTTAAAAAATCAGTGTTTAACTTAACATTCTTTTTGGTTTTGGAATGTAAAATGTACTTCACGTCAAATTATCTAATCTTCTGAAGAAAGTGTTTCCTGAGAATTGACTGACTGCTACCAACAGGACTGCTAATGTAGTTAAACAAGGAACTTAGGTATTAAAAGTGCTATAGAAGAGCATATATATTTCTGTTTAAATCATATCAAGGTTTCAAGGCCTTTCCGAAATATACCTGAACTGACTTGGATTTCTTAGCAAGAGCCTGCTGTACTTGTTGAAATACCCAGTTTGAGAAGAGGATTAAATTGATGGCCTCAGCTGCAAATAAGCTTAGGCCGGACTCTGATTACAATGTAATTGCCAATATTGCTAATTCCTTTGGTATGTGAAAGTAACTGAATAATATATATTTTACAAACGATAATAAATTTTAAAATAGAAGATAATTGGGTAAAACAGAATGGTGGAGAAAATGCTGGATGCATTTAACATACTGTTCATAACAAATATGTTGTATTTCTGGTGTTGCTTTTATTAATGAGAAGTTGGTATTTTTAAGTATTTTTTTCTACAAAAATGTATGTGAAAAGGCAATACTTTAACATTTTTCAAGAACTTGTATTTTTAAATGCTACAAACCAGAGACTATACATTTGGACTGAAAGGTAGGAGCTTTAAAAAAATGCAATGTAAGCTTTAATTTTTATATTGTAGTAATACCTTGCTGTCAACTTGTTTACATATTTGTAGGATGGAAAGCTTCGTTATGCATTGACTTACCTTGATGCTGTCTTTAATAAATGCTGCTTTGAGCAGGATGCAGTGGATGTTTTATTACCTGAATTGCTATTAACAAACTGATCACTATGTAATCTGTATTCTGTTATTTATTATAATGGTTCCAGCATGAAAACAGCCTATCTGAACTTTGGAGAGGCTTTTAAAACTGTCTGAAGTATGACCAAACTGCCCTTGAGGTTCTGTCATGAGGTTTGAAGGTGGTTTAGGCTGAAATGAAATGTGCCCTGCTAGAGGCAATTTGAAAATACTGTAGTGTCACCTGTTTTGATTAGATGTTTGGTTCAGAGTACATTAAAATTGAGATGTTTAGTGTCCCAAAGGAGTGTAACTTCCTGGGGAACTGTTGCACAGCAAACTGATTTTATTTTGTATTCCCCAGTCAGACTTCTAGTAATCCAGAGGAGGAGATGCGTAGGTGAACTTGGCCCTTTCCTCTTTCAAACTTCCTCTCAAATCAATTGTTAATTTGTTAATACCTGTACCAAAACCCAAGCAAAAATAAAAACAGTAAGCACATTTTCTGGGCCTTGTTTGCAAGGCTTCCTGACTTACTGCCTCAAAGAAAAGAATTTCTTGATATGGTTAATTGAGGAGAAAGACTTACGAGACAGTAGCAATAAATTGTTTTTAAGCACTATGAATCCATCCTAGAAGCACAGACTAGCTGTTAAGGGATCTTGCAGTGATTCAGTTCCTGATGTCAGAGTAGTTCATGCGGTACAAACACCCTGCCAAGAAATTATGGATGTCAGAAAACAATGCTTATTTTTTTTTCCCTTTATTTCTTCAACTGATGTTTAGCAGGTAGCAGGAACATTCCTGAATGTGGGCTAAAAGCTGTCTTCCTGGTGTTTAACATGGTGCTGGTAAAGACCCACTCATCTGGTAATTCAGAAGTAGTGCTAGTATGTACATTTTAGGTTAAAATGTTAAAGATTCAGCAGCACCAATAGGTTTTGGGGGGATTTTTTTTCTTTTTTTTTTTCTTTTTTTT
>VZRN01003680.1:633920-650710 GCA_013397935.1 Dasyornis broadbenti
TTTTTGTTTTTTTTTTTTTGTTTTGTTTTTGAGTGCTGAGGCAATGTGTATTTTCCACACTAACATGGGAAAACAGAAGGTGGAATATGAGGGGAAATCTAACAGATCTTGTAAAATCAATAGTCTTCCAAACTTACTTTCCTCCTTTCTGTAGATATATTCAGGAACAGAATGGGAGCCTGTCTTGTATCTGCCTGCCTTTGCCAAGGTTCAGCAAAAGATTGTTCTGTTTGAGTCAGGATAGGAATCATCAAAGCAGCTGGAGCAGAGATTATGAGGAGTTGAAAATGCAGGATTTCACTACTGACAGCTAATATATGGTGACTGCATGGATGGGGAAGCTTAGAAATTATTTAGAAAGTTCCTTCTTTCCAGGCTGTCACAGTTCCAAGGTAAGCAGCACTTTGACCCTCACTTAGCTCTTCCTGTGCACTACACTGTCGCGTGGCACTCACTGCTTCCTGGTGGAGCTGCGCTGTCCCAGCCAATCTTTCTATTAATTTTAGTTCTCCTGGACTAAGAACACTGAGGGGATGTCATCGTAGCTTACTGCCTCAAAGGAAAGAATTTCTTGATAAGGCTGAGGGGAAAGACAAAAAAAAACCCCAAAGCAAAACTAAAACCCTGTATAAAGTTAGTGTAATTGTAAACAAATATAATGGTAGGAAAAATGCAACAATAACCATGCGTGTTGAAGGCACCGTACCAAAGGCCAATCACAGTGCTTTTGTCAAACCCCTTTTTCCCAGGTTTAATTAATGATGCTTAATGTGTCCTTTGTTGCTAACTTAAAGGGAGTTTCTTGTGGTGTCCATAGGATGTGGAGCTTTTTAGGTGTCACTCTGCAAGGCCCTGGGTCGACAGAGCATTTATGGTAGTTCAAATTGATTATTGAATTGGCAGGGCAATCTCCTGGTTCTGTAGGTGTCAGTTACCAAAGGGCGAGAGAGAGCAGCCTGTGGAGAAGACCCCCAAGCAAAATGAACCTTTGGTAGCAGCCTACAATTAAGTAGTGTAGATTATTTCTTGATGAAAGACACTGCTTCTCCTAAAATCGAGGTCACAAAAGAAGGAAAGCTGCTCCCTTTTTCCAACCGCTGTGGAACAACTGCCAAGCTGTTCTGCCCTTCCCTGGGATGTTTCTTGCATCTCCCCTGTGCGTGCTTTTTTGCTGGAGAGGAGATGTAGCCATATCCCTGTGCGTCCTGCCCGGACCAACCTCCTCACTTGGCAGCCGTTTCTCCCTGGAGCACCGGCGAGGCTGTTCCCCACCGCCTGATGCTGGTGGTCCTCACTCCGCTCCCCTCACCCAGTGGCTGTTCGGGCTCGCTTGTTTGACACGAAGGGAACGAGTGCTTCAGGCCGTGCAGGGGCTGGTTCTGCCCGGGCTGTGAGCGCTTTGCCGGCGGGGCGGGGCGACGGGGGCGCGACTCGGCTCCGCTCCGGGCGGGCCCTGGCGCTGGGGATGGAGCTGGAGATTGAGGAGGCCTTCGTGGCGGCGGGGGCCTTCGGCGCTGGGCAGCGGCGCCTCACGGCGCTCCTGGTGCTGCTGCAGGTGAGGCGGGGGCGCGGGGCCGCCGGGGCTCCCCACAGCCGCAGCGGCCTCCTGCTTCCGTGTTCTCGGCGTTTCGGGAGCTGGAACACGGCGCGCTGCTTTTGCTTTCACCTTCCGCAGCCCAGCAGCATCCCGGAGGGTGCCGGCAGAGCCGGGACAGAGGTGCTGCTCCCAGGCACAGGCTGCTGCTGCTGCACCCGCTTCCCGACCCGCTCAGCCGGCGGCTGCTGCCGGCTCGGGCACCCCGCTGGGAAAGGGGGTCACGCGGGAGCCCGAAGTTCTCTGTCCCCCT
Source organism: Dasyornis broadbenti (assembly GCA_013397935.1). Classification (NCBI taxonomy): domain Eukaryota; kingdom Metazoa; phylum Chordata; class Aves; order Passeriformes; family Dasyornithidae; genus Dasyornis; species Dasyornis broadbenti. The sequence continues at coordinate 635,768 of VZRN01003680.1, forward strand.
CCCAGTCCCGGCCGCTGTGCCTTGTCCATGGGTTGCTCCTCTGGCTCCTGCGGAGGCTGGCACAGGAGCCCTCCCCTCACAGCTCCGTGGCGGCAAACATTCTCTTGGAGCCCCGGTTGGATTCATTGCCGTTCCAAAACGAATTTGGTTATTTTGCAAGTTGCCTGTCAAACCGCTTGCTCACCTCAGTGCTGTCTTATATGCTTGACTTGTCAAAGTTTATGATCTGTTTTTCCTGTTCCTATGCACATCTTTGTAGCTTGTTCTGTTTTTCCTATTCTGTTTTACCATTCCTATGCACATCGTTTTAGCTTGTTCACTTTCTAGAGAGTGACTTTTGAACTTCTGCTGACTGGAGGGAAATGAAGGCTAACCCCACCAAATGCTTTTTCTGTTTCTTTCTTTTTTTTTTTTTTTCCTTCATCTCTTGTGAAAGTGGTATGCAGGGTGCTCTCTTTAAACAGTGTCCACACCCCCACATGCAAACATTGCTGTTTCACTCCCTTAGTTTTCTTGGATCAGGCTTCCTTCTATTTGTGTAGTTCTGCATTTTGAACTAAACACTGTTGGGAGGGAGATGCGGCTGATTGTGGGTTTTTGTTTGTAACTTGTTTCTGCAGGAGTGTCCAAGGTAAGCACAGGATTAAATGGTACATTAAAACAACATCCAGCCAAGTGCACCAGCCGAAGACTTGTGGCCCAATGAGGAGAGCCATTCTAGAGTCAAAACTTTTCCATCAGTGATAATCTGCTGAAAATCACTAATATGTGGATAGGCTTAAGGATAATGTTATTTTGGGTTAGTAAAAATAAAATAGCATGCAAGGCCTGGGAGATGTTAAAAACATCTTGAGGCCCATTTCAATGAATCAGTATTCTCATAAGCATTTCTCTAAGAAAGTCTTTTTTATTCCTGCACATTCTAGTTTTCCTAAAGATCAGAGTAAGAATTCAGTCCCTGAAATGGAAAGAACTAGCAAAGACTTTAAAAAAAATATTATCTGGGATAACTTTTTTTTTTAACTTGTTACTGCAGATTTTATTCTTTAGAATATAGTAAGTAAAACCTTTATTATATGAAAAGTTTTAGATCTCACCTATGAAACTGTAATGAAGTTCTTAATATATTCCTTGTCCATGTCTGGCTACAAGACTGCAAGAACAAACTGAACAACTCTACAACAGGAAGAGGAGGGTAGCAAGATGGAACTTCTATTGGAAGTGGCACCAGCCTCTCTGGAGGTTCTTACTGCTACCAACAGCCTCCATGGCCACACCTGGGGATTTAAATGCAATAGCCTGACTGTGTTTACTTTGGGATGCTGGGTAAAGGGAATTTGTTAATTGTTGGTTTAATAAAAGCTTGCAGTATTCCATCAAGCCTCTTGGGATTGTTCAGAATAAATGATCACATTTTATTTTAAGGTATATGTGGCTTGTCAGTCGATGCTTATTGTGCTTGTGGGAGCTGTGCCCGAGTATCACAGAGACCAAGAAGGAATTCTGGTGAGCAAAGCTGGGCTTGCCAAGCATGTCCATTTTGCCAGGAATTTCACATCCATCGTAACTGAGGCAAGTACTTCTCTCATTTGTAATCAGTTCCCCTCCTCTTGGGATTTATGTCACTAGTGCACAACATGGTGCATGGAAAAGCCAAGCAGAGTTTAGTGTAATGTTTTGCTTATGGTACTAAAAATTTTTTGAATCCACCTTTCTGGCTCTTTCATTTTATCATTTTAAAATCTGAAAGTACATAACTGAAGAAATCTAACACGTATTAATTTAGATTTAACTTTCTGTATATTATTTATTTTGTTTTCAGTCTTACTTTCAGCTGTTTTAGAAAGTTGCTAGCGAAGAGTGATCATTTAATTAGCAGCTTATAACTCTAGAATTTAGAATGAGTTCTTCCTAATGTCTGTTTTGTACTGAGAAAAGGTTCAATCTGTCATGTCTGCACAATCTGCTGTTGCATGTAAGCTTCACTATGAGTTGCATTAGTTACAGAACATGAATATTAAAGACTATAACCATTAAAACTCATGCACCACAGGTCTGGATATTTTTATGTGTGGTGAAAGTGGGGGATGGAACAGATTGGAGTTTGCCAAGTGGGACAGAAGCTTGACCCTTCCTCTTCATGCCTTATGAATTCTGGGCAAGAGGCTGTGCTTGCTTTTTCGGGGTCCCTGGGCTATAATCACTTAGGCAAGCATGAGTGACCTCAGCATCGCTGCCAGTGTCAGAAAAAGTGTGGGTGGTTTGGCTGGTAGTGTGAACTGCAGGAGTTCTGCAGATGGAATTCTTGGAGCAGTAGTCAGTAAACTCCTATAGACAGGTTAGCACTTGGTGTGTAGCTAATGTCAGATTTTGCTTCCTTCCCGTCCTCCCAAGTGGGCCTGTGTAACGTTTATGTTGGAAAAATGTAGTGACTAGACACAAGAAGGAATTATGCAGTATTGGATCCTATTCTCTGTCAGAAACAGCCTGTTGATTAGCCTGTTTTTCCAAGATCACCCTTTAGTTTCAGACTTTCAGCAGGATGTCTGATACGGAGTAGTGCTTAATTTATAGTCAGAAGTCATCAAATTTTAACTAATACTGGGGTTTTAGATGTAGAAGTCAGTGTTCTTATTTTCAAAATATGTGGCAATTCCCAAGATTAATCAAAATAAACTTAAGTTCCTATGCATTTTGTTAAATTTTAAGATTTCTGAAGCCTGTATTGTGAATAGTTTTTCTATGGAATCTTTAGATGCTGGCCAGCGTTTTGCTGCTAGCGGTGTAGTAACTAAATCACACTGCCACGTGGATGTAAAGAGCTCAGAGGATGTCTGTTTTGGTGAGAGCAAAATTGGCAACATTTTTGTTGGCAAGCTGCAGTTAATTTTGAAGAATATTTAACAATCTCCCTTTGTGCAAATAGATAGATGCACTCTTTTAAAAAGTTATATTCCTCACATACCATTATTTCAGACTTTTTAAAATACACACGTGCAACCACTAAGCAGCAGAAGTACCAGTTTGCAAAAGCCATCTTTTCTCGTGTTCTGCCCTGCAAACGTCAGGTTTATTTCCTTTATTTTGGTGATGAAGATTAAACTTCATGTAGCTTAAATATTCTCAGTTCTGTTCTGGTTTTGCAGGAGCAGTGCAGAAAAAGTCCAGAGTGGCTCTTGTGTTCTGCTTCAAGAACTAATCATTGTACAAGCTGTCTACGTTCCTTGCCCCATCAGGAAATAGTATTTTCAACCCATTCTCAGTTAATTTTCTTCTCTCTGATTATTTTTGATTGTGCTACTTCAGTTTAGCTTTTGGATGAGGTAGAAAGTCTATTTTATAAAGAAACCCACCATTTATTTCTGACTTGTTTTTTATTAGAAATGCATGTGCTCAATAAGATATTGAAATACCAGCGAGTAGCCCATAATTAACACCGAGCGTTTTTATGAAACAAGGACATTTTTCTGTTATCCCTTTCTGGTTCTTTTCACGAGTTCAACACGTGTGTGGTGAGGAAAGGCACCAGGGATCACTCACTGTTCAGGAAGCACAGAATTAACTCTCTTAAGTATTGCAGTAGTGAACATGCATTATGCTTCTTAATGAAGCAATTTTAATACCTGTTCATTGAAATAGCTGTGCTGGTTTAGTGATGAAATGGCTAAGCTGTTCACAGGTCCTTGTTTTAATAACCTCAGATAAGCTGCCTTGCCAAAGCTTGGGGATTGGGGTACAGCTCATGATGCTTCCCAGGTGGAATGGTTTTAATTTATCACAATGAAATTTCCAGGAGGAGACATGTTAGAATCTGTTAAGGAGGAAAAAATGTGACTACTGTTGGCTTATTTATCAAACTTTGACTAAAACTTTAATGGGATATAAAATAAGAAGTGGGAAATGACAAGAGTAGCATTTTGATAGTTTTTTATTATTTTTGGGGAAGAGCATACTTTTAATAAGGATTTTTTTTTTTTTAATAGTGGTACCTAATTGAACAAGAAGCCTATAAAGTAAGCCTTGCATCATCCCTGTTTTTTGCTGGATTGCTCATTGGAAATGTCACATTTGGCCCTTTGTCAGATAAACTAGGCAGGAAACCACTGTATGTCTCAGGTAAGACTGTTCAAAGGTTTTTTCTAAAGTATTCTACATGGAAAACATCTCTTTCTTGCCTGCCCTTGGGCCACCCTACTCAAAGGCTGCTTGTGGGTCCCTGGCTCTGGCAATGCCCTGTATAAGCATCTCACTTGGAGTGGAGCAGCACTGCAACTGCCTAGTGTCTGTGTGCTGAGCAGCACAGAGCTCAATCATTATCAGTGAGAGGTGAAAAAACCTGGTTTTGCCATGGCTTCCTCAGTTGTAGTGCTGTATTCCACACATTGCCTAACCATGTTGTTCCGAATGAAAAAATACTTCGCTTTTTTTTCAAGAGGGTGAGGGACACTGATTTACCTAAGCATCTTCAGTGTGGGTTACTCATGTCCTGGTGTTTGGTTTTCCAGCTGTGTTTGCAACCAAAGGGTCTTCTCGTTAAATGAGAACATTGTCTCAAGGAAACGCCATCTTTGGCATTGCAGAGCTCAAATGTGTGACTTGAAAATGATTTTAATTTTCATGTGGTGTGATTTCAGAAAGCCAAAGATGAGAGATGAGTACTCCAGACTAATCATAGTCAGTAACTGACTGTGGTCTCTTCCCTTCTTCAGAGTTCAAGCTGTGTAGCACAAATACTAATTTCATTTTATTCTGTCTCTGCAGGTCTATTTTTTCATGTCATTTTTGGGTATGTCACAGCCTTAGCTCCGAATTATGACGTATTTGCAGTTTCACGGTTTTTTGTTGGAATTGTGAATGGTGGAATGGCTCTTGTGTCTTTTGTCTTAACACAGGAATATGTAGGAAAATCATTTTGGTCATTTACAGGTGGGATTTAGGATATATTTAATTGTTGTTACTGTGACACATTGTTCTATCAGTATCTTTTTACATTTTTATCAAGTCAAGTCAGTTGCAGTATAAGTCAGATGAATGTGGTGTGAATCATCCAAGTTCTGATTTCTGTGGGAAAGGTGCCTGAATAAAGAAGATGGGATTGAGTTTGTTTGATAAAAAGCAAAACTAAGGTTTTCCAATCTGTACATTAATTCCTAAAATTTCTGAATGTTTACATGCATTACATTAAAAAACAATACTTCTGGCAGATCCTGCCTAACTCTGCTGTATGGTACCTTGGTAAGGTATTCTGGGAAGTTTCTCTGAACCACAAAATGAGTTAGTGTCTGAATTGTGTTTTTTCCACTGCTGAATGTGCTGACCATCCAGTATTTTTAAATGTCCTTTTTTCATATGCCACTGCCAAGACCTAAATAAGTTTAACACTTGCATATTAGACAATTGCAAAAGCTGGAGTAGCTCAGGCTGTAACTCCTTTCTGGCTTGTACAATTTGGAGAAAAACCTGCTCCAAAGGGTGACTTGCTGTGGCTGTAAGGATATTTCTCTCCCTCATTTATTCAGTTGCTTCATTCTACTGTTTTTCTTATTTTTTTCTCTCTGGAGTCCTGGGGATGTATGGTGGTTTAGTTATAGCCTTCCACTTTTTTTTCTTTTAAAGTACTGAATTCTCCTTTTCTCCTCAGTTTACTTTTCTGACTTATGCCTTTTCTCTCTCCCACCCTTCCTTCTCCATTGCCCTGTTGTGTCTCTCCGCTCTTCCCAGCCTTTTCTCTGCAGGGCCAGGCTGATGGATGGAAGAGACAGGCCGTTTCCTGCTGCTTGTTGCTCTAGGTGCTCTATTTTAGTTCTGCTCAGCGCTGAGAAGGAGGGGCTGAAGGAGAGGGAGGTGCTGGATGCAGCTCAGCTGTGCTGGAGCAGCTGTTCCTGGGTGTTGGTGTGAGCCAGCCCTTGTGGGCCACAGCTGAGAGTGTCTGGGTTCTTAGAGGATCTGCCGTGTTAGGCTGCAGGAGGTTTGTTGCTAGGCTTTTGGAGTTGCAGCTGATCCCATATTGTAAACATTTTTGTTTATGTTTGTTCATCAGACATCTGCTGTAGTAAACCTCTGGCTTGGCAGCTGGTTTTGTACTGATTTCGGTCCTTGTAGTTCTGTAACTTAGTTTCAATTTCTGCTCCAGCCTGCCAGTCTATTCAAGATTGCCCTAACAGACCTAAATAAAGCACTCGTTCTCAATGCTTCCCCTTCTTGTGCTCAGGTTTTTTCTCTGGTCTGTAGGTTCCTTTTATTTTCTTGCTCTCTCCTGTGTCCCACTCTTCATTTCTCAAAAAGGGCAAAACCCCCAACCCTCCCACACACTGCATGAAGATGTTCTTCATTGGAATTGTGTAATAGACTTAAGCCAGCTAGTTCACAACTGCTATAAACATAGCTCATAAAATTGCTATTTTATTAAGGTGTATCATGGGCTAAGTATTTTGGGCTTCTGCTTAAAATTTCTTTTTCTTTTGCTAGTGGTTTCTCTAGTGACTGCTTTGGTCTTGTGTTTTCAGGTTCCTTAACTAATCTGACATTTGCAGTTGGCATTGCTGTTTATGCTCTGCTGGGTTACTGTGTCAGAGAATGGCGCTACCTTGCCTTCCTGTCGAATACTCCAGGAGTGTTCTTCCTCCTCCTTTCTTTGTAAGTGGTTCACGTGCATTATAATAAGAAAAAAGATGCAGTAATTAAGTTACTTTTTCTTGTCATCATTCGAGTGAGTGGTAAAAGTGAGTATGACATTTTTCTGTATGGTTTTGTGAACCAAGCAAGATTAAAATTATATTGTGCAGGAAGAAGGGCTGTTAAATGAAGCAGAATGTAAGGGCTACCCGAAAGACAAACTTGTGTTTCTGAATGTTGTTACAGCTGTGGTGGCCAGCACTGCAAAGAGCAGCTGTGTGCCAGCTGTCCAAGAAAACTTGATTCCAAATCTGCTTAGGGAAGGAAGGCCTGCTAGAGGCTGCAACCAGGACCATCTGCCAGCAGCATTGCCTCTTGCCAAGCCAGGGCTTAAGCACTTGAGAACTTTTGGAAGCCACCTTAGAGGGATTTTAGAGTATCTTTCCATGAGATGCATGCAAAGGGAAATAAGTGGGAACTCCTGGAATTACCTTTTTAGTGTGTACTGTTATGTATCTGCTTGATTTTGAGGTTCCTTGTGCCTGTTCCTAGTGCTTGGTGCTCCTGTTCAGAATTCCTACACTGGCATTATCCTATAATGATTATAAACAACATCTATCTGTAAGGAATTGAATGTTAGCTTTCTCTGGTCTGTGTTCTTAGACAATATTCTTTTAACATAAAAAGTTACACACCTCATATACTTCTGATCACTAGTTAAAGCTGTAGAAGAAATACAAGAATCAGTGTAGTAGGTTGCCTGCACATTAGTACAAGGATTATCTGGCATATAGCACAGATTGAAAAAAGTTCTTTTCTTTTCTTTTTTTTTTTTTTGATAGATCTGCCCTTGAAATAAGTTCTTGAACAACCCACTTCTCTTCCTGTAGTCAAAGAATACAAACCCTGTGGGCATCATTAAGAAGTTCTGCATGATATATTTTCCTCTTTGGTGTTCAGTTTCTGATGAAGTAGAATTACTTCTCCAAATACTAAAAATACTGAGATCCTTTGAAATAATGAAAGTTAAATTTGGTTATAGGATGTATATCTCTGTTAAGAGTGGCAGAGAAAATAAATGTTCACTTCAGAATATTCCATTATTTATTTTATGGCTCATATATAAGCTGTAACAGGAAAAAAACCCGGCAGGAATCATGAAGTTGTGGTAAGCAAGAATATTCTGATTATATGTGGGAATAAGAGATTTAAAACTGACATCAGCAGCGATAAGCTGGTACTGGAGCCTGGCAATTAATTCCCCAGGAAGGTTTCTTTCCTTTTCTTTCCACTCTAACTCAGAGCCCTTCCCATAATGGGGAAGCTTAAAATAAACTTTATGAGAATGAAGTTTTGTCTGGGCTGCTGAGATAATGGAAGTTTGTGCCATGGCAGTGTAGTGTTGCCTAAGAAGTCAGTTCAGCACAAGTCAAGCTTTAGATGTCAGGTCTTCTAACATGACTGAGTGCATTGTCAAGCATCTCCCAATGATCCATGTGTAAGGTTAACTCTGTTATCATTGGGCTGCCTGAAACTGAACATGCACAACAGTGCAAATAGAACGTCTTCCTCTGAATTTTGTACTGTTTTTTGTTTTTTTTTTCAAGTATTGATCTGCAAAATGGAAAGATTGACTTTAGTGCTGTGTTCATAGGAATGAACTTTACATTGTTGATTTTCTGTTCGCCCTGGTTAGCACGCTCCCGGAATCTCCACGCTGGCTGTACTCTCAAGGGAAAATGGCAGAAGCTGAAGATGTGTTGCAGTATATTGCCCTTGGTAATGGAAAAGAGAGATTAAATCTAAAATTGAAAGCAAGCCTAGGACCTTTGAGAAAGGATGTATCAGCAGCTGGCGTCCTGAACTTGGTGAAACACCCCGGCCTTCGATGGCGAACCATCATTCTGATGTACATCTGGTAGGTGATAACAGGATGCTGAGGTGCTGAAAATGAGTCAGGCAGGAGGAAGCAATCAAAATTTTCATCCTTTTCTCTTACAAACGGTGTCCTAAGAAAGAAAATCATAAATTTGTCAGTAGATGGCAGGCAACAATCATCTGAAACTATGTCTTGTAAGGTTGGTGTTTTGTTGTTACTGGCGGTGTTTTATTTTCAGTGTGTTACTCAAAAACTGCTTTAAAACCTACTTAGAAGTAATCTGGTGAGAGCATAAAATTTATGCAGACTGAAATGAGAAGCTGAAGCAGACATTACTGACAGGATGTGTGTTTGAATTAGTCTCAGGAAGAAAAGGACTGTAACCATAGTGGTCTGGATTGAAAAAAAGCCCAAAATTACATTACATAGATACAATGGAGGGAAACTGTGAGAAAGGTAAAATATAGATTGCATAATTTTATAGTAAGTGCTATTTTGAAAAGTGGTACAACAAGACTAGTTCAGTTAATAATAAAACTTTTCTGGTTATTTTTAGGTATGTCTGTAGCTTTGTGTACTATGGACTAACTTTAAATGCTGGTGAATTAAGAGGAAATCTGTATTTAAATATGGCTCTTTCTGGTCTTGTAGAAGTTCCCGCATTTCCTCTCTGCATGTTTTTTATTGAGAAATCCTGGTAAGAAAAGTTTATTTCCTAGTTCTCTGCATATATTTGTAGATATCTTGGAAAAATATTAATATTTTTCTCAGGAAGATATTTCACTGTGTTTCTGAACCGTGTTGGTTCTTTGGGGATTTACTCCTCTGCAGGGGTTTCTGCACTTGATACAGAAATGAGAGCCTGGTTTTCTACCTCTTCACTTTTAGTTTTGTTCATATCTTGCATTACTCCAGAGATAAGCTTTTCAATGATTAATGTTATTTAAAAAGTTTGGTCTTTATGGCTTAGTTATTCAAGTGTCTATGGGTTATAGATATCTGTTACATATTTTATTCAGAATAACTTGGTTTTGTAGTGCCTACTAACTGCAGTTGAAAGCAGTTTTCAGAATTGTTCATTTTTACTTAAACTTTTCAAAGAGAACTTTGAAGTGAGAACTGTTAAATTTTCATGAAGGCCATAGATGAACCACGTCCATGTATTTTCATACTTCCCAGTGTGTTTGGAAGCCATCCTTTATGTGGGTACCAAAGGCCAAACTGTCTGGTGACACAGGGCTCCTCAGGGTTTCATGTAACCTTCATATTCAGTGTCTTTGTAATGATACTTTGGTCTCACTGAGGTCATTGGCAAAAATACTGTATTCTTCAGCCTGGAGAAGATGTCACCTTTGGGGTGTTTTAGACAGTAAAAAGCTGTCAGCTCGATCAAACTGTGAAACAAAACAAACAGCCAACCTTCACCTCAAGCCCACAAAACCTAAGTCAGACATGCATTTATTTAAACTGCAAACTGCACAAGTCCTTTTTTTTTTTTTTTCCCCTCCCTTTTCTTATTCTTCATTCTGATTTGTCAAACTAATTGTAATTTTCAAGCTTTTGGTTTCCTGAAGTGATATATCTAATTTTAGATGCTTGAATAAAAAAAAAGTGATGAGCCACTGTTCTGTTTTCATTCAGTTTTAGTGAGCAATATCCTCACCGTAAAACTTGGTTGTTGCAAAAATATTTTAGATTTTTAAAACCAGGTATTGTATGTTTGTTACAGATAAACTGTAGTTCTGCTAGCATGGGGAAGTAGTTAGAAATAGCTGTGCAAGTTCTTAAAGTAACAAGCACGTGTAGTATTTCTACATGCTGGCAAACTGTTACTAAGAATATCTTTACTTGTGGGCCTTTGCAAATAATTATGAAATATTTAAATATGGCAGATGTGGAGATGGGCTGGTGATTTTCTGTCCTGTTGTCCTCTCTTTTTAAACACCGGACAGTAAAAATGGCCCTTGGTAATTTCTGTGTGTGTGTTCTTAGACACAAAAGCATACAAAACAGTTTTGTAGTGTGTTATATATTTGTGCAAGGTTGTAAAGGAGAAATACATATTAAGAAGTATTTGAAATACATTTTCTTGAACACTATTAATTTGATCTTTGTGTGTATGCACCTTTTGGAGATAAGGCCCATTGCCTTGCTCACTACAGAGAAGAAAGTCTTGAGTTCTTGTTGCTGAAGTAGATGGAGTCTTCTCAAGGTTACAAATTCCGTAGCTTTAAAAATGAAACCTTGACTAGAAAAAGGAAAGCTCTTGTGGGAGGATTTCAGTATAGACAACTAGGGAAGCAAGATTTGAAGCACTTACCAAGGTACAGTAGATTTATAACTGCTACTTATGCTGCTGTGTACTGTAGTGTTTAGTACTTTGATATTTTACAGACAAGTTAAAAGACACTGAAGGACTTTGCTTCTATCTTTACCTGGCTCTTTTTCTTCTAGGTCTGGCAGACGTAAAACCATGACGTGTTTTCTGATATTTGCAGGATTTGCCTGTATATTTACCATGTTTTTACCAACAAATGCTGGTAGGTGTGTGCTGGCTCCTAAAGTAGAAGTTTGTTAATTTGGATAAAAGCTGACAAAATGGGTATTTTGTGACCGAGTATATGAGAGCCTGAAGACCTATCCATTTATACCACTCTCCTTCTGTTTTCAGGGCTGGTCTGGGAGCCAGGGTCATGTCTGTATTCCTTTTACCTTCTTGCAGACATAATTTGAACATGTTAATTGACTCAAGTTTGTCTGACTGTAAGCTCGTGGCTCTTTGAGGGTCACGTTCTGTCTCAGATACTGATACTGCGTTTATCACTATCAAGCAGTTAACCTTAGAAGTTCTGGATTTAATTGCCAGACTCCCATGCAGTGTAATGTTAGTTTGACTGGGTCTTGACAGTGTGTGATGCCAGGCTTAATTTTACATTGATTTTGGTGGCATGTGATATTTATAGAAATAAAAACCTGAGATATGATAGAATTGGAAGCTTAATTCATCATTAAAAAAACCCCAAGCAACAACAGAACTTAAAAAATCATTATGTACTAGAGAATTAAAAGTAGAAGTCAGAATTGCAGTGTAGAGGCCAGGGGGATGGCCAGAAACTTGCTGCCTTTGTCAGGTCTCAGCTGGGTATTGTTGTTTATGCACTTGTGAGGACAGTTCATGGTAACAGGGGAGCATCATCAAGTATTTTTCTCTCATATAAAGATGTGGGTTTTTTCTGATATTGCTGGTGACATTAACAAAATTGTGGGGTTAGTATTTTTACTTTTGTTTCCATTTCAAGTACAGTTTTTCTGTATTACTCTTTATTTTTGCTACTGAAAACGTATGGCACTAACAAATACTTTGAGGCTGCTCTCTGCTTTTGCTTTTCCTAACATCACTTCATTAGAAATGCTTCAGCCTTAGCAGTGTTTTGACTGAGGAGCACCAGCAATGTGATTACAAGGTAGCCTTCCATAGGCTGTAGTTATTCCTAACAGATATAAATGCTGTCTGGCATCTGTTCCAATTGATCTCAGAGAAGGCCCAGGAAGAAAAACAGACAGAGATAAAATGTCCCATAATCTAATTTGCCATCTTGTGGTAATTCAAGTTCTCAAATGTTTTGTTGCTCCTTTTATTGAGACAGATTCTTTATTCCAACATGTTTGCTCTTGATGCGTCTTTTTATAAATTTTAAAACAAAATGGTAGAAAAGCAGTAGGGACTAATTAGGATAGGGCAGTATTCCTAAAGAGTTGCTAATTTATAGGAAATCTGCCTTTTCCAGTTGACTTGACTTTAATCCCATTAAAATATCTGACTTTGCACTGTAGAGAGGGTAAAACTGGCTCTTGGCCCAGAGCGATCTGTGTCAGTTCAGTAGAATTTGGTTCCAAGAACAAGGAAAATGAGTCACGTTGGATGAAATGAGGATTGTTGCAGCTCTAGTCTGACCTTCCTATTACTATTATGTTTGTCTAAGTCTCTGCTCTTCTGAGTGACTGATAAGATCCTTGATTTCATTACAAGGGATTGAAGATTTTAATGAGATGTTGGGCACCTTCCTCTCATATCTGTAACCTTTACTTGATTTCTAAATAACTCTGCTAACCTGTGAATGAGAATCTGATCCTAGTAATTTCCCCTGTGGAATAAGCCAAGAACATTTTTGTTATTAGAGATGTCTATTTGATTTGAGACTAAAATTCTTTCAATGGTTAGGTAAAATCTGATATATCTCTCAGCTCCCTCTTCCCTTATCACTTAAAATTCATCAGTTAGCTTGTGTATCAGACTGGGAGGTGGTGAGGGGAAAGTGGCAGTGGAGGGAGAATGGAGCTGTAACACTGTTTTCTTCCAAAAGCTGCTGTAAAGTACAAAGATACCTGCATTTTGTGTGTGCTTGATGCTATAGTAAGCAAAGGAGACTACTAGTCTAGAGGTAATGGGATTTTAGCTTTCATTTAGATTTATCTGCTTGTGCTGAACACATAATACCTTTTTGTAGCTTTTATTGATCTGCTTTGCACTGAAAAAGGAAAGAGAATTTGCAGTTCTTTAAATCGATTTTACCTCAGCTTTTGTTAATGTTGGGTATTTTGTGTTGGTAGCTAGCCTTTCATGGTGGGTACTTTTTCTGAAGGGAGTTTATAAACTCCTTTAGTTTCAAAAGTACTGCTTAAGTGAACTTTTACTATGAAAATGACCGGCAGAGGGTGACTCTACATAATGGCACTGCAAATGAGACTATTAATGGCATTGAAGACATACAAAATTTAATCTCACAGAGGCGCTCCTCTTCTAGAAGGTCTTAGACATCAGCACCACTTATCACCACTTTCCTCCAGTTTACTTCTCTAAATTCCAAAGATCTGTTAATGGAAGATCATCCCTTATCACTAAAACTGATTGAAGTACATGAATTTAGTGAGAACTTAGAACCTTGGTTTTACCCAAGTTTGAATCAATTGCCCTGACTGGGCTGTTTCAGGCAGCCTTGTGTGTGTGCAGCTGCTACTGAGCCCAGGTGTAATAGCAGTGTTCCGGGGGCTGCAGGGACATGCTTGGCCAGACTGAGGGAATGACTGATCCATGTCTACCAGAATCCCATAGGAGAATGTGCATTCCTGCTTTTAATGCTGTTACATTTTTTTAATGGAAAGAAAATAATGGGCTGTTCTGCAAGAATCACTGAAAATATGTTCCAAGACTCCGAGAAAAACATAAGGAATATGTCTGGGTTTATTTTCACTGCACGTCAGCTTCCCTGGGTATTTCCAGTGTATTTCTCATCCCACGATAATTCCCCACATGGCCAGCCTTCAGAATCCCCTAAGGGAGGGAACCTGGAGAATAGTGCACTTAAAATTCATTCCTAAGAATCTGAGTCCTAATTTCTCTGTCTAGACAGTCTCTTTCTTCTGTTTTGATAGTAAAACCAAAACTTCCCATGCTGCGTTGCTAATACGTGGATATGCAGTGTTCAATTTTAATTCTTCCTGGGAGAAGAACAGCAAGTTTTAAAACACGTTTGAAAATTACAAATTATAAATATCTTCATTGCCTCAAGTTTGCTTAATGGAAGACAAGGGATGTCCCAGCTTTCTGACAACACCCAGCAGGGCTCTGGAGGACCAGGTTCACACCTTTCCATCTGGCAGATGAAAGGAATATTGCAGTTCTTCCTGAGAAAAAGGAGAACTTGGATGAAAATGCTGTATCTCTTTTGCGTGAATTACAGAAATAACTGCAAAAATGCATCATGCTTAAAGAAACTGAATCAAGTCTCTGGATTTTAGTTCACATAGAAATGATTTTCTTCATCAGTTGAAACAGAATCTGACTTGAGCAGATGAATTGTACTGAGAATATGCAAGGGGAAAACTAAAAGAAAAGCAATTGAGAAGCAGTCAGAGTTTCCCATTACTTAATGAATATCATTTGATCCAAACAGAAACATGCTGAACTCAATGCTGAGGAGGAGAACCTGAAATACAGCTCATCAGAGCATTCAGGGTCTTTTTGCGTGCTGAAAAGAAGTATTACATTATTTTCTTGTTAAAATAGATGGTGCAAACATAACCATAACCAACACCGCATTAATTAAAGACTTTAAAACATGCACACTTCAGTTCAGCCAACCAAACTCTGTCTGTAAGTAAACTGGGCTCCACTAGTGTTTGTTCTTTCCAGTTACAGAGCTGTTGCAATTCTGAGCCATAAAAGGACGTCCTTGGGGAGCAAGTAAACTGTTGAAGTGAACAGTGTGTGTTACAGGTTTACTCTAATAAATGGACCAAGGAGGGTACACTGCCTCATCAGCAGGCTCGGTTACCTGGTGAGATGTTCTGACTGCACAGCTGGAAGCAGCAGCTCTTCCATTTAGACCTGTGATAACTTTATACTTCACCAAAAAAAAGGTTGTTGGTGTTTTTTTTTTTTTTTTTTT
>VZRN01003680.1:650734-705655 GCA_013397935.1 Dasyornis broadbenti
TGTTGTTTTGTTTTTTTTTTTTTTTTTTTGTCCTACATAGAATCTTTAACTATCTGTTCTTAAGCTGGTTTGTTTGGGAAGAGCCGAGGTAGTGCTTTTGTGTTTGTAGTCGAAAAATGTATGGATTAAACATTGGGTTTGTGAGATATCTTAAAGAGGGCAGGATGTTGATGAAAAAAGAGTAAGAAAAGATTATTCATGCTTACACCTTGTTTTCTCTTTCCTACAAGGTCTCCTCCTCAGTCCCACTTTGTTAGCTCTGTGTGGAAAAATGATGGTCAGTGCTGCTTTCAACATCCTGTACATTTATACATCTGAGCTGTACCCAACAGTGCTGAGGTAATGGAACAGAGCTTCTGGGTAAATAAAATTGGTTGTCATGCTCAGCAATACTGATTGCTGATGTGCTTTAGTATTTATCTGTAATTATTTTTGCCTGAAATAACAATAGGAGTTCTTCCTGTAATTAAGCAGCTTGCCAGGACTCAAAAGAACTTCTCCCAGCATTCACACATTTTGTACCTGTGCACTCTCCCAAGCTGTATGGCACAACTTGCTCTAGGTCTAAATCCAGAATAAAAGCTTGAAAACCACCTTTTTTGTGCTGCAGTGGTAGGTGCTGTGTTTCTCCCTTCTACTCTTGGGTTTTGGGAGTAAAATTACAGGTGCAACCCCAAATGTAATGATGCAATGGAAGCGTGTGCTAACTTAATCACACCTGCAGTCTATTTACAGTAAGGACTACTGACACAAGTTCTTGTGTATACTTACATCTCCCAAACTGTTTGTTTGCTCACTGGAAAACAAGTGCTTTTCTATGTCTTTCTTATTTAATTAAATATTCGTAATGCAACTCATTTTAACAGTATCTCTATGACTGCCATTTGCTCTACACCATTTAATTGATGAACAGCTGGGTGAAAAAAATCTATTTTTCATAGTTCTTACCAACTCTCTGTGAGGTTACTTTGTTGTCCCAAGATAAATCTGATATAGGAGAATACAATACACAGCCTTGTTCTTCTCACCCGCATCTTGGTTCCATATGACTTTCCAAATGGCACTCGAAGTACGTGTTAAGAGTTTGAGTCATATTGCAGAGGTTTGTTAAGAATAGCAGCTTTAAATCTACTGCAAAACTTGGGCCCAGTTTAGAGAGAGCAGGGAAAGCTGATGAGGAATAAGAAGGTGTCCCAGCTCGTAGAGGTGGACTGTAGCACCACAGCGGGAGGTAAGTGAGGATGGTGACACAAATCCAGGTCATTGAAGGCTTTGGGGAAAAGTTAAAAAAGGTGGAAAAAACTCCGAAGCTCTTAAAAAAAAAAAAGAGTAAAACAATTGGGTGACTTCTTGGATTGTTTGGGTTTTTTTGTTGAGGATCATAAATTACATGTTATAGAGGCTGTAAGTTGGACAGTGAATGCAGCTTCTGCCTTAACAGTGGTGTGGATGGAGGTGGAGTGACTGTTTCTAGATACTGAGCTTGTGATTCCTGGCACAGCTTTAGGGTGAATTGCAAGTGCCAAGCACACTGGTGGAAATTGGATGTGGGGGCTTGTTTACATTCTTCCCATCTAAACTTTTGTATCCTTTAAAACCTCTTTGTTTTCCTTTTTGTTTGTTTTTGTTTAAGTGGCTGCTGATTTTTTTTTGTTGTTTTTGGTTTGTTTTGTTTGGGTTTTTTTGGTTTTTTGTTGTTTTGTTTTCCTGTCCCCTCTGCTTTTCTGGAGTTAATAATCAAAAAAATTAAATCTGAAAACGTTTTAATTTATTACCTTCTGCCTGTTTTGCTCTGTTTTCATGTTACACTGTCATCTTAAGTCCTATTGATGTTTGGTGCTAAGGATGTGACAGCTCATACTTAGCAGGAATTATAGTACTGTTTCAGTGTGTTTGAAACTAAGTGTTTGTAATTAGGAATATTTTTAAAAGGAAATCAAGTAAAGTGCTGCTTCATTTGAGAATCTGCAGTAATATTCTGGCAAAAAATGGAATTTGCATGCCAAATTCACAGACCACTAGTGGAAAACACGCAAGATTAAAGGTAGTTTAAAAAATTTGCAACTTTATTAGACAAGTCGTGTTTAATATTGTGGCAGATTGTTGCATTAAACCATATGAAAATTCCGGACATGTGGCAGTTCATGCATTTCACAATGTTTAATACCTTTCTGTTACTTTTAATTGCAAATATTGTAGTTTGTGCAAGAGAAGTGGTGCTGGGTGTTAAATTTAAAGCAAGGCAGCAGCACCATCTAATGGCGTCTGCAAAGCTTTGCAGTGCTCGTGGCATCACTGACACGTCATGGGATGAGGCATGGACGTTCAAAGGCAGAGGACGTAGGATAACTATTTTTTTTCCTTTTTTTTTTCTCCAGTTGGATATTTTGCAGAAAAAATAAGTCTTTGGTCCTACTGCTCCTTCTTTTAACCTAATTATTGCATGAGGCATGAGGACTGTTAGGCATACATTTTAAAATAGCTGGTTCATGCAGCAATGACAAATACTTCTCGTGCTAGAAACAGGGCAGTGCTGTAGGCTGGGGAGTGTTCATGCTTTGGGCTTTTCTCCTTTTTGATGTGTCATTGAAGTACCCGTGGGGGAAAAGAAGGCTAAAAATAGAAAACTTCACTGCTGTTGCATTTTGGACAAAGAGTAAGGTTGTCTTTGGGGACAAAATGTCATCATGGGTCTAGTAATAGAGCTATAAGAACAAACTTCTTTTTTTGTGAGAAAATGGTTGCAAAATGATGATGCTCCTGTATGTGATGGGTAAAACCAGCATGGGCCCATTGGACTGCCTAGGATAGCTTTTCTGCCTCTTTTCAGCAATTACTAAGCTATTTGTGTGTCTTGGGTACCACATTATTCTGTATAGCCCAGGCTGTTGAGTTCTGAATTAAAACTCCCATAAGGTCTTCTAACAACTGCTTTCATTTTGGACTGGAATTGAAATGACACAATTTGCATTTGGGATTACCTTTTACCCTGTTACCTCTCAGCAGAAAAAGCCAGCAGACTTCTGGGTATGGACAGACTTGGGGGCTGTGGAAAAGATGCTTCCTAAGGAATGGTTCACCCACAGATTTCTGTGTCTCATCATTCAAGGATTTTTGATGACTGGGGAGTTGCTTGGTGTTGTCTTGTGGGGTTTGGGTCAGTGTTGCCTCAATTGAGAAAGCACCAAAGTCACTGGCTTCCCATCAGCTCCCTCCATCACCTTGTTTCCCTTCCCCTGTGCAAAAGGCCATTAGGAAGGGATGTGCAGGTGGGTGATACTGGGATACTGGTGACCCCTGTCACTGCTCTGCTTGTCTTCTTTAACCCTGTCACTGTGCTCCTGGAGGAGGGAAAGGGTGAGCAGGAGCAGCTCAGCTCAGCTGTGAGACTGAGGATGATAAGGGAGAGGAAGCAATCAAGAGATTAGAGAGAACAGCCACCATGAGTTTGTTCTTGTTGTCTCACTAATGATGGTGCCCGTGTCAGTCTCTGAAGGGGCTGTTACAGACTGTGTGTAGGATATAGAGGTGGAATATGTTTCCATTTGATCAGGATGTAAAATACTCTAAGGCCTTTTAAACTTCTTTTAAAAAGGATCCTGCTGTTCTAAGCCATGCTTTGATTATTACAGTCTAGATGAGATTCTTTTAACCTTGTGTGAAAATGGAAGGGAGCACAGAATTCAGCAGCCCCCGTAGTGCCACATCTGGCCGGATGTTGTCAGGCTTCACATTAGCAAATAGTGACTTTCTGTTTGGAGGTAAGCACTGCCTTTTCAGCTGTGCACCCTGAGGCTGCTCCAGCCTGACTGCAGATAGCATTCAGCATCCCTTGAAGATCCTGTCACACTTTGAAATCATTCCCCATTCAGTATGGGGATGTCCCGATAAATTGCCTTATATGGCATTTTGGAAAACCTCTTTGTTCAAACCTTTGTGAGGGGTTTGAAAGGTTGTGATTTTACCTTACCTGCAGCCAGTTCAGGAAAACCTTTGGAGTAACTGCTGGAGGTCTTTAAAAACTTCATTTAAGTTAAAGTCTACTAAGTATTCGTATTTATAAGTTTGCTCTGACAGTGCTATCACATGTTTATGCATGATTCAGTTGTGTATTCTGAAAGTACAAATCTTTCATCCTTTGTTCAAAACAGAAATGCTGGCTTGGGTGTCTGCTCCATGTCTTGCAGATTTGGGGGCATTTTGGCTCCGTTTGTGCCATCTATGGTAAGATTATTTTTGAGTTTTCTATTTAACTCAGATTCCTTAAATTTCTCTCAAAAGCATCTTTTTGATATCGGTAGAACATATGCTTATATTCCTTGAAAAAAGTTGTTTCCATGAAAAGTTAAATTATGTTCACTCCATTTTAAGAATTAATAAACAAAACTTTTTAAAATACCTAGTATTTTATTGGTTTTTGAAATAGTCTAATATTCTGTGTTGTGTAACTATTCCATGTGTTAGTGAAATGACTGTCTTATAATGCATTTGCTACTGCTAAGTCTCACTCAGTATCTGAATTCTCTTAGACATGTTAAAAAAAAAGTTGTCATATGAAGGTGTTTCTGTGAAATGGTATTTTTTGGGTTTCTTTGCTCTACCAGTATATGGAAGATTGCACCAACTGCCAGAGTGACAAGTTGTAGTATTTTAGTTTTGACTGCAGTTTGTGTATTTTAAGAGCAGGAAAAAATGCTGTGCTTTTACTATGTATTTTGAATTTTAGAAATCTCTTAGTCCTTCTGTACCATTCGTGGTGTTTGGAATCAGTGGACTGTCAGCAGGATTCCTGACTCTCCTTCTGCCAGAAACACTAAATAAGCCAATTGCTGAGAGCATTGAAGACCTGGAGAGTCACAGATACCAAGTGCTCAAAAATGAAGAGGCAGAGTAATTTTTTTTTTTTTCTCTACCTTTGCATTATTCTCCCCTGTGTCATTTGTGAGCCGCAACTGCTTGTGTCTTGATTAGATTGTGCATTAGTGAACGTGTGCAGGAAGTTTCTAGAGCCATCTTTCTCCTGCGTTTAATGGAGATGAAATTTATTCCTTGGCTCTTAAGGACAAAAAGGCTAACAGGAATCACCTGTGGGCATTAAATTATATGTATTCTGTTTCCTTAGGGAAAAGTCTAAAATAATCAAGGACAATACATCCAGCACCAGTTCTGTGCTTTTTAAATTAAAACAATTAGGCATATTTTTCATATATTGGATTGTGCCTCTTTGTCATGTTTATAGTAGAGCGTAATCTACTCTTAATGTATATTGGAAGAAGTGTTTTATCCTTGACTAATCTCCTGGGTTAAAGCCATTTAAAGTGTTTTCCTGTTGTTGATATGCACTAAATTCAACTTCTGAAGTGGGAAATGAAATTTTTGTTTGATTCAACAGACAATAGGATAGAAAATGGGAAGTATATCCTGTAAGTTTGGGAATGGTTTCCCAGAAGAATTAGTTTTCAAAAGGAGGAGTAAGGGAGAGGATTTCTATAAGAAGGGAATTGTTAGGTTAGAATTAAGCAGGCCTAGTGTAGAAATAAAAGACTATGTGGTTTTCTTATGTTTTTTCTTGATAAGCTATCTTGTTAATTATCTGGTAATTATTGTACTTAATCAGTTTAATCATACTACACACACTCTTCTGCTTTCTTTTTATGCCTAATACAGAGTAATGCTGCATTCAGCTGAAATGGAAAAAAACCCCTGAGCGTCTTCAAATACCGTTTCACTTCTAATTTCTTAAAAAAATCAATGAATTCTGTTTTTCACTTTAATATTAGGCTATAAAATAGGACAAGAAAAATACAACATGCAAAACGTTTTTCAGTAATTATTTCTCTTCTGTCTGACAGGCAAACCAGTTAGAAGAAAACACTTGAGTGTGAGGCCTGTCTGGAAAATGAAGCCTGCATTGAGAACTTGAAGGGCAGTCTTGCCCCAGATATCTGACAGGAAACATTTGAGGACTCATGTATAATGCTGTTTGTAGCATGCTCAACAGTTTTGATGTGGAGGCAAATGGAGAAGATGGAATAAGTTGATCAAAGCTTGTGAGAAAAGAGCTGACAAATCTGTGCATTAAATTAATGACTTAACAAAAGCATACTTCAGAGGTTTGGACTTCTCTATAGCTTCTTGAAGTGAAGTATTAATTTATTTTACAAAATGTAATTGCTAGCTTCAGATGAAGCTATAATGTTGTAATTGAAGTGATGTGTATAATTTAAAATTTAGATGCCTTATATATTCTGTCAAGCTGGATTTGTGCAAAGGAGCAGCATTTTGTATATGCTAATTTTCTCTACAGGTTTTTTGCCTTGAAATTACCGTATATGCCTCATGCTGTGAAGAGACCAAAGATTTGTATGGGCTGTTGACCTTACTATATCTAGCATAAGAAACCTGAGTGGGAGATAAATAATACTGTATTGGAAAAACTGCCAGGACTTGAAGAGGTACCTTTAGAGGAGATGATGAGTAACCTTTTAGAGAAAGGTTATTCAGTTCTAGATGGACATGTGGAATGAGAAAGAATTGAACATGATTTGCATATCGTATATATATGTAGTGGTGTATAATCCAGTATATTTCACATAATCAATTGGGAATTCTTCCTGCAAGGGGAACAGTGATTGTCTAACAATTAATGTATTTATGTTGGAATAGATGCATCACAAATGTTACAGGTTTTTTGATGACAAACACAATTTTATTACTAAAAAAAAAAAAATCTTTATTATGAATACTGCTTTTTCCAGGATGTTTACCCAGGTGTATTTGAAGAATACGTGTATTGTTTGATTTTAGCCCTTTAATGTACTGATAGGAAAAAGTCACTGCAAGGTGTTTTGTATTTTGAGAAGTTCCACAGTTGATGAATAGTTCTGCAATTGAACAAGGACCTGTGGAAGTGTGTGTGCATTTTTATACACAGCTTTCCCTGCCTGGCTGCCTCACAGAAATCTGTGCCATGCCCATGTGTGCTCCATGGGGAGCCTGACCAGGACCCCAAGCAGTGATGATCAGAACAATGTTTAGGTAATGTTGACATGTAGGTGGATGGCATGTGCATTGCCTTAACCTCCAGCCATAAAGCTGGATGACAAACAGCCAATAGAATGTGCTGCAGACTTTTATCTTCTGATGATTTATTTATTCATGAGGATTAGAATTGAGTTTGGAATATTTTTTTCCTCACTAATATTAATGCCTTCTATTGCATTAACATTTATAACCATAGTAACTATTATACCTCTTCAAAGGTATAATTGGGTCAGCAGGGATATGGTAAAGACCAAGTTTTTTTACTGTAGACTTCAGGTTTTATATTACAGGAAATAAAGTTTAATAAGAAATAGAATCATATAAAGTTGTATTCCCAAAGCAGAGACAAGACTCTGGAACAGAAGGATCATAATGGTACCATTATGTCGTGGGAATGTATTTCTCCCTCCTGCACTGCATCAGTGCATTTTTCCTCTTAATTCAACATTATGTGAAAAAAGGGAAACAAAGATAACATGCATTTGGAATATGTTTATTTCTGCTTTATTTGACCTGGAATGAATGAATTCTTTGCCTGGGGTGACTGCGTGAATTTGGTGGATTGATGACCAGAAAGCTCTGTGTCCTGAAAGAAGTTAATGATCTTTCCAGCAGCCCTGGCATGACTCATGGTACCTGGAGCTCTTTTTATGAGCCTAGGCCAGTGTGGAAGCTGGTTTGATATTTTGTCTCCAAGATACAAGAAACAAAATACACACAGAAACCTCAACTTCCATTTTTTTGCTTCTCAAGATTTCCATTCAATTTAACACCTTATTTACCATTTTACTTTAGATATGCTTGCTGCCCTTTGGTATTGCTGTATAAAATGATACTGTTTGGGGGGAAAAATTGTGGTTTTCCAGTTTGGAAATAAGGATATTATGTGAAGCTTTATTAAAATATTTTCAGTTGGACTAACGTCATCAGTGCACGGAATGTTAAAAGGTCTTAAAGTTAAAAATCTGTGTGTCATTCATAACTGTGTGTGTCACAGAAAGTCAGAAGAAGCAGCATTTTTGGTCAAATAATAGCTTTTTAGAGTATGTATCTTCCATTAAAGCTTTGACTTTGTAGAATTGGAAATTCTTCACGTAGTGCCACTTCTTCCCCTGTGTTTAATAAGACAAAGCATTTGGCAGAGGGGGGGAATGCCCCAATTCTTTACTCAGTGTGGGACCATCATGTATTGTTTTCCTTTTCTCTATAAAAAGACCAAAGGGAACTGAATTAATACACATGGCTTAATTATACACATTAGGTCAGAGTCTCCATCCTTAAGTATCACTTATGGCTCTTTCCATGTGCTTTATTTGTGTGTAGAAATTTGATTGTAATGTTGCATCTGCCCTGTTCATCTGTTTCTGTGTTAGAACAATGTCTTCAGTGTTTTAGCACTTGGTTGTGAAATTGCCTTTCTTTCCTTACCTGTTTTTAAACAGATTTAAAGGCTTTATTTCAGCATTTGAGAAAATTCTCCTGCTTTCTGGATTTTATGCTTCAGCTACAAATCTAAAGGTATTAAAAAAAGAAAAAGCTGGCTGTACTTAAAGACATCTGTGGTGCTTACAGGTGTCCAGAAAGGAAGTCTGAACTGATTTCAGCTTTTTCACTTTCTGTGTTTCTTCTTTAATGTTGTTGCCTTTTCCCCTAAGGTGTGCTGGTTTTTTTTTCTGATTTGGATGCTGAGCAGAGGTGAAGCTTCAACATTCATTTATGCCACCTACTTTTTAATGCCGTTTGCCTGTCATTAGGCAATATTTATCCTTTAAATCTTGGTTAAGTTTGCTTAAGCCCCAGTTTCCATTTCTCCTCCAGCTCATGGCACATTTTGTGGTTTGTGTCACATTCTGTCATTCCACAGCCCTCCTGGCGACTGACTCAGCATGGAGAAGCAACTGGGGTTCAGCTGAACCTACCATGTCCCAGCTCACAAATATCTTTTTTCTTTTGTCATCAGCCAGTGATACACATGCCCACATCGTGTTAAAAAACAGGTCAGGTATAAAGGCAGAGCTTGAGTTCCTTTTTCCGGAAAGCAAACTTTGCCCGGTATTCGTGCCAAGCTCATCTCAGTGATCTTTTTCATTATCCCATTTTATGTTTCATCAAAGCTGTTTCTTCCTTTGTTGGAGCACTTTGTTATTGCTTGCAGTGAAGGCTGTGGATTCGTATTTAACATTTATCCTTTCAAATCTGAGTGAAGTACAAATAATCCTTTGCTCTGTTGACTAATGCTCTTGCAGATAAGCAGAATAGAAAGGAAAAGGCAAACTTTTCACACTACTATCTGTAACCAGCTAGTTGTGCCATTCAGTTTTTAGTTTGCTTGGGGCAAATAACTATCATATATTACAGCATGCAAGAGATCTAATTTTTTCATGCAGTGAGTTACCAGCAGTTCACTGGAAAGGTCATCTTTTGTTGTATCACTTGCTACAGGAGATGTAAAATTTCCTAGAGTTGGTTTCGGGAGATGCAATCCTTTCATTAGAGTTAAATCCATGAAAATAGTGGGTAGATGTTCTGCTGTAGGCCAAGTATATGTAAATCTGGGATGATCTTTTCTTGTAGTAGCACCCTTGCTTTGTACCAAGACTGGTAGACCGCAGTAGCTGCGGATGTTTGTGAGAGAAAAACAATGTGGTTGAAGAGTAGCAGAGGGAATCAATCTGTTTCCAACTTCTGCATACTTGTGTTACGATCCTGAATTAGGCCAGGCTCTTTTAAACTTTTGATATTAAACAATGACAGTCCTTTCTATACTTGGTACACCCTGAATAGTCTCCTGGTTCAGGACATTAGGTTATATTGAGATGAATAAACCAGAAGAAAAAAGTGTTGCAGCAATTTTGATAGCTTTAGAAAGCCCAGTATGGCTCTGCCTGGTCCAGTTTGACAGGGTGGGTTCCTACAGTGTCCAAAGACTCCTGAAAGTGTGTAACTGATGTTTTTCCATCTTGGAAAGAATTGTGTAAAACAATGCTCAAGCATGGGATAACAACCTAATCATGCAAATAAAACAAAGGCTGAATAGACTGGCTGACCCCAAGTAAGTTTTTCAGCAACTTCAGTCACTTGGGCTGAAAATTTCTCTTGGTATTTGTCTACCAGGTAGTAGTACTGTCAACATTATGTTGAAAGGCTCTAGGAAAAGCTGGTGATTATGCAGATCTTTTTAAATTCAAAGGGATTCTGCATCTGCAACAGTTCATTTCTTGTTTGTCACAGCCTCACTCATATAATTTTCTACCTCCCTGCACCTTTTTTGCTACTATCGCATCCATAGTGATGTAGAGCCTGACTGAATTCTCATTCCTCCACACCAATGCATGAAGGAAAAGAAAGAGACTGCAGTATATTTAAGGCTCACCTAAGGAAATCAGAATCTATGTACACAAAATAAAGCTGCTCCCTGTATATCCAGGTTGAAAAAAAATTGCTCTTTTCACTATGCTGTATGTCATGGTTGGTCAGATTTATAAATATCGGTGTCAATGTTCAGTGAGAGCTAGCTCTGAAGGTTGCTAGGAGTCCAGCAGCTGCAGTGTTACACTCAGCTCCCTCTCCCAGCCTTCTGCTGCAACTCCAGAGTTGTGTCACCTGTTCCAAACCATTTTTAAAAATCCTCACAATAGTATATATCATTGCTTTCCAGATACCTTTTTTTTTAAAGGCTGCCTGATCCCATGATTTCAAGGCTATGATATGACAGTCAGTATCAGCAGTCTGTCATTGCATTTTGTTCCTTTCATAGTTTTAGATTTGCTGCCTCTCGGTTCCACAGCAGATGCCAGCGATCAGGAATAACGAGAGTGAGTAGGAGTGCTTGACCTACAGATACACCCTGCAGTTCAATGCTATATATTTTGTATTGTCTGTTTTATCATTTTCTGAAAATGTACCAGTTATTTCTCTAAGTGGGCACTTTTCCAAGGCCTCTTACTTTTTTATCTGTGTGTGTGCCTTGATATGGGTAAGCAAATGGCTCAAAATGCTTGTGTGAAGCTATTCCCTCAGTGTGTTGTGTCCACTTCCCACTTGTGCTGATAAACCAGCAGCCATGGCCTCTGTGTGGGGTCAGAGAGAGGGGATGATCCTTTCTCCCTGCTCCTCACCTGGAAATAACTTGGCATATTAGACCTGGTAGTTCTTAAAAATAAAGCCAACCCACCACCACCACCCCCCAAAAAAACCCCAAGCAAAAGCATCCCAACACAGGTGAAAATTTTGTTTGGAAATAAAAAACAAAGGAAAAACAATGACTTATGCAGCAGTTAGTAATTTCTGCTGAAGAATGTATCAGAGAAAAGTAAAATTGGCAGGAGGACTCTTGCAGCTGTGGTCCTAACAAATTGATACGGATCTAATTTGGCTATTTATTATCTCAAATCCTAGTGGTCTACCAGGAAGGAAGGAAAATAATTAATAATGACAGATTTTAGTTAAAAGTTAATTTATTAGTGGTGAGACTAATTGTGTTCCAGGTGTTCATCAGTTTAGCAAGACAACATTTAACTATCAAATGTTCCAATTACAATATGGTTAATTAAACATGAGTAAGCTGTTGAATTTACAAACATGCAACTAATTATATATAATTACACTCAGTGGCCTTATGGTATGTGGCATGCAAGATAGATGTGATATTCAAAGCGTTTTGTAAGATTTTGTAAATCTGCTCTTCGTAGGAAACTGATCACTATACATTAATACATAAATATTGACAGCTTGCTGTGGTTTTTAAGGGATAAATCTACTGTTGATAAGTGCAGTGAGATACGGAATTAACAGATCAATTAAGAACCATAAAAAAGGCAGAGAGGAGAGTGGAATCTGCTTGGAACTTGCAATTCAACCATCTAAGTCTTATGTGGATTGGCAACAGCTGGTGGATCCTTGCTACTTAAATTCTTCTAGGTTTTAATAATGTGTGATCAATGTATGGCGGGAGCTGCAGGTGATTGGGTCACCCTTAGGAGCAACTCCACAGGAGAAGTTTGGTGAGGGGAAGGGGTGTGTCCTTGAGCATCGAGAACCTCTGGGCATGGTTTTCAAGCCTAGGGTTTAGTTGTGGTTTTGCTGGGTTTCCTGGAGAGGGTGAGGAAATGTGGCTGTACAGTGGTAACTGGTGACTTTCAGACAGATTCAGAGGGTGGGAATGGGGCGAAACCGCCTCCCCTTTAAGCCAGTGCTCTAAAAAAATGTGGAATCGCAGAGTTGAGTAACGGAGGTGAATGATTTACACCGAGTCCTTCATCTTCTCCATCTCTGTCACAAGAGGAGGGAGGCGCTGCCCAGGCAGCTCCTATCTTGTGGGGAGCGTCGGCCCACAAGATAGGGGCCAGCGGGCCCACAAGACGGCAGCTGGGGACGACGGCCTATGGGAAGGCGGCCGGAGACGGTGGTCCACAAGACAGTGTCCGGTGGCCCACAAGACGCTGGCCCAGGAACGGGCGGCCGGGGTCGCCGGCGCACAAGATGGAGGACGGAACCCCACAAGATGGCAGCCGGGGCAGGCACCCTACACGGTGGCGGCTCACAAGATGGCGGTCGGAGAAGGCAGCCCACTAGACGGTTGCGGGGGCCACGAGGCGCAAAAATCCACAGTAATACTAGGCAACTCAGGTAAGAAATCACGTCCTTTATTCCTTAGTCATCAGTCAACATTAGCCTGATCATTAGTAATGGAAGCAAATGAACATCAGACAACATGCTTAAGTAATTTTTATTGGTACTCCTTAAATTTCTAGTTTGTTTTTCACTGACAGAGGTGTGTTCTCTTGTTCTTTTCGTATGCTGAAGTATATATCAGAAAGGGAGAACAGTTCTTTCTGTAATGGAAGTTTATGCAGATATCTAGTACCAGAAAGTAGTCCTAATAGCAGTATTAAAGCTATAATGGATTTATTACTATCATGGGTTTTCCTAAACCAGGAGTGCAGTGTGTGAAGTGAGGCGTTTTTAATTTTCTTGTCCTGCACTGAGATGGAATTATGCATTGAATTTCCTTGTCCTGTTAAGGACAATCCAGCCGGGCTGTCAAATACAGCACTGGGGAGCAGTGTGGCTGTGCTGGATGAGTGCCAGCCTGCTAGGATCTCTTTTTTGGGCAGAGAAGGCCTTTCATCCCATGTTGTGGATAATGCAGAGCTGGCCCTTGGGTGGAGTAGGCTTTGCTCTTGCCCCTGGCTGTGCTGGGCTCCTGTTCTTTGTTCCTACTGGTTGCTAGAGAAATAATTTCTGTTCTGAAGGTCTAGAAACAGCATTAAGAAGTTTAATATTTTTTACTTGGTTTTTTTTTTGGTTTTTTTGGTGAGCAATAAATTATAAGGAAATAGAATGAAAATAAAGTTTTATTTTGTGCCTTTCAGGCAATTTTTATACTCTCGTCTAACTAGAAGGTTAAAGGAGCAAAATAATATTGACGAAGTGTCTGTTTTTTACTTAAGGGCCCTTGAAAGTTAATCAATCAATTTGTGCCCTAAACAGTGTAAGCTCTGTGGTTCAGAGGGGTTGGGGGAGAATTCACCTGGCTTTTCTAGCTTTAAGAGGATGGCAGGGCTAGAAGCAATCTGTGGTGACCATGTTTGCCTGTGCCTCGATGGGATTAAGATGGGGTGCTGTACCTGACTGGAATGGTGTTTTCTCTGTATTTAATTGACCGTTGCAGGTTGTGAACAGCCCATTAGCTAATGTATTTATGTGTCTTTGGGCTACTGCTGAGTGGTTGATAGCCTTTTATCTTGCATTTGTTACAGAAACGCTTAAGGTAATTTGAGAGAGCTTGAAGAAAGCATGGCAAAAAGGCAGAAAGGTGGGTTTTCTTGTTTTGCTTATTAATATGGAACTATAACTTGAAGGCTTTGTTCAAGAGGATTAAAATGCATTTAATGGAACTGCAAAAGAAACTTCTAATTCTTATTACCCAAGTACTCTATCAATGAAACTTTGCTCTTGAAAAATGAACAGGGATGTAAAAGATCCTCTGACCTCCAGACCTCTTCCAGTGCTGTAGCCATCCTCTGGACACATCAAAGCAGGAGTAGTCAGGGAGAAGGGTGGTCTCTGGCTTTGGGACAGCTGTGGGGAGATTTGGCTGGCTTTGAGAAAAGAGCCTGGTGATTCCTGCTTCTCTAGAGGTCAGTAATGTGGATGAGGGCTCCATGTCTGCTGGTTCCCCAGCCCAAATGTGTGTCATGACCCTTTATATTGCCCCACTGAGATGTCAGGTGGCTGTTTGCATTCAGGTAGATTACTGATTGTAGATGTTAGCAACATTAAGGTTTTGTTTTTATGTTAATACACACATGCGCACACTCATACACACATGTGTATATTGTAGCAAGATTAGTTGGTTTTCATTTAGAGAGTTTTTCTCTGATAAAAACCCCACAGACACAGACACTCCCCAGACAGCCACATTTTTCTCCATGCGTTTTTAAAATCCATTCAAGGAACTTGTCAATCTAATCTGGAATAAATTGCTCCAAATGAAAGAGATTGTCCAGACTAGCTTCTGCATTCCCCCTGAGCTTCTGGTCCCATCATGTTGGGATAGCAGCCTGGCTCTGCTGGCTGTGCCTTATCTTTACTCCAGAGGGAACATGGCTGCTCCCTTCACAAGCAGGCTGCAGTTATGTGGAGTTAGAATTAATATATCTCCCAAAATGTGGGTTTGGTCTCTGCTTTCCACTATACCCTAACTGCATGGAATGCAGTGAAGTTGTGAAAGGACTGTGTGTTGGAACAGGGAGAAAAAGGAAGGTTTCAAAATGGGCTTGACCTTTGAGCTCCGGTTTACTGCTTTGAGAAGGAAACCCCTGCTCTTGCTTCACTGTGGTTTCCTCCCTGTTCAGGTTTGTGCCTTTGCCTATTGGATGATGCATGTGACAGCTGGACTGGTGTTTTTAATCTTGCTCATTTACACTGTGCAGTCCTCTTTCCCTCTCTCCTCTCAGAGAAGCTGCTGTCTGGTTTTATCAAACTTTGGTGCTGAGGCATGGATGCTGGTGCTCTCTGCTGTCTTCTGGGTGAGAGCTTTGCCTTCAGGTTTCTGGGACCAGCTTAGTGGACCAGCAAGCTCAAGGTTATGCTTGCTCAAAGCCTTCTAAAACAGTGGAAGGAAAGAAAAAGCAAAGTACAGGAAGCTGCATGGAAACCTTGAAGAAACTCCAGTGAAGCCACTTAATGACTGTGGAAAGGGCTGAGTAAAACATGAAAGAAAACTACTTGAGAACACAAAGTAAATGGCCATAAAATTGGTGTTTATGCATGAGCAGATTTGTGAAGACTTGCTTTCTGCTTCTAGTTTGTGTTTAATTAAAAAAAACCTTCAGAAGGTTTTTGTTGAGTTGTGATTATAACCAGGTTAGTTTGAGCAGAGAGAAAAGAAATGGAAAGAAAAATAGAAAGAAATAAAAGCAGCTGCCTGTAGCAGGCAGTGAGGGTGAGCAGGTAGTTTGCCCTGAGTGGGCTGATGGTAGTTTGCCCTCATCCTCTTCTGCACCAAGCCAGAGGGTGTTTTGCCTTTGATGTCCCAATGGGGATTGTGTCACCTATCCATATGAGAAGAGCTTTTTCGTAATTGCGCTGAAAACAGTGGGCTGTGATCACAGGCTTAAGAGAGCATCTGGAGACTGCATGTGTGTGCTTTAGTCCTTGTTTTTGCCTTTGGGAGGCATGAGGTGTCAGAGGCAGCTGCAGGGCTGAGGGAAAGGCTGGGGCTGCCCCAGGCTGGGCATGGCCACTTCCAGCAGTCCTGTGGCTTGAGCCTCACCCAACCCCTCAGCCCTGCCTGACACACCTTGGGGGCAAGGCAGTGAGAGGGAGAGAGCAATGCCAGGAGAGGCACAGGAGTTGGGAGTGAAGGAGAGAGGATGAGCTGGGGAGAAGAGAGAGTAATTTTTTTTTGTTTACTCCCTCAACCTAGTTTAATTGGTAAGAAATAACATGAATTTTCTCCAAGTTGAATCCCTTGTGCCTGAGATGGTAATTGGTAGGAGATCTCTCTGTGTTTATCAGTGTTTGTATCTTCACCCATGGACTTTTTCACCACATTTTCTCCCTGCTTCGGTGAAGAGGGTGAGTTACAGTGGCTGGGCAGGCATTTGGCAGCCAGCCATGGTCAACCTGCCACAGAAGATACTTAATTGACCACTAAAACATACCTGTGGTGGGGGGGTTAGAAGCAATAATTCTGGTATTGACCACTGCTGGGGCCTCTTGTGCTCTCCAGCATGCTGGTCGCAAGGAGCTGCCCTGAAACACTGCTCTCCAGGTGTGTCAGGAGCAACAATGGAAATTGTACCACACAGCAGCTCATGTACAGTCTTAGATATTAAACTGTCTCCCCTGAAGCAATGAATGGATCACTTACATATGTATTAGTGTGTGCTTCCTAAAAAGTATTTCTTGGTTCTTTCCAATTTTTAAAATTTATGTGTTTGGAACAGGTGGTTTTGGGCCAGCATTTTGCTGCATCTGGAAGAGGAGAACATGGTGTGGCTCTCAGGGGTGCAGCAGAAGAGATTACAGCCCTGCCAAAATTCATGCCAGGTTGGTAAGGTCAGAGAAAAAAGTTGAAAAGTACATAGATGCTGTTAATCATCAGGGTTTGCGTATTTGAATATGCACAATTCACTCACACAAGGGACAGCAAGCACTACAAAGCCAGAGTTTTAACCTGGCAGGTCTCTCTAGGCTGCATCCCCACTGAGTTTGGTGGTATTTAATAGATCTTGGGTGTGTGAGCAAGAACAGGATGTGACCTGCTCTTAAGCAAACACAAAACAATTAAATATTAATTGTAGAAAGGACGATCCTTACTGCTTTGAGATGTTTTGTACCCACGGGTGTGTAGCAGCTTCTGCTTGGAAATGGAAGCACTAAATCAGAGAGTGCGTTTTGTGGGAACTGCAGGTGGCAGTAGGGGCTAAGTTTTACAGAAAAAATATTTTAAACTGCTGCTGTCCACAGTAGCTTGGCATATGGCAAAGATTGGAATCTCTGCAAGAGCCTTCTCTTAAAGCCAACACTCCATGTTTTTAAGGACTTGTCAGCTCCTTTCAGGTGTGATGTTTACAATAAGTGTAATGATACTTCCTGCTCCCTTTGGAATGCCCTGCATTGCTTTTTTTTTGGGAGAGGCGGTTCTGAGGGTTGTTTCACAGCATTGGCACCAATCTATAAATATTCACTGAACTATGCTTTTATTTACTGTGTTCCAACTGAGTAAGTAACTTATGTGGTATATTACTTACAGTTACCACAATCAAAGTTATGTCTGTTTGAATTTAAGAAGTAGGTCAATCGCTCTAAGTTAACTCTGGTACTTTCAAGTCATGTGTGTTATACTGAAGGACCTTGAACAGATCTGAGTGAACTTAAATGCAGGGCATTTGGGCAGTCTCAGTTTGGTTTCCAGTCACTCAGAAGACTTTAATTCAACAATTAGCAAAGAAATAATGAACAGACTGTTGTCCCCTGTGCTGGATGTATTTTTGACTTAGGAGTTAGTTACCTCTCATCAAGTGCTTTCTCTTTTAGGATATACATTTATTTGTCTTGTTCAGTCAGAATAAAGAGTATATTTAGGTTTATTGCACATCATGGGGAACTTGAGAGACACAAAGCACTGAAATAAAGGTGGACTTGTGTGGTGCAGACAGCTCATTGTACAAACAGACATGTGCCAGTGTGCTCTCCGTATGCTGGGATCAGCTGGCAGGGTATGTTTAAGTTAGTTTATTCTGGCTTATGATTAATTTGGACAAACTTTCCAAAACACCTAAGGTTGCTGTTTCTAAGCTCTGAGGTGAGGCTTAGTACAGACGAATCAGAGCAGTGTTTAAAACTGACAGTGTTTAAAAAGTACTAATTGCTGTTAGTGATAAAGTTATACCATAATAAGTGAAAATCCCAGAGAGACTCATGCTGTTGAGGCAGGGTCAGTTCAAAATTTGCAGTAAATGTTCTTGGTAGCGTGTTTTCCAATTAAAAAGCAATAGCAAAGTACTTAGATGCATTGCTGGGAATTAAATATTTCTCTAGAGCTAATTGCTTTTGTTGGTAGTTTTTCAGATGTACCCAAAAAGACAACAGATAGTTTGGACTGTGAAGGACTCACCCGTGTTTTGAGAGCCCTGGCACAAAGCACTCTGATGTTGTTTTTCCCCCTTGTGCTTCATCCTTGGTGCTGAGTGCTGATTACAAGCCGTATATCTGCCTGCTTGCTCCTGGTTGGAGCAGGAGTGTCAGGGAATGTCTGTACCGGAGCCAGCGCTGTTGGAGAGCACGTCCCAGCCTCCCGATGGGAAATACCAGCATACACTGTGATGTACAACTGTATTACCTATTAAAAAGCAATTATTTAGGGCATGTAGAAAAGAGAGCACCTTATAAATTAAGCAAAGAACAAAGTGCATTTTAATAACTGTTCCTGTGTAATGGGAATTCTTGGAGCGTGCATATAGTGTTTTACTGTCAGTATGCTGCAGCTGGGGAGGATCCTGGGGAGGGGGCTCAGAAGGGAAAAAGGTGTTCTGTGCACATATTCAATCAGTTTAAAGAAAATAACTCAAGCTGCAGTCATGAGCTCTTCCTATTCCCTTTTCACAAACATTTGTCTGAATTTATTTGGCTGAATGTCTGTTGAGAGCAAATGCCCAGGTTGTGTTGCCTGCCCTGAGAGCCAGACTTGACTTGTGTGCGGAAATATGCCCAAACTTGTCAAATCCAGGGAGAGCTAGAGTGCCCTGTGAGTTACCTTGACAATTATAATCAAAGCCACACAGCTCAAATGATGAATGTTTGATCTTCAGAGCTTGTAATAAAGTCAGAGAAGAAACACCCCAGAAGCTATTTTATTGAATAAATTTAAATAATGCATTTATTTTAGAAAATAATTGCATATGAGTAAATGGCTAAGATAATCAAAGTATTAATTTGTTCAGCTCTTAGGGATATGTAAAAACTTAAATAATGTGTAAATATCCCATTTGGCATGTGCAAACTTACTACACAATAAGACTTAGATGCAGTACACACACAGCTGACAAGGGACTATACAAATGCATTTTAATGATGCTTGATGGGAGGGCCAATAATCCTCAGGTCTGGGAATGGTATAGGAAATTGCACAATTCCAGGTTTGGTCCATCAGTTAATGCATAGTTCTCTCAAGACCAAGCATGTGCTGTTGACTGCCAGTCCATGCCATGCATGGAGATGAGCTGGTGACATACAGCCTTTTGGCAAAACTTTTTGCCTGTAGTAAGTGAAATGCAAGGTGTGTCTTTGTTTATAGAGCACCTCAACTGTGCAACTTGGCTGAAACAGAGAGAAAAGGCAGAGGTGCTGCTGGTGTGTGAAGCACCCCTGCAGTGGGTGCCAGAGGTGATGGGAGACGGGTGAGGCAGCAGATCTCTGTGAGCCCCTCTGCGGCCTCTGAGCTCAGCAGTGGTGAGCAGGACCCGAGCAGCGCAGCCAGGTTGGGATGGAGCTTTCCAGAGGCTTCCTGGGCGGTCTTACTTCTTGAGTGGTCTGGGAAGTTATGAACCAAACTTAAAGTGCCTCTGTAGTACATGAGGGTCTGTTGGCAGAGGCTGAGGGCTGGCACCAGGCTCTGGTGGCCTTTGCTGTACTTTGGCCACCCCTTTCAGCCCATCAGGGTGTGCAGGGTCCCTGCAGATGTTCTGAGCAAATGGAATGGTGGTGTCATGCCTACACAAATGACGGCACAGACAGTGGGTATTTAAAGTCGAAGTTAATGCGCTTCTGGTCCTACTGTGCCTGCTTTGTGATATATTCATGGGGAGAAGTACTGTGTTCTTTCCTACACTGACAGGAGATTTTCATTTCTTACGATGTCCCAGTCTTGATCTGATTTAGTTATTTCTATCCTGGCATGTGGCAGTGGTGTGGTATATTAACAGTCTTCCAGCAGTCTTAAGTAGGCTCAATGAAATTAATGTCAGTATTAGTCAAATACTAGCTGACAATTTTCTTAGGCTGTACTCTGACAAGAGTTGTGGTTGGGAAATTATGATTTTCTTTTGGTATTTCATTTCACTTAATATTCATGTGTGGGGTAGTATGTTTGGTGGTTATTTTTTAGCATAGATTCTTTATCCTGACTCAGTCAGGGACTGGAGTCTGGTATTTGTTTTAAATATTGTATCAAGTGATTTGCAGTAGCTGTGGGGTTTAGTGGGATGAGAGCTATTTGTTTTTACTCAGAAACCTGTGGTTCCTTTTGTTAGGGCTTTGGATTGCTTTTATGCTCCGTTCTCACAGGAGAAATGCAAATGCTACTGAAAAATTACATTTTGATTATTGACAAAGATACTGAAAAAGCATTACAGAAGAAGTTAGGTTTCCCTGTTATTTGCCAGATTTATTTTGAAGTATAGAAATGATGTTCTATTGCCCTCCTGATGTGGAAATGGCACACAGAAGCTTGGATGAGAAATGGAACCATGCAGTCACTGTTGGCCTGGGCCTTTGTGGTCCAGTCCGGAAGATAACAGAGGAGACACCCCAGGGACAGCAGGACCTTAGAGAGGTTTTGGGTGGGATATGGGAAAACCACCCTGCATGTACTGAATGTGGAGAAGTCAGCATGTGATTTTTGAACCTGAACTGGCAGAGATGCTGTGCAGCTCCCTCAGCTGCAGAGGATTCCGTCGGAGCAGGTGAGGAGCGAAGTGGCTGAGACATTTGTTGGGGCTGCTTTTCCCATAAGCAGGAGCCAGCAGGCTCCAAACTGGAGCTCCTTATGGCTTCTCCTTCTTTCTGCTGGTGGCTTTCACTTCTTGCCCAGCCCCGCTGTGGTGCTGGGGAAAACGCCCTGCAGCCTCACCGTGCTCTCTGCGCACGTAATCTTCTGTTCCTCCTTGGTTTATTTATCATCGCTCATTAAAGTCAATTTATGGATTTAATGCTGTACCCCCCTGGGAGGGGTGACCCTGTCCTTGGGCAAGACCTTGCTCTCTGCTCCAAATGTGACACTGTCTGGACGTGATGCTTGCTGCTTCCCTGACTTGCCTGGCTTTCTTCACCCTTCAAAGCTTCTGAAATACGCATCCTTTGGATTTCACTGTCACCAGGTAATCTGATCAATATAACAGATGGCTGCCAAAATTCAAGTGGGCCCTTGAAGCTGACACAGGAGGTATATTACGTTATGGGCTGACCTGTTGCACCCTAGGTTATTTCCTTGCTCATGCGGAACAGCTATTTTATTCTGTGCTGCATCTCCTGAAAAAGAGCAAGGAGGAGTTATCAGAGCATTTTGTGGAGGAAAAACAGTCCTCTTCAGCCTATTGAAAGATATGCAAACTCCATGTCACCTCATCACTAGAAAAGTTCTGTAGTTCTGCTTTTCTTGTTATCTGGTGCATAGGAACAGAAAGCAGCGCATTTAATGTTATATACTTAAGTGTGCTGGCATTTATCTATTTAGCCTTGTTTACTAGAGTAATTACAAGTCAGATTAGGTGTGGTGCTTGCTGACCTTTAAAGAAGGGCCCAAAACAAAAGGCAAAACAAGGTTTGCAAATGTTACTGAACAAACCCTCAGCTACTTGCCATGATCTCAGTATTTATTCATATAGGGAAAGTAAAATACTTGATGAAGACAAAAGGTATTCTGGTATGTCCCAGTAAAAATTTCAGATAAAGTGACTTGGAAGGAAAAAAAACCAACAGTGCAATTTTCTTCTGTGGTAACTAGGGGAAGAAAAGCAATCCTCCAATTACAACTTTGAAAATACAAACTAATCAGTGCTCGCTGCAAAATTAGGATTCCCCTGGTATTTTTCAATTGTGACTCAGCTGTTAAACCCTGATTAGCTTAAACACAAGTTTGTTATTTAAATGCAAAAATAACTTACAGTAGCATGGGCTAGAAATTGGAACTCAAAATATTCATATTGGCTATTTATCTGCTGGTTGCCTCCCATGGAAGCAATTAATTTGAGCACTTGGATATTTTCATGCATTCTGTGGGATGATTTTATACAGTTTACATAGAAAAATTGTTTATTTCCAAGTTACACCTCATACACTGAAGAAATTCCCCCATAGTGGCATTGCAGGCATTGCCTGTTGAAGTTCCATGGAAACCCTGCATTCCCACCCTGCTTGGTGGCTGCCCCAGCCCCTTTGTGGCATGAGCAACAATTCTCTTCCCATCACAGAACTGCAGCTCGGGGCCCCGTCAGTCCCAGTTTGGGGCAGCTTGTGCCCATGGGTGAGTGAGAAACCTGGGCAGTTTGGGCAGCTGGAGAAACTGCTGATGCTTTTAAGTTGGGCTGAGGCCAGGGACTGCTGCAGTGGGGTGGCAGTGCACCTCTGAGGATGGATACTGGCAAACTTTGGCAGCTTTGGAATGATTCTGTTCCAGAATAGAAAAATTTGCCCAGATGTGAGCATTGCCACAAGTGATCTCCTCCATCTCTCCTTGTCAACTGATTTGGTTATGGAGATTGGCTTGGTTTTGTGTCTCCTGAGCATCCATATGTATGAGAGAGATATCTTATTAGTTTTCCTGCATCAAATACAGAGTCTTCTTGGCATGGATCCTGTGCATATGTGTTCCCTTTGGAAATGCTTTAATAGCAACTATACAAAAGTAAATATCTTGGCTGAACAACAGAACTATCATACAGGTTTTAGCCTTAATATTACTTATAGAATGTTTTCTTCACATCACCTGTGGTGGGCTGTAATTTCTTCTTCCCTTTTACCAGGAACACTGGAACTGCTCTGTCACTGATTTTACTGGTGTCATTTCTCTCCCAAAGGACAAACTAAAGCTGATTCTCCTTTGGATGAGGGTCAACTTCTGTCCCACCTCTGCCTATGCAGAACTGTGTATGCTCACCCCAGTATTTTACAGACTCTCCTCTCTGACCAGTTGCATTGCCGTCAGTTTGATGATAAAATAGATTTTATCTAAAAGGTTTCAGATATATTCTGAGACTGGTGCCTGTTTTGATTTTCTTGGGGACTCGCTCTGACATTCCCATTGAGGCTTAGTTGGGGAAGGACAATGTGCTGTGGGACAGCAGCGTGCTGAGTGGCAGTAGTCCTGTCTCTGAGTTACAGGTCTCGGGGTCTCTTCTTTTTTTGTCAAGTAGGATCCTCTTGTTTCTCAAAAGTACTTCATAATAAACAATTACTGGATTGCTTGAGCATTACAGTTTTGAATTACTGTTTGACAAAAAAGTAGGTTCAGTGGTGCCTATTGGTAATAGCTTGCAATAAATTGTGAAAAATAGCTCTTGCTTGGCATTTATATTTTGTTGCTTATTCTGGGTGTGCTGTTTAGTCCAAACACCCTCAGCTGAAGACTGTGGGCATTGCAGTAGCAAAGCCTTGCAATTACATCCTCTGTCCTGTGCCAGACCGGAGGCTAATCCCTGTGTCCCTTTGTTTCTCTTCCTCTGTTCCCTGATAGAAAGGAAAATGCCCCTGGCCTGTGACCTTGGCTTTACATTTTAAAAGTTCTGCATACTTTTCTAAAGATGGACAGAGTTTTCTATAGGGGACAGGCACCACGTCATGTCTGCAGCACCTCTGTCCTGAGGCAGACGCTGGATTAATGTATTTCACACAAATCTAGAGGCACATGCAGAGAGGGAGAGCAGATCAATGTTTAATTATGCAAATAGTCTTCTAGTTCTAGGCTTTAATATTAAACTGGCATAAACCTGTCATAACAGCTATGCTGGGGCAGGCTGTGACCAAGCTGCTGTAATGCTGCCTGGGTGCTGTGTTAGCAGAGGGGTCACAGTGGCTGTGGGTGCAGGGCTCAGGGTCTGGCTGGCAGCTCCTGGCATTGCTGGAGAGCTGCCCAGAGGGCTGAGCTGTCCCCAGCTCCCCCTCTCAGAGGCAGAGATGAAGCTTCAGGGTGAAAACTTGGTATAGGGGTCTGACTTTAGTATAGCTTTGTACTGTGTTGTTATTCAAAGCTCTCTCAGTTCAGGCTGGGCACGGCTCACTTGATGTGGGTGTATGAAGACACCTGTCTCTGTTGCTGTCCTGGCAGCTGTGGCTTCAGTGACTTGCATGGTGAGGGCTGTGAAGTGAGAGGTACTGCACTCTGACAAGCCTGTGCTTGGTCAGCCCTTTGTCTTGAGGAGCTCATTTAGTTGTGCTGGACTTGATGAGCTTGTGTGGGAACCCAGCTACGAAATTTCCTCTTGACAGTGCTTTGCCAGGAGGGTGGGAGTCAGCTCCCTTCCTTGTGGGGCTTCCCTGCAGTTTGTCCATGGAAGCACTAAGGCTTCTGGAGGATGCAGATACAGATGCACAAGTGTTAGGATGATGCAAGAAAACTGCACCCAGTTACCAAAGTTGACATGCTTTAAAATGTTCTTTACTCTTTAATATGGCACTTTTTCTGTTTTAATTCAAACCTTCATAGTACCATTTGTACTTCTGCTCATTTTATTCCTCTTGTTCTGGCATTCCTGTGTCTCACCAAATTGCTGTGGAGCCCCAGGAATTGCATTACAAAGAAATTTCAGGGAAGCACATGTATATATTTTTGTATTTAATCTCTTCTTTTTTCCATCAGGGAGTCCCCCTCGGCCTTGACGCTTTTGCCCAGTGCAGTGGCAAGGCACTCAGTTAATATGGCTGATGTGTTTCTCTTAAGAAGGGTGGTGTTGAAGCTGTGTGTGTCTCCCTTTCCTGTGCTGATTTGTGGGACCTTTTCTGCTTTTGTTGTTTTCACTGTTTCATTTTTATAGCCTGCTGGATCCTCATGTGGGGAAGCAGAATTGCTCATCCATGAGATCCTTTGGGGGACATGGTAGAGAGGGTGCAATTCCCTGCTTGCCTGATGGTTGTGTTCAGCATGACTCTTGCCTTGCATTGTTAAGATAATGAAGGAGGAAGAGGAATATTGCCTGCTGCTGTGTTAGATTAGGTAATGATTTTCTAGTTCTCACAAGCTGTATCAGGTTTGTTTCAGTGCCCACACCGTGCCTTGATTCGCTATCAAAAGGAAGTCTTGAATTATGCAAAGAGTAAGGTACGAGTGGCAGAACTACTGCTGAGCATGGTTTTACATTGCCTCGATTGAATATTCATTGTAATCAAAGATCACAACTTTCTTTTCTGGAGTTCAAATATTTTTTGGTAGCTTGGACAATTCCAACCTGCACAATATGTATTGATACAAATATCCAGTAGCTCTGTTACTCTAAAGCAGTGGGTTTTTAGGCAGTGGGCAGAGGAAATGAAAACACAAGTCACATGGTATTTTGGATACAAAAACAGGCACTTCAAAATGTTCATTCTTATTCTTTGCCAATTCTTAGTTCAGAAGTCTTTCCTCTTAATACAGTTCACAGCCAGAACATGAGCAAAGGCATTCCTATACACAGACTGAGATAACTGAGTTTAATTGCCATGCACCACATTTCTGAGGTACCCGTCGGAGGTATTTACTATGAGAAGAGCTGTCATGAGGCGCATGGTAGAAAAAGAGAATAGTTGTCAGTGCAGGTTTGTAGAACTGTCTCGTGCTTAAACACTTGCTGGGGAGGGGGAGGCTGGTTGTGTAAAGAAAACACAGACAATGTGTCTGGTTGTGAAGGGGGATGGTTAGAAATGAAGTAGAGCCAGGATTTGCTTGTTTGCTTTTATGATATACTAAGGCACCTGCTTTTCCCTTTGGGGTCTGCGTGTTTCATTAGTAGGGCTTTGCGGTAGAGAGAGAAGGTAATTGAAAACATTTTGGGCTGTGGCAGTGAGCTCTTCCCTCTAACAGAATCATGTTTTGCTGTTTTCTCTCTCAGCTTGCTGACAAGATGATAAAAGGTAGTGTGGTGTGTGTGCCTTGGTAAATAGCGCCTTACCTCCAAAGGCAGGTAGATAATTTGAACAATGCTGTGCTTGAGAAGCAGGGGACAGGGTGCTGAGGCTTTACCATGCTGATACAGGGAGAGAGGGATTGATCTTTAACCAGGGAGTGGTTCAGGGGGTAGGCAGGATATGAAAGCTGGATTTGTGGGCATCCCATTCTGTTTGGCCTCAGGTGTGGGACACTGTCAGAGGCTTTTGAGGCTGCCAGTGAAATCCCTGCTGAAACACTGCTTCTGACTGACTGGGGTGGCAGCCCTAAGGAGCAGCTGCTTGAAGGAGGCTCTGAGGATCAGAGGGAATGTTAATTTAGGGGGTTTTGATCTTTCTGGTGGTTTTGTGCTAAGTAGTGGTATCCCAGGGAAGTATAAAGAGGCAACATTGGTGGTCAGTTTCCTTGCTGCTGGTGAAGGAGGGTGAGATCTAGGGAAGGATTAGGGATTACATTTCTTTCTGATGCTTGGTGGTAGCTAAAAGCTTAGACTGCAGCTCCATCACATCAACAGATGGACATATGTGAAGGTGAGGAAGATATAGATGTTAGCAGAGCAAGCATATGGAGAAAGCAGAGAGGCCAGGAAGGGGGGAGGGATTAACAGATGGGAGGTAGAAAAATAGTGAGCGAGGTGGAAGGGGAGGAAAAGCCTTTCTGCCAGACACATCCCCTTTTCCATTCCCGGGAGAGGTTGTTCCGCAGCGAGGAGCTCGGGTACCTGCAGATGGCAGCTGTGACACAGGAGATGGAGTTTGCCATGTCTCAGGCAGAAAAATAAAGACCAGTATGAATTCACAGGGAAAAAACAGCCACATTTCTCAGTCAGCAGTCTGTGTCTGTCTGTGCTGCCGGGTCCCTGCTGCAAAAGAGAGCAGACCTGATTGTCACACCAGAGGCTCTGTGGCTGTGAGGACTTCATGATGCCCCTCTGTCAGGGCCAAGAAGGAACCTCCACTACATCCTCATAGTCCACTTAGTTAAAACAGCTGAGAAAGCAGAGGAGGAGTTTCAGGTGCTGCTTCCCAGCTGGCTGATGGCTTTAGCATGGAGAATGAGTTAGAGACCTACAAATGCTTAGAGGAAAAACCCTACAGGGTTTCATTGTTCAAACCTAAATCCTTTCAGCTGGTTACTGGGTGTGCCATAGCCCTCTTGTAACGCTGGGCCCAGGCAGTGAAATATCCATGGTTGCTTGGAAATACTCGTGGGGGAAAAAGAGGTTAAAAACTTGAATACAGCAGTGGCAAGAGCTGTTAACTGAAAAATCAACAAATGGTATTATGAGTGAGTGAACAATGACCTGGCAAACCCTTTTTCTCATCCCAATGGCATCTCTCTTTTCCTCTTTACTGCTCTTATTTTATATTCCCTTTAGGATTGTGCAGATAGCAGGCAATCAGGCAAGGATTTGCAGGGAATATTAGGAATAAGTGCTGTATTTTGGGGTTTGTGCCGTTTGTGGGGTTTTTGGTAGCATCATAGAACAATGCCTTTTTTCCCAAACCGCCTCAATCCTTGTTGCTCTTACTGTGGATCACAGAGGATGAAAATGAAGTGATCTGATAGCTGCACATTATATATGATGCATGTGAGTACATTTAAACACATATTGATATTGCCAACTCACAATAGGAAAGCTAGGAAATGCTAAAACACTGTTTGGGGAAGCATTTTGGATTTTGCAGGCTGTTCCCAGCTAACACAAGATGCCTGATCAGCCATCCAAAATTGTCAGATTCTGTGATTGTCTGTGCTTTGGTCTTAGCAGCCCGGACTGTGCATGGGTGCTCCTCACGATGGTGTCTGTGATGTGTAAACTCACCACTGCTGTCACAGGAAGGTTTTGAGTAACTCAGGAGGTATCTGCACCAACCATAAACTCTCTCCATCCAGATTAGGTTTGAACTCGAGTCTACCTTTTTGGCCACTTTAAGGCCACTTCATGGCCTAGATGGGAGTGTAAGTGAATTTCTAAGAGATGATCAGATCCCTGTGCAGTCTGTACACCTTTGGACTGAGTGTTCTTAAACTCTACTGCTGTATTGGTTGTTCACATCACTTTATTTAGAGCATAGGTAAGAGCTCACACCATTCTCTTCTCTTTCAAAGAGCACTAAATCAGGCAACATGTAATGACTATAAAAATCACATGCATTTCTGTATCCTGAGGAAATTAACAGTAAAAGTTTCTCTGGTGCTTCCTGGTTTGGGAGTGAGCTTGGGCAGACCTGTGGTAAGCTGCCTTACATGTTCCTCTGTGGCTCTTAGAGCGAATGTCAGAGAGCAGCAGAGCTTAGCTTTGCTACTTGAAAGCCTGAAGTGTCTTACAATAACCTCAATTTACAGCTATTTGGAAAGGATGCAGCAGAGCAGAGCAAGTTGGGGAACCCCTGCTGGAGACAGAAATTTGACTTCACGTAGTAGGCACAAGCTCTTGCTGCGGCTGCTGGCAAGGAGCTCACAGCCTCTATTATTTGATGGCTGAAAGCATCTTACAGCTGTTTAAACTTACAGCAGTTGGAGAAGAAAGCAGCAGAGTGGAACACATTGTTTGTAGGGGTGATGTGAGCCCATGTGAACCGGGGCTGTGTGCCCCTCAGGGGTTTGTCATCTCCAGGGCTGCCCACCAGCAGCTGGGCTCATCCCGGCAATCCTGAGCTGCAGGACTGAGATTTGTGCAGTGAATAACATAATCATGAAAACAACAGCATTAAGCAGAGGACAATAGCATTTGGAAAATGAGGAAGCAGAAACCCAACCAAAAATGCTTTTTCCCGGAAAAAAGACATGCCAAGGAACTGTTCTTCCCTCAAATATCAGCCCTGAGGAGCACTTACCTCAGGCTGAAGATGTAGCTGTCAACTTAAATGAGTGGGACTTGGTCTGAGACAGTCTCTTTGCTGCAGGTGTGTGTGCGAGTCCCTCAGGAGTCAGGACATGTTCATTGGGCCCAACAGGTAGCAGCCAAGAGCTTACGTAAGTATGGAGTGGTGCCTAGCGTGAGCTTAGCTAGGGCTTCTTGGAAGCAAAAGCATGCTATAAGAGCAGATCTTAACTGAGATTTTTATTCCCTGGACTGATTGGCTTTAAAGGAAGGACATGGGGGTTGTTTTTTGTTGGGAATGCTGAGCAAAATGCAGCATTTCCTCGTGTTCTTTATACTGGTCTGCTGCTTCAGAATGAAGATCTGATCTGTACAGTACTTTGGCCTTAAAGCTTTGCAAACATGTAGCAGTTCTTGGAAAAGAGCCACAAACAAACAAGAGAAAGCTACACAGTAATACATAGTTTTTAAAATAGACTTTCAGAACTGGCAAGCATGTATTTCCAGTGTTTCCAAGCTCTCTATGGATCAGAGGTTCCAGAGATATATCTAGTTTTAAATGAGGCGGAGATTGTCTTTTATGTGTGTGGCCTAAGAAACTAGAATTTAAAGCAAGTACAGGACTGCAGCATTGCAGTGAATTTGTGAGACCTGAAAACAGCTCCAAGGAGCATCATTCTCCCACCACTCTCCTATAAAACAGACTCCTGTGATTATGACAGAAGTGTGAAAGCTTCTGCAGTAGCCTTGGTGCATTCTCTGTGTGGAAGGGGGATTCAGGCTGCTGGGGAAAGGTTT
The DNA here is from genome assembly GCA_013397935.1 of Dasyornis broadbenti. Taxonomy (NCBI): domain Eukaryota; kingdom Metazoa; phylum Chordata; class Aves; order Passeriformes; family Dasyornithidae; genus Dasyornis; species Dasyornis broadbenti. The sequence goes on from VZRN01003680.1 coordinate 680,272, forward strand.
TTTAAAGGATCTCCAGTGCTTCCTGGTTTTTCTGAGTCTTATGACTTTACTGGTATTGTGGCATTTAGTGCCAATACCACAGCTCCTGGGAAATCTGAGCAATCTGAGGATATCAGAGTATGAGCATCTCTTAGCTTTGTGATCCTGTGGTAAAGGGCAAAGCCAGGAAAGAGACACAATTATAAGTTAAAGAAAGCAACATTTGAAGGGAAGAAAAAAAAATACATTTCCCAAAATTCATTTTTGATATTTAGAGGCTTGGTAAGGACATTGTTTTCATGACACACTTGCTAATAAGTCCAAAACCAGATTTCTTTGTTTTCATCAAGATTTTGACTTGGGTGTGGTTAGTGATATGCTGTAACTCCAAATCAATCCTGTTACCTGGCTCATTATTCTCTGTTTTGTCTCTGCAACTGAGCTGATTTTCTTTTCTCAAATGTGGTATAAAATTTGTATGTACTTCCTGGAAACAGAAAGATTAAACAGTGCTTTGTGGAGTGCTGTTCAGTCAATGAACACAGGTACTAAAGGGTAAAAGTTCTTTTAGAGGTGCTGAGTGTTATGGTCCTGTTGAAAGATTAGTGAGAAATTCAGCTACACGTTTGTCAGAATCCATAAAACTTGCCAAGACTGCAAGTATGTCATGTCTAGGCTTTGGTATTGACTAGGTACTGTGCAAATGCAGGTAGGTACAAGAACTGGAAACAAGAGGTGTTAGGTATAAAAAAACCACAGTAAGCCAGAATTCAAGATGATAGAAGAGAAAAAAAAATACCTCTGTAATTGTTCACTGATAGAAAAACAGCTTCCAGGAGAGATTGTTTTCCCAGACGCCACTGTGAGAAAAAAAATCTAATTACAACCAAACTCATACACATATTGTGGGCTAATGTTAATGTATTAAGTATAAAATATACAAGAAATGAGAAGTGGTGCTTATTTCTTGCAGATTGTGGATTGCCTCTTTTCTAAAGTTGCTGCATGTTTACCTGCCTAGTACTAACAGCACTTAAGTATATTTGCTGTGTTTAAATGAAGTATTTGAATTGGAGGCAAAGGCTCAGGATTATGAAGATTTCACTGCCAGCAAACTGCCTAGGTGCTGAAAGAGCCCACTGCTTCCTGGTCCTAGGGTGCTAGTAAAGCTACTTGTCTGGATCATCTCTGATCACCAGATCTATCAGACATGTTCCTGACTCTTGATTGTCTTGCCATCATGCTGGATATCAGTAGCAGGCAGAGAAGGGGTTTCTTGTGTCTCTGTCTGAGATGCAAAATTGAGACTTCTGCTCTGTGTCCCAGGTGCATGCCTGTGCAGGTGGCTAGATGGGAGCTTTCCCTCTCTCTGCAGATGCCTCCACAGCCTTGTTTTCAACTTTAGGTAGGTCTGGCTTAATTTTTCAAGGGAGCCAAGAAGGCTTTTCTGCTGGGAGAGCAATAACGCTGCTGTAGTGTCTCACTGCTGTCCCAGAGCCAGTGAGTGTACCTCCTAGTCACTAAAGGACCCTCGGTGGCTTGGAGGTGTGCTGCTCCCTGCCCTTCTGCCACTCCTCTGAAAAGCTGATGGAAGAAATGCCTTTGAGAAGGGGGTTTGCACCTGCTGCAGTGCAGTAAAGGGTTATTGAGAAGCAGCAGTACCAGGCAGCATGAATGCAATTTTCTCCTGCATGATTTGGCTGAAGATCAGCAATGTGCTTCTGTGAATAAGAACATCCTTGATTAAAATGGCATGACTGTTGGTGCCATTTTACAGTGGTGTCTTGCAGTGTTGGTAGCTCAAATCTATCTTTTCTTGTTAACTTAAAGTTTAAACTCTGAGAAGACTGTAGACATTTAAAAATCCCTCCCCCCCCCACAACCTTTGTAGACCTTGAGCTGTGAGCCAGACCTGAGAGATAAGCAAAGAAAATGCATATTTGTTTTTCATTCATGCTTTTTAAATCCAGCTGGAAGAGCTCTATACAGCTTTAAATGCTGTTGCATCTCATTTGTAGTTGAATATAAGTTGATGGTAATAGATTAGATGTCAGGTATCTTGTGAGGACAACTGCCTGGCAATGACGTATTTTTAACACTTGTTTAAGTGATTGCACTTGTTCCAGAACAAAACGTGGAGTTCTATCTATTTTTAACTTGCATTTCTGAACTATCTGATTGGAACTTAGTACTGGGAGGCCATAAAATAAATACAAGTTTTCTTTATGATTAGGGTATGATAGTTGTGGGGTATTTTTAGGTGATAGTTTAGGAAAACTGATTATGGGATGCTGAGAAGATCTGGTGATTCGAGGGATCTTTTTCCAGTTGTTCATTCTGGAAAGTTCTTGGGTTTTTGTTTCCTTCCTTCCAGCCCCACTCCACACCTCTGGGAGCCATGAAATTTTATGGGGGTTATTGCTTTGGAAAACAGCAGGTGGTCCTGTGGCACTTGCTGCCAGTCAGCCCTGCAAGAGCTGGGGAGCCTGGCTGGGAGGAGGCCAAGGAAGAGTGTGAAGAGGTGCTGTGGAAATCCAGATGGGCACTTCAGGTACAGAGGAGGGATCAGGGTGCAGTTTAAAGGCTCCTCAGAGCGATGAGTTTGACTGATGACTCTTCCCTTCCACCCCAGTGCTACGAAGAACATCAGCGCTCAGGGCTTGTAGCAAGGGACAGTCATCCTCTTGTGTTCGCTGACCCCTTGTACACACGCTCTTGTGCAGGTTTTGAACCCCTTCCCTTCCCAAATAGTGCTGTGGTTTTGGGGTTTCTTCCTCGTGTGTGGGGAGCCAACCGTGGCAGCACAATGTCCTTCCAGTGCCTCTTGGCAGAGCTGGCCTTGTCCTCTATGGGCTACCCCTTCCTCTGCTGCCAAATGACTGCCTAGAGCTGCAACAAGAAATGAACCATCATGCCGAGGAGCAAGCGGCAGAGCTACGGCTGGATGTCTCCCTCTTAGAAACAAAAGAAGGGAATAAGGAAAATGAGGGGTAATTATAGACAGGTTTGCAGTTATGTCAGAGACTTTAAATTACCTAGTATAAAAAGAATGATGAGACAATGTTAATTGAATCCAATAGTGGTGTCTTTTAAAATCAAAATAGAAGGGTTTTTTCTTCAGAATTTCTCAGGAAGTATTTCATGATGTTAGGCTCTCAAGTGCAGAATGAACTGAACACTGCTGCAGTGTCCTGATGATAGGACTTGTCCAAGCACTCAGCTTTAGAAGTAGTCTATGGAAAAATGGCTGTGTCCTGGGCACCAGATTAAAAAATAAAACACAATCAAGCTGAGATTTAAGGAGCAAGTCCTTCCACCTCAGGGCAATAATTCTACATGGCGCTTGGAGTTGTGCTCAAAATGTTGAATCTCTTTCTTTTTTCCTAAGTTTGAAAGATGGGTGAAAGGTTTGAAAATAAATATGGAAGAACATCTGGTTTGCAGTACACTTGTTATGGGGAAAAAAATTATCGAAAGTAGCTTGGTAATGCCTTTTAATTTTGCTGTTGCTGTTTATGTCAGAGGAACCAATTTGTAGGATTTTTTAAAAAATGCTTTCATGTGCAGAATTTAGGTCTTATAAATCAAAATTCAAATGGAACAATATTAAGGATGGAAAATTTTATTTACTGGCATAACAAGTTTGGAACAATGTCATTCCATTTAGGGCTTGGCAGAGAAGAGTAAAACATCTCTGGAGTCATGGTGCTACTTTATTTCCAATAAACATTTTGTTAGAACAATGTTCATTTTAATCTTTTCTTACTGTAGTTTTATACAGACATTAATCTGCCTCTTGCAATGTTTAATATTCACATACTAGAAGAGCAGTTTAAACAGATAATAGATGCCGAGTATAACCCTTAAATCTTGTTCATAACAATGAAAACTATTGGATGGCAACAGTTGCAAATATATGCCAGGCTTTGCAGGATGCCAACTCATTGGCTTGGGACAGAGAGCTCACCTTAAGTGACAGTAAACATTTTATATTTAGCTATTCATTGCTGAGCCAGATGAATAAAAAGAGCTGCAGCATTTAATTTTATTTCTTTTTGTTTTGTGGAGAAGGTCTTATGCAGACTGACGGCAGTCCTGGAGAAAGATCCAGCCTTGCTGGGATCCACATCGAGATTTTAATCAGGAATGACGGCTCCAGAGCAGCACTGTGTGCGGTACCTCTGAGACCTGTACCCTTACTGCTGCTCTCACTGGTGTGGAGGAGGAGGTGAGCAGGATGCCGAGCAGTAACTGAATGATAATGGAAGAAATGCAAGCATTTGTTTCTAAAAAGTTATTTCTGCATATGTTTTAAATGAATTCCTGTCTTTTCTGCTCCTTCTGTGGTTCTGTGTGATTGTGTTGTCAGAAGGATAAGCTGTGAGGTGGGTTAAATCAGAAGGCTTTTCTATGAAGAGGAAAAGCACTTAGTGGCTTGTACCCATATTTTGTGGTTAAATGGATTATACCTGTCAAAACGTGCTGTAGCTAGATGATGAGTAAGGCTGGGTCACAAACTGGAGAAACTGTGGGCGATTTAGGAAATGTGGAGAGTTTTATGTTTGTTTGTGGTCTGGATGTTTTTTAAGTGCTCCTGGAGAGCTTCAAGAGTACTGTCAGGTTGTTTTGGGGTCAAAAACTCTGATTGCTGCAGCGGGGGTGTGTGGTGTTTGCTGTGTCTGAAACAGCTTGTGGGCACTCTGTGAAGTGTAGTGTTTGTGGGCAGTGGAGTGGGGAAATCCGCTGAGCTGCAGTGTACTGCATTTATTGCTCTAATTGGATTTTTGTGTGAGTGAGATTTGTTAATATTGTATCACAAACTTTGCTGGCTTGACACAGAAATCTTCTCCAAAAGGGTTAACAGGTATTTCTAAACAAGATCTTCCAGACCAGACACATCCTGAACAGCTGAGATGACCTAGGAAGTGGTCGTAGCCTCAGGTGGAGCTACCGTTGCAATCACAGTAACTCAAGTGTCTTTTATTATCAAATTCTCCAGCTCCCTGAATTGCTGACCTCACTCCTAAGCTTTCTGTAAGTGCAGCTTCTGGATCCCTGATGTAAGAAAAGCCTCAACAGCTTTTAGTTATCTTTCTGGCACCTTCTATCAAAATTTCTAACTAAACTTCACAGCTTCCAGCTGCCTTCTTGGCACTAGCTTTAGGGAGCCGAGCCAGTGCTAATGCCAGCCCCATCGGGTCTGCACCTGCCCTCGGGCTGTGATTGTTGCTGTGATGCTGATGGTGCTTCTGGTGCAGAAAAGGAGCCTCCTTGCAAACCAAAAGGAAGAGTCAGCTGGCAGGCTCAGCACCTGCTGCTGTAAATAAGTTCAAGTTTCCTGAAGGCTGGCCCTGAAGAGGCAGCCTTTCCACTGCTGCAGGAACACGAGGGTCAATAGTAAAGACAAGAAGTCCATAGTAAAGATTTCATCCTTGTGAAGCCCCCAAACACCAACCTGTGTGAGGAGTACCTGCTCTAGCCTGAAGTTATTGAAGAGAGAAAATGTGAAAGTTAGCATTTAGAGGGTAACAATTTTCTGATATATTGATTGCATGAGCTAAAACCAAGAAGTACTGAATGCTTATCTGTGAAGTACAGCAGAAAATTAAACTTAAAGGGGATTTGAAGAAGGTCTGGTGGAAGAAGAAAGTTCAGTTTTATCTATGCAATTTTCTGAAAATAAATGCACCCACACTCTGTAATCCTTAATCTTTAATGCTCTTTTTCATTCCTACCATTTGTGAAAACTGGAGAACAGAAAGTAGTTTGTTATCCTTGTTTAGCCAAAAGGATTTCCTAGAGTAAAAAAATATTAAGAAATGTCTACTGTGCAAGACCAGTAGGTCTTCTTGTAAACTGGGACAAGGTTTATAAGGCATAGAGCCGGCCATTTCACCCTTGCAGGGTTGAACAGAGGGCTGTGATTCACCTGAACTCAAAGCTGAATTAGGAGAACTGCATTTGTATCTATCAGGAAGCACAATTTGTAGTTGTCTCGATAGATAGAGGGTGAAATAGCGAAGGGGAGATGGAAAGCACAAGCAATGGTTTGTGCTAATGTTATGTGGAAGAAAGAAGAAAAGTAAGCTGGAAGACTATCAGATAATAGAAATACCCAGTCATGATCTTCCTGTTTGCAGTAGGGTAAACTGCAGCTCCTCGGAACAAACATAAATGTCAGAAGCCCGTGGGAGAGATGAGATTACCCAAAGGTTAGGTACAAAAACAAAGCTTCAGTGTGTTGAAATAAGTGGTCCTCACATGGAATGCTAAAACATTTCCCTTCTGTCAGCTCCTTGCTAAACAGAAACTGTAAAACCAAGCGATAAAGTGAATCAGATGGAGCAATGTATGTTTGGCTGCTTATTGCTGACAACTGGCCCTGGTGAAGGCTGAAATGTTTCATGGGTATCAGCAGGCTGCTGCATTCCTACAGCTTTTGCAGCTAATGAGACTATTGGATTGTTGTGTGATAAATTAAAAAAGCTAATACTGTGTCTACAATACCAAGGTACCAGAGATGAGATGTGGATAGATAAGATCACAGTGAAGGTATCAGACTTATATATGGGGATGTATATTTCAGAGGTTTTGTCCATTTACTCTACTGCTTGCAGAGAAGAGAGATGATTTATTCCAGAGTCCAAAAATGCCATTAGTATGCTACATTTGAAATGCATATCCTAATCTTATTTACCATTGTCCTGTGCGAGGAATTTTAATTATTCTCTAAGGTTTAAAGGAAAAATACAGCTGGGGGAAAAGAGGTAATGCTACAGTAAACTGGCTTTCTCAGACATAAGCTTTGGCAGTAACAAAAGGGAAAATGTGGAAATGTGTGAGCAGTGTTCATTTTTTACTACAGTACCTTGTGGAAGCAGTATACAAGAACCATTAATATTTTATTACAGAGATCTGTAACTGTGTTTGCAGTTGACTGATCTGACTGTATGATAAGAATTAACTTGGCAAAAGGGCATTTCTCAAGTACAGTCCTAGCTTTTTCCTTTCTTTGTTTTCATGGCCAGTTGTTAAGCTCTATCCACCCCCACTCTGTTGTTATGCAGGGTTTTCCTTTTCACACCATGGTTTCCATGTAGGTGTGGTGAGGTGCTTGGAACAGAGGAAAGCCTGCAGCCAGGCACAGGTGACCACCTCTGCTCCACCACTGGCACCCTCTCTCAGAAACAGTGGCATTTAATGCAGTGCTCTTACTGAGAGTGGCTCTGGGGGAGCCTGGGGACAGAGATGCTCTGCTGTGGGACACCCTTGGGCTCTGATCTGGTTCTGTGTGATCCTGCAGATCACAGGTGGGTTTCTGTGTTTGCTTTCTTGTTTGTTTGTTATTCCTAATTTATATGATCTTAGGATAGATAAATTCACCTGAGTAGCATGTTCAAGTCAGTGGGAAGCAAGAAGAACCCTCTTGGTGAGACTGGAGCGGATATGTCCTGGGAGCAACCATGGCAGTGTAATTACAAAATTTTATTGTTAACTGAGTGCACCATATATGCTTTCTCATTTTATTATGTTAATAATTTTCAGTGTTTTGAGCTGTCTTCTATGTAGTCTGGTTGCAAAATTTTCCCCAAACAAGCCTTTAATAATTTTCACTGCTGCCTTTTTGAATCTCTGTATAGGAAGAATCCCATTACCTCATTACTTTTTTTTTTTTTTTAGCGTTCAAACCCAAGCCTTTGGGATACACTTGATTTCTCTGACTCCCTATCTCTGCTTTTCCAGGAGTGAGAGTGCTAGATGGCTCCTTTGAGAAACAGCAGCTGACAGCTGTGCTTAGTTTCGTGTTAAACTATCGTTACTCATTTATTTGAGTCTGTCAAAGATGCATTTGATATGAAAGACCTAATTCTGGTACAATCCTGTCCTTGTAAGGTTTAGTCTTGTGCTGACGCAGAGACTTAGTCACATACATAGGAAGTTACTCTGATAATAATAGAAGAAAATTACTTTGAAAGTAATGCCATGTCTGTGCCTAGAAATACTTGTATTAAATTGAATCCGATTGTAATAGGCTTCAAATGTCAAAAAAAAAAAAAAAAAAAAAACCCAACAAAACCACAGCTTAGCAGAACTGTGGATGAGTAGCCGGATAAATTCCTTCTAACTGGTCCAGCTGAAGGGAGAGGAGGCCCCTTGCATGAATGCAGGTGTCAGAAGGTCTCAGATTTGCTTTAAAATCCATTTCCTTGTCTGTAGGCTCACAGAGGAGAGGAGAGATAAGATCTGAGAACAAACAGCAGCAGCCCATGGTGCCCTCTGTGACCTTGTAAAGCAATTTAGGCCCAAATGTGCAAAGAATTTCAATGGCAGTGCCACACAGATAGATGCACTGGGGCTGCACTAGCCCCATGCCTCATTTTTCCATCTCTAGTATGGAAAAGGGAAGTGGTAGTTCCTTACCTGTATTTCCACCCTTCCTGGCTGTAGGGTGGTTAATAACATGAGGAGTTACAGAGTGTTTGAATGCCAGCCACATTCCTGCCATTCCACGGGGGTGTCAGCCCACTGCTGGTGGTAGGATGGGGCACCCCTGTTCCCTCACTCCAACCTCCATCTGACAAACATGGTGGCTAAAACGCGTGACACGGTTACATGGGCTTCAAGCTGTGGTGTGTGCAATACTCTGATTTAATTTATTTTTTTTGCACATTGCAGCAATATATTGTGCAAGTGAGTTACCAAAATAACTTGGAGCCCACCCACAAATCCAGATGAGAATGGATTGTTTTCATCAATTCTCTTTTTTTTTTTTTTTTTTTTATCCCACTAAGTCTACTCCTCCACAGTTTAGTGAAGCAGGGATGTACCTTCCTCCCCTGGTATAATGCAGCATGGCTCAGAAATATAGAACCAATTTGTCTGTGTGACAATATGAAGACTCGATAGAATTACAAAAATAGTTTGTTTTTTTTCCCCCCATGTACGTGTCTGTTATACTCTTCTCATCTGGATAAATACACACAACTCAGGTAAATGACCCTCAACATGAAGTGAGAGTTGGTTCCTTTAGGCATGGGGTTATTAATTTTTGACCTGGTACTGGTACATCAAATTGTATGCGATTTAAGAGTTGATAAGTTATTTGTGTTTTTCCTCTAGACTGTAAATGAAACAGTTTTCAGACACTCTGAAGCCCTTTAAAAACAATTCTTTCTGAATTTTGTGCTTTTGAAGCATGCCAGAAAATATCTTCTCAAAACAGACACCATGTAATTCTTGCTTATGGAAATGGAATGACATAGTGGGAAGCTATAATAACAACTGCCAAAACACGAGGCAGGACTTAATGTTTTTCTAGTCTCTCCTCTCCACTGATACCAGTGATGTTATCTGCCCTTCCCTCTGGGAGCACAATTCATGGTGACTGTGTGACACCCATCCTTTTTCAGGGCTGCCACAGACAGAGAAATTGTGTCTCCTGATGGAGGGGCTTCAGAACTTCTTCAGGTCCCAGGACTGTCCAGGCACAGGTTTTGTTCTGTTATCTCCCTTTCTCCTCAGCCACTCTCAACCCTTAGTGTACTTGTGCATGAATTACATCTAGTTTGCAAAAATATTGACTGCTACAGAATAGCCCTAGTTAGTAAGCAGAACCACCAGACCAGAGAGAACTGGGATTTTCCCCCTTCTTCTCTGTAGTGTTGATAAGTTATCGATTCCAATTCCAGCTGTATAAGGTGATTTTCTGTGGATGTTTTTCATGCATCAGTCTGAGCTCAGGTCCTGAGGCAAATAATTTCCTGCTTTGCTGTCTGTCAGTGTCAGTAGCCATAAAGATACAATTTTTGGGGCAGCTGCTCAGAGGGACCATGGTGGTAGGTGTGGGGAGGCGGTGCTGTGTGCTCCAGGGTGCTTCCTTCCCTCTGCTCCAATAGTTACAGCTGCAGAGGCTTTTCCTACTGCTGTCTGCAAATGCCATCCAACCCTCTCTGCAGGATGCCTGCAAATAGTTTGGGTTTGAGTCTTTTTAAATTGTCCTTTGGTTTGCCCAGTATGTAATTTCCTTTATTGGCAGGCTACCATATTCCCCTGAACTGCTCCTAGCATGGCAGCTTCTCAGTATTTGATCCACAGCTTGAATATTTATTCTTCTCTTGACATCTTCTGTTCAAATTCAGTGAAGCAGAGCTTGCTGCTCATCTTCAGAGCAGCACAGGAAAAGACTTGCCACAGACAGACTTTGTGGTGTGGTGCAAAGCGGGTGGAGCTGAGTGTCCTTTCCTGCTTGCCAGTGCTGCTGGCACTGCAAAAGGGCAAATCCCATTTGTGATGCCACATGTGGTGTTGCCAGGTAAAAGACCTTTTGCCTCATTTGCAATTGTGGAAAGACCCAGATTCAGAAGGTCTGCACACATGGCAGCATGGGGGTATGAAGGCAGGGTAGACCTTCCTATATCCTCTGAAAGATGCAACAACAAAACATCCTAAGCAGCAGAGATGCACTTTTGCATCACCTGTTGGGAAAGCTGTTACCTGCAAAGGTCTTAACTACAATGCACACTCCAGTGAGAATCCTCTGAGGTGTATAGGTAACACCTGGAGGTGCTGCTGCAATGACTATGGAAGTGCAGCACAGCTCTTGGCCTCTCTGCTGAGCTGGCAGCAATAGTAAAAAATGGTGGGCTTGTGCCAGTGGCAGTGATTTCTTGTACCCTGGGGTCAATAAAAACCTCACACTTCCTTCACTGATGTAGTTAATATTTTCTCAATCCGTGTCAACATGCTTGTGTTCAGAATCTGGCTCCTCTGAATTAGAAACAGGATGATTTCAGCAGCAATTTTGCTAGGCAGCCATCCAGTTGACCTAAACCATTTCTAACATGGTGATTTAGAGGCAAGAGGCAACTTCTGTGTACTTTGCCATATCCTGAATCATCTGTGCTTGTTGTCCTCATAGTTGCACTATGTCATTTTAGTAGAAGTGCTGTAGCTGAAACATTTAGACTCAGCTCCAAAAGCCCTTTGAATATTCTTGTAAGGAAAAGTTGCTTTATAGGAAGATAGAGCACAAATTGTTACCAGGCTGGAGCTGACATGGAGATTTGGCACTCCATCTGGAGTGCTGTCTTTCAGGAGGTATTTCTATAAATTCTGCCCTGTTCCTGATGAACAGGCAGTCTCTGTTGTCAGTCTCAAACCATAGGCTTGTCAGGCGTGATAAAGGCAAAGGAATATATACAGTGTGCGTTGGCTGATTGCACATTGTCTGGAGCTGTATAATTTTCCTACACTGTTATTGCTTTCAAGTGATTTATTTGTGCAATTTCTTGAGGAAAGTCATCTGCAGGTTTCAAAATGCATAGTGTTATGATCTTAGGGATTTATTCTCACTGTGTAAATGGGGACTCTCAGTGTCATCTATGAAACTAAGATAGTATGGAAAAGTAATCAAGACCACTTTTAGAACATGGACCTCAGCAGAATGACTGCAGGTTTATATTAACATGCCTGACGTATAAAATGTGACTGGAGAGCAGTTGATAGTCTATCAAAGAAGAAGCACGGCTTTTGGATAAAAATTATTGAACATAAGGGGCAATGAACAGAAGGTTTTAGAGGTGTAGTGTGTAGAATTTTCCATATCTCTTGAAAATAAATGTCTTGTTTTCATGATAAGTACTGTCTTTTTCATCCTCTACAGGAAATACTTCAACTCTCATGGAAATAAGCAGGGAAAGTAATCATAGTTTCTTACTCATTTTTGCCCTCAGAGGAAGGAGACCAACTTTTCTTTGAAGACTATTCCTTCTGTAATTGAACCAGGGTAATTACTATGCAAACAATACCTACTTTTCTCATAGCTTCAGGAAATTTATGATCTCATTTTTGTTTGCTTGTTTGTTTTCCACTGCCTGCAAATCACTGGCTAGATAAAGATTAGCCTGGTGAACCCTTTTATAGTTTGGTCAATACATTTCATATGCAGAGTGCTGAGGTCCTGGCTGTAGGAAAGGCTGGGCGGTTTGAGATGCCAACTTGTTGTTCTCTAATAATTTGTTATTCCTTGGCTGTGAGAAATAAGAACCTTTCTGGCTGATGTGGAGGAACAGGCCGTGTGGCTCAAGCTCACTTCAGTTGCCTCGAAGAAGCCGAAAGGAATTTGCTTTATTAATCAGTTTTTCCTTTATGCTAAAATTTCATGGACTGCTGCTGAAATCTTTCCTTTGTGACTTCTTGTCCAGCTTATTTGTATTGGTCAAACACCCTAAACCCAATAGCTTTCTCCCCAGACTGTGAGATGGAAGCGTTTCTACTTGTAAAAACATCAATGCTTAGTGTAGGGAAAAAATTTCTTTCCGTTTGCAGGGCATGTGTGGAGGAAAAGACAATAAAATTACTGGGGTAACATGGATACATTAGAAGAATGGAATTATTTTCTTTTTCAGTACCTGGAAATATGATACTGTGATATGAGGAAATAACTCTTGCACAAGTTTTACAGATTAGTGGTTGGAGTTTTGTTTCTCTCAAGTCCAGCCTCAAGCTCTGCTCTACCTGCCTACAAGGCTGCTGTGGGGAGCAGCTCCAGTCTCCGTACTGGCTCCTTCTGAGGAACAAACTCCACATCAAGCATGCTGCAGCTGCGGCAGATGACCTTCCCTCACCGCTGCCTTTCATTGAAGATGGACAGCATTGCTGGAGCGGGTTTTTTTCCAGCTGACACAGCATGTGTTATTTACTGCAGGAAGCAGAAATATCTGTGTCACTTGGTCTGACTACCTCAAATCATGTTCCCCCCTGCTTTTGTTTTATTGGCTTGTTGGTCATGAAAGTGCAACCTCCTACTGTTTTGTCTTTGTTGCTCTATAAATTACTGAACATTGCCACATTTTATCAATTCAGAACCACACTGTTATTGAGGTTGTAGCAAGCAGGTGTTCTGCACTTCTGTATTCTTTACTTTCAACTTAGAGATGGTATTTTCTGCTGATGGTGAAAAATGACAGGGATTCTTTGGATGCTGAATACGTAGCTATTTTGATCCAGGCAGAGAATTCAAAAGGAAATATTCTATTTAAAAAGGAATAAATGCCAAAGTAGCGATACTGGAGCCCCAGTTTGGGGTCATGGTAAAACTGCACAACCAGAGTCCCCAAGAGAGCTCTGACACTTACAAGAACCTGAAGCTAAAAGTCCAAATAATTAACATCTAGGGTTACTTAATACTTTTCTTTATCAGATCTGACAGTATCTTTTTTAGTCTTCCATATTTCTGAAATTCTATAAAGGAATGAGGTGAGCAGAATAAGTAGCATTGTGAAAACTGAAAGTGTGAATATCCTTTAGTTTTGCATTACTGTCTGCTCAGGGCCTTTCTGCCCCTCAGCATCTCCACAGATACTTTCACAGCCGAGACCCTCTCATTAACTCCCAGGAAAGGATGAGGCTTGAACTCCAGTGCCCAGAGCTACCCAAAATCTTTCAAGTAATGGGGAAAATGCATTGTTCTCCTCAAGTATCTGTCAGAGTATGTGCTTGTGAGTCCAGCTTGGATATGAGGTGTCCTTCCTCTCTATACCTCTGTCTGTTCTCTGTCCCTGTTTTCTGCACCTAATACCCCCCACAGTTTCCCCAAGGGGAGAAAATGTTTTCCCTTACACATTCCCAGGTGTGCTGATGCCCAGCTGAGTTTGTCTGTAGTGAATCAATATTTGTGAGAGAAAAAACACATGCCATCCTCTATTAGGTGTACACTAGAGAGAGGGAGAAAAGAGCACTATCTCCCTATCTGTATTACTCTATATTAACTGAAACCACAGCCCTCTTGATCAGTTCAAGTCCCATATCAAATAAGGAATGGACAGCTTATAAACTGTCTGCATCAAACTTATTTGCTGGTGACTTTGTCCTTCCCCTGGGCCCTGCTGTGGTCCTTCCTGGCAACAGACAGTTGCAGAAAACTCAGCCTTTTCCTTGACTTAATTTTTAAGTTTCAGTCTACCCACACCATCAGAAATGTCCATCCTCTTTACTTTAGGAACTCTAGGCTTATTTTCTGAGTGACGAGAAAACCCACTTTAGCATGTTACATATGCTCCCCAGCCCCTCAAGCTCCTTCATTAGCAATTCCTTCCGTACCCATTTTCTTAACAAGTATAATTTTGCAGGCTACGTCACAGTAAATACGATCTCATTATCATCTGCTATACCTTAAAATAAAGCAGCGAGCCTTCAGTCCATTTCCCTCACTCCATCCTGTCGTCTTTCATCCTAAGTCTTAATGAACTGCTTTTTGGTGTCTTAATGGAGATACTTTTCAGTTCATCCTTATTTCTGAACTGAAATACCTTCAGCAGTGACAGACCGTTGCTGGAGATTTAAGTACATTTACATTTTTTCCTGTGATATGCCATCCCTGGAAATCTCATATATGAACCTAGATTCAGGTCCTTTGCACACTTGTAAAAGTATCTGTGGAGATGCTAAGGAGCAGAGAGGTCCTGATGCAAGCTAAGATTGTAGCAATTTGGGTAACTGTGGAAATTCAGTTCACAAAATTCAGTCATTTCCTTGCTAAGGAAAAGGAAAGGTCACTTTCTCTGCCATTTTTTTTTTTTTTCTTTTCCAGACACTGAAGGCAAGACCACCCAGTGTCTTTGCCATGGCCCAGCCTACAACTGCGAGTGTTGTTTCAGTGTGTCCCTCATTCTCACTTCCTAATTCCAGGACCGCCATACTTTGCTGTTGCATTGTGTAGCAGCATCTCTATAGCTGCACAATTAAAGTTCTGTCTCAGGTTTCATTACCTTGTGTTTGGAATTATGCAGGGGGACACTCACACTCCCCTCTTATTTGTTCAAAATGGTGCTACAGATACTAATTTCTTGCCTTGTTAATTTAAGCACTTCATCAATCCTTTTGCATGTCTTCACCGATGTTTTCTTCCTCTCTATCCGCTGTCATTCTGCTATTTTGACACCCTTCCAGGCCTGCCCAATGAGGCTATGAAGCTGGTGCCAGTCTTTCTCACCCTCCTACTTCACTTCTTCTTAAGTTTCTTGCCCAGGGGTGGGCAAAGTTCCTTGTAACCCCAGTAGGGGAGCTCCACTGGGTGCTTCCTAGGCTAGCCTTGAAATTCCCTTTAGCCCAGATGGCACCCAGCGTGTCAGCTTGGCCTGACTTGTGTCTGTGCTGATGTCTTCCGGGAAGTGCTATTTGAGGGGACAGAGCTTGCCTGGCTTTTGTCACCCAAAAATGAAGCCTTGGTAGCGATGTACTGCTATAATATGGACAATGCAGCTTACTTGGGAAGATTCTGGGTTATCTGTGTCACATAAGCTTCTCCTATACAAATTGTTTAGGCTGAAAGTATCCGCATTTTATCCATGTAATTCTGTAAATCAAATTGTTTTCACAGATCATACTTTCCTTTTATTGCTCTTAATTATTCGGGGTCATATGGTAGCTTTCTGTAAAATGTCGCCTTAACTGCCTTCTGGATATACCCTGTAAATCCCAACAAATGCTTTCAAAAGTGAAAACAAAGGCGTATTTTTCTTCCATCACAGCTTGCTCAACAAACTGCCTGTACCTTTTCCGTGGGGCCTTGCAAAATGGAGTTATGTCAAGAAGAATAATGCTATTTAGTTTATGAACCATTAATATTTATTGCACATGCAATCACTGGCATTTTATGTGAGAGAGCTGGGCAGCAGTTCTTAAAATTGGGAAGAGGTTATATATTTACCTGGCCTATCCAGATAATTCATGTGCGATAATTTTTGATGCATTTATTTCTTTGTGTTGACAAATTTCCTGGCAGTGGCCAATGAGTTTGGTTTTCTAAGCTTATTTGCTAGCTCATAATGAATTGCTCAATAATTACTACAAATAATTCACCCCCTTTATTATTAGGGTTCTATAAGCGTGTTGAAAAAGATTTGTGTATATTGTTACACAATTAAGGAGTTGAATCGCGGAATAAGCTGAGTTGGAAGAGACCCCCAAGGATCACTGAGTCCAACTCCTGGCCCAGCATAGCATCCAGTCTTCTGAATTGAGATCTGCTTCTTTCCGACACAGATCAGGACTGGGAGCTCCTTACGCTGTGTTTCGCATAAGGGCACCCACAGAACCCAGTGGATGCTGCTGCTGCTCCAAACCACACACCTGATTCTACACTGTGAGAAATTGGTTTTGCAAAACCTTGAGCTGGGGCTTAGCTTTACAGTGAATCCGCTTGCAAAGTCAATGTGGAATGCTGGCCCAAGAGAGGGCTCTGGTGTCTCAGGATCATCTTTTCAAAACAATAGGATTAATTTGAGGGCATAAGGTAGATAGATCTGCAGATATTTGTGGAGCAGGTTGCCTGAAATGACATATAACAAGGTTTTAAAATTCAGGTTATGTTGATTTCTGCTGATACATATCTGCTCTTCTCAGTTCCTGAGGGAGGGTAATGTTATTTTCTTCAATCAGATTCTGGTTGCAGTGTAAGTTTTATTTCCCTAAGTATTTTATGTGACTTATTTTAGAATTAGCTGCTTCAAACAAGGTTCCAGCCGATAGATTACTTTGGGAGGTGCTCACAGAAACATGTGAGTATGACTGATAGCCATCAACATAGAACAAGTGGGAATTCTGAACAGTTTTGATTGATGTTTGGGGGTTTATTCGGCTGGGTTTTTTTAAATATAGTGATACTTGCATCTGTAACAGACTGGGGTCTGTGACTGTATCACTGAAGAGATTGATAGAGGAATATTATTTCTAACATACCGATAGAAATACAAATTTGATTCCCATGCAATATGGAAACATGGAAAGCAACAATATTGTGGGCCATTAAGAGGCTGAATTTGCAGTGCACTAGTCAGGACTGAAGTGCTGCAGTGATACAATTCTGCCTGATATTGATGTAAGAACACAGAGATAATGGAAGCTTTCACTATGTGCCTGTGTTATACAAGGGGATTAATTGTGAATTGATCTAGGGTATTATTTTGATGAATTATTCCCAGGAAGATATTCACAGAACAAGAGGGACTTCAAGACTGATGAAGCACAACAATCCTATTAGCTGGTTTGAGAAGATCTGATTTAGCTTTGTCTCCTAAATGCAATCATTGGAGTCTAGGAGTGTGGAAATGTCAGCTCAGGCCGTGTCCGATGACGAGGCAGCAAGCCTCCTGTGGGCAAGAGGCTCCCCAAAGGACTGTCCCTGCAGTCCTCTGGTTCCTCAGTGCCTTTGTCCCATTAGCTCAGTTCTTGCACATTGGAAACCACATGCAAATGTCTAAATGTGTGTTGGGGAAACTGGTAAATAAAAGCAAGGGAGCAGATTTAATTGCTTTGTGGACTCCAAATATACAAAAAGCTCCTCCTAAATGCATTGGGACTTTTTACTGAATAAGGGCAGCCAGAAAGTGTCACTTGCAGTTTTTCTTACAGCACACTGGAGCTGGAAAAGATTCAGGGAAAACCTGGAATTGCTAGCAATAGTAAATTCCCAGCACATATGGCAGACCAGGGTCCTTCACTTGGATTTTGAAGTTGCACTAAAATGGCAGCAGTTACCAACTCTGGTATAGTATCTGTGACAGAAGTCATAACTTTTAAATAGAAAATGAAAGAAATAGAAATATGTCATCTTTTAACTCCTGCAAGACATGTCAGTTCTTTTGTGGAGCTGGAAGAGATTTGCTAGTTAAATTTGAATAGGGAAAGCAATGCAATGTAGTCGTTGATAACTTCCACACTAACATTTAATAAGCTGATTTTTCTGATGTAGAGAAGCAGCAGCAGCATTTTATTTGTTTCCATAAGGGTGCATCAGAAGCACAAAGCTGTGTTTTTGAGTTATGAGGAAAGATGAACATTAATAAACAGGCAGGTCAAGGAACACCACAATACAAAAGATTTTGTTATTCCTTCAACATTTGTCACCAGATGCTAGCCCTCCAATAAATCTTGCTTTGAGAAATAGTTTTTAAGTCTTGCTTAGATCTGACAGCAGTAAAAGTCTCTTGTGAACTCTGAAAAGGCAATCTCAATCTAGCTCCTGGTGTTTAGAGCTACACAAGATGAAAAGCGTTGTAAATGACAGAATCTATCTTCTAATAGATTTGACAAATGTTGGGGCTGAACCTGTAAGGATGAGAGCTTTTTTATTGACTTGCCAAAAGCAATGGCTTCTGTGAATTGCACAACTGAAATAAACAGTAAAAACATGCAGTGATGCAAGTTGCTGCGTAATCACGTATCCTTCCAGTGAGCAGTAAATACCTTTTTGCTAACTAAATGCTGTGTTCAAGAGCAAGCCATAGAGAAGGCACAATAAACTTCAAAGTAAATCTGCCTCCTGGGTGTTTAGCACTCGGCTGCAGTTACTGTGTGACTCCAGATAGACTGCCTAGCTCAGGCTCCTTGGTTTCTTATCTAAAGCAGACAGTTCACAAGGTCCTTCAGATCATTGGGTGAGGGATTATTACTTGCATTGGGGTATTTTTAGTAACTTGCCAATTATTGCAGTCTTGATAGGGTGATCTCTCTCACTTGCTTGTTAAAAAAGTTTGTCCAATTTTTTCTCAAAGCCTAAATAGAAGTCAGGTGCTCATCATCCAGCACTGGTGGTTTTGCAGTAGTATATAGGTATATATATTTTTTTTACTTCCCCAAAATAAACAGCCCTGTTAATTAGCATTTTAAGGGCACTGTTAATCAGGTAATACCATTTACCACTATAGTCATTAGCTGGTCAGCTTCTTGGAGAAAGAATCCTCACTGAGTTTATCAGTGTGAGCTCTGCTGGGAGCAGGGATTTTCAGGCCCTGACTGAATTTCACCAGGGAGACTTGATCCCAGGCAGGAATATTGCAGGGCTGTGGTGCAGAGCACCGGTCTGGGACAGGTTGCATTGCTCAGTGGTGGTGGGATGAGCCTGACCTTGATGGAGGCTGGGATCCTCTGCACCCGCTGGGAATGTGGGGCCCCAGCTGCACTCTGTGCCATGTTCCACAAACCCTGAGCTGGATGCAGCGAGTGAGTTTCAGCTGTGGTGGTGTGACAGCAAAGCCTCCAGCTGAGGAATGTGCGCATTCCTTGGGCAAACATTAATCTTTCAAAGGCACACACTCTAGTAGCCAAGCTGAGAAATCTTCATTTCTCTAGCAAAATAAATCCACTTGGAGGAACTCAAATCTTCACTTAAACCTTAATAACACAATCCATGGTATTTTTTGGAAAAGCCGGTTGCTCCCACCTATGCCTTTCTAGCTAGAATTGGGGCACTGAAAAGATTAAATCTCATCATTCTGCAAATCTCTAAATATACTGTCTGCAATGCATTGATGTTAAGTCAATGTACTGAAAACAGCACAACAAACACAAGCTGCAGTGTCTCTCTTCGGCAGAAACCCAGGGATGCTTATCGAACAAAATGATCTGAATCACTGATCATTGATGGGGGCATTTAACTCCAGCCAAAGCCCAAACTGCCTATCGCGTTTCCCCCACGAAGCTCCCAGCAAGGAACAGTCTTAGTAATGAGTCTTTGCCCTTGACACAGTGCAGTTTGTTTTGGGGTTTTTTTGTACTAACTGCTTTGATATAAAATGTGAGCTACCCAAGTGTAAGCCTTCTTTGTTTCCCCCAACCCTTTTGCTCTTAACTCCCCTCCCTTTTTGGAAGTTTCCCTTTATTCTTTCTCACTGCTGGTTTAGGATTTTGCAGTAGTAGAAAAGATTTTGTTGTAGTGCTTGTGAAGAGTATTTTCTGTATAGGTAAATATTTTCCATACAGGTATCACTGACCATAGTGGCACTGTACAAGTGGCACTTTCTTTTCTACGTGACCTAGATATGTTCTGGTCTTTCCACTCAGTTGCTGATTTGGGATTCTGCAGCAGCGAGCTGGAGGAAATGGATATTGTGGTAAATTTAGCAGAGGAGGAAACTTAGGGGTAAAATGCTGTAGCTTGCTCTGGTCTGGAGAGAAAAGGAGAAAAAAAGAATTGTCACAGCCCAGCATGGAAAGGGAAGTGTGGAGAACAAGTGTCTGAATTTCAGTCCCACCCACAGAGGCTGTGCTGCTTCATAGCAGTCTTGTGCTCTGTCTTCCCTTTCTTAGGTTGCAATCCATGTAACTGGCAAAGTGCTGAGTTGCAGCTGCAGATCAAGTCAGCGGTAGATGTGCTTTGAACCGATAACCACAGTATTGCATTAGCTGGTTCAAAAAGTCAGGCATGAAGTGTCTCATTTGGGCACAGAAAATTCCTGTGCAATATTGGCATTATTTTCTCTTTTCCTCAGATCTTGCCTAGGAGTGTCTGTAGGGGGGGAAATCCCCTCTCCTCAAACAAATGGCATTTATTTCATAACACCTCTAATGCTTATGAAGTTTAATGTTTATGAAGTCCATAACAACTATAATGTTCATTACAGCTATAATGTTTATAAAGTCCTAATATTATCCTGTCAGATACTATAAAAAGCCCTAAGGAAACTAATAATTCTGTTGTCAGAGGAAACTTTGAACAGAGTGCAGTAAATATCTCAATGAGCAAGGGTTATATGGTAAGTGGGGATACAAACAAAAGCTGGGCTGAGGTGGACTTTGCACAGATGTTAAAACAAAAGGCTGTTAAGTTGTTTGGGTTTAATAAAAAAACAACAAAAAAAGTGGGCTACTGTGGAGAAAGAGGAAGGTGAGCAGTATGGTAGTTGATCTGTGGTCTCAGGTCAGACAAGTCCTTCATCTGTAGGAAGATTTCATTTAGGAGGATAATTTATATGCAGATTGCTTTCTGAGACATTTGTTGTGTTTATCTTTGTTGTTGAATAGGGCTTATTAATAGGGTGAGTTTCACAAAGTTATCACCTAAAGATTTCAGGTGGAAAAAAGGAGGAAAAATGGAGAAATCTGGAGAAATTCCAGCAGCAGTTAGCCTAGCTTTGGCCCCAGGAAAGGTACTGGGACAAATTATTAAATTGTCAATTTATCAAATGCTGAAGATGATGAAGTGGCTAAAAAAAACCTGTAGGTTTGTGAAGAACAAGTAATTTTGAACTAACCCGATTTCTTTCTTGGGCAGATAATAGACACATTACATGGGGTGATATGTAATTTGACTTCTATTAAGCTTTTGACTTTTTTCTCATGGTATTTTTATACACTGCACAGGGAATTACATCCAGCCTGAAAACACTGCAAAGAGTGGAGTGGAAACCAGTCAAAACTTGTATTTTACTACCAGTGTAAGAGGGCATTTAAAGTGGAGCTGAACCAGCTGGTTTCTAATTCAGTATTTTCATTAAGGACCGAGGCAGTGGAATGGGGGTTAAATTGATAAAATGCACAGAGGACAGCACAGTGTTATGCTGTAAGGATGATGAAAGACAAAACTGGAATGCAAAAAGACCTTGTTAATTTGGCAGAAAAGGCTAAATCAACAGGACCAGGTTCAGCTTTTCAAAGTCCCGTAAGGAAGATAAGGGGCAAGCCGGGTGGAAAATGGAGAACAGAAACTGCCCAGGAGTGTGAATGGCAGGGAAAGGTATTGGAGTGGACAAGAACAGAATATAGGTGAAGTGGTGTTCTTGCAAAAAACACATATTTCATAATTTAATAAGGATGTGGCTAAATTGGAGGTAACTCAAGGGAGCATTCAAAGAGCATAGAATCAATGTTGAAAGAAGTGGTTATGTTTTAATATAAAGAAAATAGACAGGATAACAGCATCCTGGTTTGCAACAAGTTTTGTACAGAGAGTGGCAGCTGATTGTTCTGCTTTCATACTTGAGACAAAACAGTGACACATCTGTTTCATGTGGGAATTCAGACTGGAGTTAAGTGATGATGTAAAATGGAAGGGTTCTGGACACCTCTGGAGGTGTTGAGGAGAAGACTGGCCAGATATTTGTTAGGAATGGGAGTTGTGATGTACCCAACACCTCTATTAGTACACAGGACTGAAAAGTAAGATGTTCTCTGTACCATTTTGATCCCACTTTTCTATGGATGTTCTTATCCCCAAGTAAATTTGTATTTTTCTTTTCATCTTTAGAATTAAAGGTAGAGAAAAGATAAGGGTAGAAAGGTAAAACTGTAATTCCTATCTGAATATAACTCTGTGTTAGTTCTTCCTTTCGAGAATGGTTGTTCTTGTGGTGCTCTGACAGCCTTTTCTATATTCTGTCTGAAATCTTGCTTACTTGAGGTCTTTTATCTGTGGGATGGCGGTTCCTGCTGGAACACAGAAAATGTGCTCCAGGAGATTATTTGAACTGTTTGATCTCATATAATACCTGTTAAAATTTTAAACTTACAAGCTAGGCCAAGCCAACTGGTGTGAAATACAGGCATGGGAGATGCTCTGTAGAGCAAGTGACAGAAAGCCCCATCAGACCTCACCCAAAATGAAAGGATGTGCAAGGCTTTAGTCATGCACTGAAAAGAGCTGTTGTTTTCATGTTAGCAAGTTTGAGAGGAAGGAGGTGTTGGACTGAAATAATGTGTGAGAAAAGCAAGGTACATCACAGATCTGGAACATGATATGAGCAAAAACTAGAGGGACAAGTCATTGGGTTTGTGCCACTGAAGAAAAATTCTGTGTTGTCTGTTTGTGAGCTGGGCAAGGCTGTGACTAATGACAGTGTTGGATCCTGTGATTGTGGAAACAGAATTTCATACATCCTGTTAAGTAAACATGTCTTCTACCAAAAATGACTTGGCTCCATCATTATATCCTTCTCCTCATTAAAACAACTGTCAGGATCCTGAATTTTTGTAAATAGAGAAAAAAAAAGAATGTATGTTACAAAACCTCAGTTTAAAAGGAAGTGTGGCTCAGAGAAATAAAAGTTAGCTGATGTGATCATACCTCCCTCACAGAGATGACAGATAGTGGCTCTTTCTCAAAGAGCGTGCTCCAAACAAATAAGCAACCTACTGTCCTTTTCTCACTCCATTTTCTGTGAACTTAGACAAGTAAGGCAGAGGAGAGATGTGAATTTTTTACTGAAAATCTAAATCCTGCTTCTGTTTCACTTCTCAAAAGTGACCAAGAACTAGAAAACTGAAATTGTTTCAGTCCTGTGGAGGATTGCAAGAGAGGAGCGCAAAGCTCAGACAATACAAACTTCTTTAGATCTTGGAGGTCCATTGGAAGGCATATGCTTTCAAATTACTTACAACCACTGTAAGACTTCAATTGTGGGCAGATCAGTTTGTAACATGAACCAATATATTTTCTTCTGTTGTGAACGATAATGCTGTTGTATAGTGAGCAATCAGATGTTGTTCTGTTTTCTAACTCTGGATGTATCTTGTTTTATACTTCACATGAGAAAACCAAGGCTGCTAGGTGTAGAGGAATTTCTTAAGGAAGGAGGTCATGTGAGCAATCCAGCCTGCACAGGTGGATTAGTTTAGCTTCAAGGATAGAGGGAAAGCAGCCAAGGCCGCTAAAGAAGAAACATACCAGCAAGATAAGATACTCTGGGATGGAAAAGAAGAGAATGCTGGCTGCGAAGACGTAGGAAACGTGACAGAATTTGCTGTACAGACAGTCTGCTACCGTTCGCGTGATATAAACAATGTATTCCAATTAGAAGAGTTTTGGGATGCGTGGACGCTGCTAGTTATCCAACAGAAATGCAAGTAAAGGCACGTGCTTTACGGGGAAAGTAGTATAAGAATGCTGGATGCAGCACAATAAAGAGGGTTTTTTTGGGCTCCACTTGATCACATTGATCATGGCGTGATGTCCCTGTATTTCCCGTGTTTTACAACAATTGGTGAGCCTGACATGATTATCTCTGGGCTGCCACGCAGCTGTGATTAAGTGGATCATGGACTGAGATAGTGGGAAAGCCGGCTGTAAATTTTTGTCAATTTCAGGAGAAGCCTCGCCTCACGGCGGAGGTGAGAAGAGAGCCATAAATCCTCACAATTTTGTGAGAAGCCTCACCTCACGGGTGGAGGTGAGAAGAGAGTCGTATATCCTCGTCATGCTACGCGAAGCCCCACTGCACCATGGAGGTGGGAAGGGAGCCATAGAGCCTCGCTAAGGGAGTGGGAAGCCCCACGCAGAGGTGGGAAGAAAGTGGTAAATTCTCGCGTCTGATCAGGTGAGCGGCCGGGGAGAAGATGGGGAAGGATAAAGAACAAGAAGCTGTCCTAAACCTCCTCCTCCATATTCTCTCTGTGAGAAGAATTAACTGTGATGAGTCTGTGATACGAACTCTGTTGAAGTGGGCCTGGGACCGTCGACTGCTTCATGGCGCAAGCGTAGCTTTTGAACTGTCAGTATGGGAGTCGATTGGGAAGGCGTTATGGGATGCAATTAGCAGAAGAGGTAGTGCTTCCAAGGAGGCATCTAAATCATCCACGAACTGGAAGCTGATAAGGGATACTTTGCAAGCCATGAAAGCTGAACGGCAGGCAGCTGCATCTGCCTTCGCCGCCTTAACTCCTTCGGGGGAAACAGAGTCCTCTACAATGACATTTTCTGCGCGAGTTTCTGCTCCGCTCTTATCCCCAGCACCCCCTGCCTCTGCTCCTCTGCCAGTGCCAGGGTCTTTGGTGCCTGCGTCAGCGGCACCGACAGCTGCTCCTTTGCCACCGGAGAGCGGAGAGGGAGCAACGGCAGGGGAGGCTGAGAGGGCCGAGGAGGATACGAGGGCTTCGGGGCACAGGGAAGCTGCTGACCCCCAAGCCTGTAGCTTCGGTGGTCCTGCCTGTAGGCCCTCATTTCTTGTACCATCCCTGCCAAAGAGACTGGAGACTTAGGGAAGGAAGGAGAAGACAAGAAAATCAGCTCAGAAAGAATCGGCACCAAGATCAGAAGAAACGGGACCAGCCCGCCGCTTTTCCTCTCCCCCCCGCTCCTTCCCCAGCGCAGCACTGTGCAAAGCGATGGCGGAGGGGGGCGGGCGGGGGCTGGCAGCAGCGCCTGCAGGCACCTGCACCGTGCGGGGGGGCCCATGAAGCCCCTTCCAGCCTGTGCGGGTCGATTCTGAAAGTGTTTCAAAGTGCCTTCTTTATTAGTAAACGTGAGTTATATCTTAGACTCATTTTCAACTTTTCCAAAGAGAGAGCCTTGCAGCAGAATGATAACAAATTAGTTGTTGAGACACTTGGGGCAGGGACTGTCTGTAATTTGTTGCTGAGTTTTGAAGGTATGTTCACCCACTGTGTAACTAAAAGTTGAATGTCTAAATTTTTACAAGAGTTGCATTTTCTGTTTCAGAACTAGTTCCAGGAGTTAAAAACTTCAACTCACAGAACTGAGTTGGCAACTGTCCCATGAAATGCTTAAAAGATAGCTGGGAACTGCAGCTGTGTGACCTTGAAAAGATAAGTGCAGGCAGCACATAAAATTCCTTCTATAAGTCCTACAATATACCCAAAAATCTACAGAATAACATATATTACATGATTTTCA
>VZRN01003683.1:0-42661 GCA_013397935.1 Dasyornis broadbenti
CTTTCCTTCTGTGCCTTCCTTCCTCTTCTCCCAGATTTCAGATTTTATGTGCTGCGTATGATGCCGTCTGGTATGGGATATCCATTAGGTCAGCTGGGGCCAGCTGTTCCAGCTGTGTCCCCACCTGTCTCCTTGTGCACTCGCGGCATCCTCGTTGGTGGGAAGGGGGAAGAGACAGAAAATGCCTTGACTTTATTGTAAGCCCTGCTCAACAGTAATTAAAACATCCCTGTGTTATCAACACTGTTTCCAGTGCAAATCCAAAACATAGCCCCATACGAGCTATTGTGGAAAAAATTTAGTCTACTCCAGCCAGAATCAGCACACTCTCCACTCATACCATTTATATCATGCTCATAACTCACGTCTCAGACTATTCAATACATCCTCATTAACAACTCCTCTGCCTTCCCATCCCTTGATACACAGATATCATTCCCCTGGTCTGTGGACCACTCCTGCAAAATGCATGTAAAATATCCACATATGTCCACTGCGTTAATTTAGCCCATGAATTTGGGCTCCATCTCTTTTGGTGGTCACTCAGGACAGGAAGGTGGTGTGTTGCATGAAGTTAATTGGGCACCAAAGCCAGCTCAGGCCGGGTCACTGCTGCCCTTGCACTGCTCCTTGCAAGGCTTGTCCTGCACTGGTTCAGGGGTTCCTGCTGATTATAAGCAGCACAGCACCACAGTGAGCAGCGAAAGCAAAAAGCAGCCACCAAGGAGCACTAGGCTCTAATATGCAGTCTGGCAAGCGAGCCCCATGGCAAGCACAGGAGTCTGTCAATTAAAATCTGAACAACGAGAACAGTGATAAATTAGGTCTTGTACATTCCAGACAAATCTGTTGTTACTTTAACCCTTTGAGCCCCATGTTGGGAGCCAAAAAGGGTTGTTAAGGTTTGAACCTAGCTGGCAGCTAAACACCACCCAGCTGCTCACTCACTCCCCCCATGTCAGAATGGGGAAGAGAATTGGAAGAGTAAAAGTGAAGAAAACTCCTGGGTTCAGATAAGGGCAGCTTAATAGGTAAAACAAATATTAGTTCTATCCCAGACAAAACTAGCACACAACAAACACAGATCAGCTGATTGAAATAACAGAGTTTCTTGAGAAGAGGTCATTGTAAGTGTCAGCCCTTAAAAGGTTTTCGGCTCTGCAGAAATACAACTAGAAGAAACTAGCTGCTTGTGAGGCCCATATCATTCAATGTAAGTGAATGAATTGTGAATAGGATGACATCCGCAGCAGCTATCATTCTACCAAGAAAAGATTAAAGTGATTTTGCTTGTTAGAAAAATGTTCAGCTTGAATTCATGGCATTTCTGTAAAGTTAAAATGCTTGGGTTTAGGGGGATTGCTCAGGAGGATTGCTTTGGGTCACAACCAAGTGTAAGCTTTAAGCTGTAAAATAATGCTGCTGTAATTGCAACAAGTGCTGAAGCAGGTATGATGTATGTGAGAGACATACGTGTGAGGTTAACCTGTAAAATTCAGATGCTGTAGTGCCGGAAGGAAAACTAGATCGGGGAAGGCTTGGAAAAAAAAATGCATGAAGGTGAAAGCTTCTGTGTAGAAAGTAGATATCTCTATGTTTTGATATGTATCTAAATCTTCCCCTTAGCTTGCCACTGCAGTTAACGCCTTACTTTGCTAAGCCATGCTAGAAACCTAGAGAGTACTAGCATGCCATGACGGGTCATGAGCTAAAGTTGGTCTTGTGGATATGTTTTATCCCTTGATGGAGAGCAACTGCTTTGACTTAGCAATGAAGGGATATTAACTCATGTCTATGTCCATGTTCTGTTGTGTGAACACAGGGCCTCCTAAAGGGAAATACCGTCTGCACTCTTGAATAACCCAGCTCTTGCTCCATGCTCCACAGACATCTTAAATATTCCCTGTCCTCATCAGCCAGGAGCTGGGTCTAAAAACCACAGTTCTCAGGGCACTGTTTCTCCCAGCAGTCTTTGAGAGGGTTAAGAAGTCACTATAGCCAGCTGTTCAGCTTCTTTCACTTTGCCTTCACTGTTGGTGATTTCAGTCAAAATTTTATACCTAAATCTCATTGAGGATCTGTTCCCAATTTCCCAGATGTGTCTTGAAAATGAACCTTAGAGACTGATGTTCAACCCACTGAAACATACAACAGGATAACACTTCATTTTCCTCATTAAAAAAAATCAAATCCTACTTCATTCTATGTAAATATAGACTTCAAAATCACTGTGCTTTAAATAATGATTTTGCAATTCTGGAAAATCTGATATTCTTGTTTTTTCTCCATGAGGTGGTAGATTTTGTTCCTCTCCTCCCCTTCTTTTATTTTCTTATTTTACCTTCTGTCTTCTTATTTCAGAGACCCTTAGTCCTTTTGCATTTTCTGGGGAGTGAATGTTCTGGTATAGTAATACTGCCTGATATCTGGACCAAAGCTTAAGCCAACCCAAACATTTGCATTTGGCATCTATGAGGCTCCTGAGCTAGGTACTATTTTAATCCTGGTGGTGCTTTCATTTTGTCAGTGAGAGAGAGAAAGAATCATTAGGAATGACTCTCAGGAATCTGGAAAAAAAAAAACCAAAACCACCGTAAAGCATTTTGCAAGGCACAATATTTGTTTTAAATAAAAGGAAATCCTGCCATGGCAATACTGTGATTAAAATGCCATGAAAAGGCTTCAATAAATATCAGAGATACCATAGCTCTCTCTTGCTTTAATGACCACAGATTAATTATCATATGGTGCTTATGCTGAATGTTTTTTTGACAAACTAGAAATTCTGCCTCAGGCCACCAGACACTGCACTCCCAGGTACTGGACAAGACAGATGTGTGCTAAACAATGACAGGATTTGGTTCAAAATGCTGAAAGCAAGCCAAAGCAACTGCAGATGCTTGCTCTGTCCAGGGCCATCATCTGCAGAAGGAAAGCAGAGATTGTGTGTTGCCTCACAGCCCAGCTGTACAGGTAGGTTGTGTGAGAGTTACATGGTAGGCACAGCAGACACATTTTAATTCCACAGTCTCTTGCCTCCTTTGGCTAAGGTTAGAAGATGGAGTTAACCACCCGAGCATCTGATATGTGGCACCTTGGTTCTGGGAGACCGACAGCACATGCAGGTAATTTGGTAGTACCTGCATTTGTGTGCACTAAGGCACCTCTGAAGCTGTAGGAGAGAAGAGCTCAAACAGAGAGACTTAGGCGCTGTTTCTGAAAAATCTTGTGGAGTCTGTGCTGCAAAATTTTCATAGCTTGTTCAGAAGTATTTAGTTGTCAGCATTTTCTCTCCTGATTCCTCACTGATATGGGAGGAATCAGGAAATTCCTTCCATGCACAAAGTTTTGCAAAATTTTCAGAATGAAATCAGCAAAATGCATATGCCAAATTGAGATATGAATCTGATA
Source organism: Dasyornis broadbenti (assembly GCA_013397935.1). NCBI lineage: Eukaryota > Metazoa > Chordata > Aves > Passeriformes > Dasyornithidae > Dasyornis > Dasyornis broadbenti. The sequence goes on from VZRN01003683.1 coordinate 3,412, forward strand.
AACTGTGGATGCCACTTATTTGCACATCCAGAGACCTAAGAGCTATGCTTACTCTATAGCAATATAGATTTTTCCTCACTACCATAAAACTTAGAGAAGTCTCAAATTCTAATTCTGCAAACCATTTTTAGCCCTATGAATATCAACACAAATTCTTCTGTTTTCTTACCATGCAGTTATAATGGGCAATAAACTTTTAACCTTTAATTTTCAATGGATAGAGTTCAAACTGCAGTTCTGTTCTCCCAAGTATTTTAGCATAGGTTATTGTCTCAGTGTGGCATGCTGCCCTGGCTGCATCTCCTCAGTAATCTTTCTTTGTTAATAAAGAGAAATAAGGTCTTAAGTACTTCATGTATCTAAAGACTCTGTTAAATCATTTTGGCATATTAAGAATGTATCTGGAGGAAAATGAAACTCTTTTCTCTCTCTGTTACAACCTGCATTATTCTATCTCTACACTTACCACTGACCAATGATCCTTTTCCTTTCCTTAAGGCATTCTCGGCGTAGATTCTCTGTGATGATTTTTTTCTGATGGTAAAAAACAATACCTTTTCAAAGAGCAGGTCATTTTGAGGGCACACAGACTATGTTTATGTTACTATATTGGGGTACATATTCCTTTTGTCACTGGGATTTACAGCATAGTTAATATTTCTCCATGTTTGGTCTTCAGTGACTGCACAAATCTAAGTGACTGCACACTACTTTTCCCTGAGGAACAGAATGAGTGGTTACTGCTGAGGCTGCCCAGCTCAGGTCCTTCCACATGGTGTTATTCAGAGCTACACAGCTGGTCCATAGGTAGTTTGGGACATGCTGAGCTACCCAATGGTTTCAGACTGAGAAAGTGCAACAATTTGTGAGTGTAAAAGCTCCGTGAGTTTTTCTGCAGGGAGACACACATAGCGCTGTCTCCCTCCTTCAGGCTGCCAAAAGCAAGTGAGCCCTTGCTGGCAAAGGCAGCAAGCAACTTATCAGTTACTCAATATGGACCAAGACCTTCCTCAAACAAAAACTTCAGAAGCATCTTATTCGAATGTCATCAGTGTTTCAGTGAGTATTGCTGAAAACACTTCAGTCTGACATACAGTCACAGAGCAACAGGCTAAGGACCTCTTTGTCCCAAGCAAAAATTACAGTCCAGCACCTTCCTCTTTAAAGTCTGAGTAACCCAATCACCTAAATTAATTTAATGGGTCTCTGTGAAGGTTATTTGTCACTTTGAGCAATTTATCCTCAGGTGCTTACTGTCTACTCCAGTAATTTGCTGTTAATTACTTGTTTATGTATACAATGTTGTTAATAAAGGGAATGTGGAGGGATCCCATTTAGTTTCCTAAATAAAAGCCATCTGTTTGGCCATATTTATGCTTACTAACTCCTGTTTTCATAGCTAAAGAGTTGTTAAAGTCTTTGGCTGTTGCTACCATAACCTTTTTATTAAAATCTGTATGTTTAAAAAGGTAACAAAGATGTACGGAGCACTCTTGGTGTGTTGGTTTTAGCCTAAAGAATCATAGGATAGTTTGGGTTGGAAGGGACCTAAAAGATCATCTAGTTCCAACACTTCTGCCATGGGCAGGGACACCTTCCACTAGACCAGGCTGCTCAGTCACATCCAACCTGGCCTTGAACACTTTTAGAGATTGGGCATCCACATCTTCTCTGGGCAACCTGTGCCAGTGCCTAACTAATTAGACAATAAATAATTTCCTTCTAATATCAAATCCAAACCTACACTATTTAGATTAGAGCCATTGCCCCTTGTAACATGTCTTTGCAAAAAATACCTCTCCATCTCTCCTGTAAGCCCCATTTAAGTACTGGAAGGCTGCTAGAAGGTCTCCCTGGAGCCTTTTCTTCTTCAGGTAAACAGCCCCAACTCTCTCAGCCTTTTCTCACAGGAGAGAAGTTCTGTTTCTCTGATCATTTTTGTGTTCATCTTCTGGACTTGCTCCAACAGCTCCACATTTTTCTTATGCTGGGGATCGCAGAGCTGGACACAATACTCTGGGTGGTGTCTCATGAGAGTAGAGGGAGAGTATCAGCTTCCTCACCCTGCTGGCCATGTGCCTGCTGATGCAGCCCAGGAAACATTTGACTTTCAGGGCTGCAAGCGCACATTGCTGGCTCCTGTTGAACTTCACATCAACCAATGCCCCCAAGTCCTTCTCCTCAGGGGGAAGCCATTACTTTACATCCGTTCTTGCATCCATCAGGTTAGATCAGCGTTTTCTTCCAGAACTCCTATGTGTCAGAAGACAATAGAGACCCTATAGCTGTAAGAAACCAAGAAAAGAGACCAATGTTTTGAATATCCTCCTTTTCTACAACATTTCCTTAGTTTTTAGTATTTATGCTTAAATGTTTTTTCACTGCATCTTTGTCATTTTGGGTTCATTCCCTGAAAGACTATGCCTTTCTCTTCTCAGGGAGCCACTGCTGTTTGGCTGCTGCTTTTTGATGAGATTTATCCAGGCAGTTGGTGACCTTTCCTGTATCCCCTATCGATTCTCTGGAATGACTCGGCCTGACATGGAGAAAATATCTACAGTGTTTTAGGGTGTCCAGTACTTGTTTGTTTACCTGGTTATGCAATGCATTTATACACCGGCTGGCTAATTGATTTATTGCTGCTTTGTACTACTGCTGGCATCCTTCTGGGAAACAGGACTGGAAAAGGCCTTTCTGCAGCTGAGAGTTTATGCCAGTGTCCCTGCATTAACAAACTGCGTGTAAGGCATTTCAGTCAAAACCGCCCCTTATAACCCATGACTGTTCATTTGCCCAGGGTTTTGGAGGGCAAATCTATGCTTATAAATTCTGTCAGACTGCCTGGTGGCACTGCAGTGAGTTACTGCTGAGACAGGCTTGTGTCGAAATCAGTATAAATGAAAAAGGGAAAAAGTATTGTAAAACACAGTAGAAGGGCCACTCTGACTTCTGTCACCACTAAGTAACAGCCTCTAATAGAGTAAAGTAGATACAGCACAAAACCATGTCTTCCTTCAGCAAGACCAATACTGGGATTGTTCTGTGAAGACCTATGAAAGAAATCTTGGATAACTAGCAGAGTGGGGATCTTTGGCCAAAGTGCGATTGTTAAGTGTGAATGAAAGGGGGAGACCTTATATTGCCTTGGAAAACCAAGAAAGAACCACTTACAGTGGTCCAGAAGCCCCAACATGTTTTTTTTACCTCTGTAGCTGACTTGAGAGAGCTGATCCATGTGTTGGGAGAGATGGGGGTCTTAGGTTAGATATAAGGGAAAGGTTTTTCACCCAGAGGGTGGTTGGGCACTGGAACAGGCTCTCCAGTGAAATGCACACAGCACTAAGCCTGCTAGAGTTCAAGAAGCATTTGGAAACAGGCACATGGTGTAGGTGCCTTCCAACTCAGGATATTTTGTGATTCTATGTGAAGAGCAGGAATCCTTTGACAAAGGAGAGTGAAGGTGAGGTCTGGCTGGTCACAGGGCAATAGGCTGTCCGATGCTGTTGTACATCATGGTCTGCCACAGCCCCTGGCATGCAGGAGCAGATGATGGCCTCTGGAAGAGCTGAGACTCATATGGAACAAAGGAAAAGGAAGATGGTGAATAGTTAGATTAGGGATCTGGGGAGTGGGCAGTACCAATCTTAGAGATGCTTATGCTCCTCTCTTCGGTCAGATGATTTTCGCATACTTCAAAGCAGCAAGATATCAACTGATTACTGAAGAAAGAATAAACTTTCTTCCAGTGCCTCAGTCACTCTGAAATGTACATGCACTGACCCACATCTCTTATCTGTCTCACACCAATAAACACTAATGGTGCAAGGCTCTGGATGGTGTGATGGAGGTTCCATGTGGCTCCTCTTGGCTGAAACTGTATGTGAGGGTAGTTCATCACAGTGGGGTAAAGTGTGACTGGGGTGACTGATCCCCAAAATCATTCTTAAAAAGAAAGCTAATACCAACCCCTTAATATTTGGGACCAAGAGCCTTGAAACACTCTAGTGAAAACTTTCGTCTGCTTTTTAGCACTTATCAGGGAAAGAGAAGAACCTCAGAGGAAGAGCTACATAGAACTGGAAGTGCCTAATTCTATTAGAGAGAAGAAGCTGAAGTTATGCTGTCTGTGGAAGAAGATGATTTAGGATTTTGGTCTTCAGTGCTTGGCCCCAACAGGTGGCAGTGAGGTCCTGGCTGGAGGACTTGTCCCAGAGGCACCGGTCGCCTGTGGCTTCCCAAGCGCGTGCCTTTGCAGTGCCACTTCCAGTCTTTCAACACTGGGTGGCACCAGGAATATAAAGAATCAGGGCCGCGACTCCAGACTTGTGCGAAAGGAGTTGCCTTCCTGGGAGAGTGATATGCTAGCAGTTTATTTGTTTATAGTCTCGACTCAGTGGATGCAAGAAAAACATTATTTTAGAAAGAAACTTCAAGTAATGGTAGGATTAGGAGCAGGTGAGGATATAAGATAGGAAAAAGTATCTGTAAAGTTTGATTACTTCCACTGTGACACTAGTTCAGCTTAAAAAAGTCCCACCTGGGTTTGAATGTTTTTTAAAAATATTGTTGTCATAAGTAAACCTCCTCCTCAAGCACAGGAAAAAAAAAGAGACAGAAAAGCAGTGGAGCAATAGAGCCAGCCCCAGGTTCTGTGCCAGTATTGTCCATGTCTGAGAGATTGCTGGAGACAGGAGTGGCCCTTGCAGCTCCGCCACATCTTCGGCCACATTGCCCTGTGCATCAGCCAGCAAGGCAGGACCGAGGGAGAGGCAGAGCCTCTCCATCAGTTACTTGTTCTTTCCCACACCTTGTCTAACGTGGGATGCGAATGGCATCCCTTAAGCAAATAAAGCCAAGCTCTTTAGGAAGAATACTTTGCATATAAATATATTTTTTTTTTTTTTTAGTAGGGGTGCTTAGAGGCAGAAGTTTCTAGATGTGAACTGTTGGAAACCATGTGCTCATTATTGATTTCTAATTGCTGGCTATGATAAATTCCAGGAGTGTAATAACACAGAGCAGAAAGTCGTGGAGGAGCTGTCACCTTACAGAGTAGTTTGTATGCCTTCCATTTGTGACCAATGCCACTGAATGCAGTTATCCAATAAGATGCCAAACTGTCAGCATTTCATTACAATATGCTGCAGAGAGTAGTTCAGTAAACTACTTAGCATGCCAAATGCATAGTGTGTGCCAACATATTTATCGTGTAATGTTCTTAAGAGCTGCAAGCCTCTGTTCATTGGGATTAATCAATTCTATTTTCATATGCAGTGGACCTTGAACCTTGCACTCACTGCAACAATTTAATTTTTCCGAGGGACGACCAGGGTAAGTAGATGCAGTACCTCTACCAGGAGCATTGGCAATAAGCTTTATTGATATTCTGGGCTAAAAAAGCCCCGCAGATCTTTGCACACAGTGGGGAGGATCTAAAAATACATAATAAAAGCTTGATTAGTGTAGCATGCAATAAGGCGAGGAGCACGTGCTGCTGAGCAGATATAAAGTCTTGACAATGTAAAAGCAACAAAACCAAATAAAGTAATTCAGCAACTAGAGTATTAAGCTCAGCCTTACCGCAATATGAAATAAAGGACAGTTATGTTTTCAGTGGAGCTGAAAGAATCTGCCTCTGTGATGGGTAATTAAAAGTTCAAGGACTGCTTCAGTCCCCTGATCAGCCTTTGGGTTGCCTCATTAGACGTTATCAGTTTCTGGGACATGCAAATCCCATGTGTAAAAAAGCACTGGTTTCCATACACTCAGTGACCTTTCTCATCTCTTGTATCTCTTCTTTCCTTTCTGACTACCCCAAAGTGCTTACAGAGACAGTGTTCCCAGGGAATTACTTGGTGTGCAGCTCTGCCACAGCTGAATAGGGTCTCTCCTCTGACATTAAGAGGTAGGCAGCACTTTGTTAAGGCAGGACTTGTGTATGTGTTCAGCAACGCTCCACAAACTCTTTTGGTGGGAAATCCAGCTCCTGAATCCCGGGGTTTTCATCTTTCCTCAGTATAAGATGCTGCTAAATAGTTGTAGTAAAACCCCAAGGCCAGCAAAGTGGCATAAGCCTGTTCCTGAGCTTTGTGTCCCTAATCCTTCCCATCACTGGAAATGGCCTCCATCACCCTATTGTCCATATCTCTTTCTAGGGCAGACAGAAAATATCTGTGCTATCACATATCTCTTTAAATCCTAAAATGCTGCTCTGGCTCTATAGCAACACTAATAGATATCATCTGGGGTTTTTTATAGCTAGGAGGCTCACAGAGGCCCTACTGCAGTGTTTTGCTGCTGCAGTTAAACAATTCAAACCTAGAAATGAGTCCAAGGTAAAATCTGATCTATTATATCTCTGGTGAGCATCCTGGCCTGGATCAGCAATGGTGTGGCCAGCAGGATCAGGGCAGTGACTGTGCCCCTGTACTCGGCACTGCTGAGGCCACACCTCGAATCCTGTGTTCAGTTCTGGGCCCCTCATTGCAAGGAGGACATGGAGGGGCTGGAGCGTGTCCAGAGAAGGGCAGCGGAGCTGGGGAAGGGTCTGGAGCACAAGTCCTGTGAGGAGCAGCTGAGGGAGCTGGGGGTGTTTAGCCTGGAGAAAAGGAGGCTCAGGGGAGACCTTATCACTCTACAACTGCCTGAAAGGAAATTGTAGCCGGGTGGGGGTTGGTCTCTTCTCTCAAGTAACAAGAGACAGGGACAAGCGGAAAAAGCCTGAAGTTGCATCCAGGAAGGTTTTGATTGGATATTAGGAGAAAATTTCTGCACAGAAAACATTGTCAAGCTTTGGAACAGGCTTCCAGAAAAGTGGTTGAGTGACCATCCCCGGAGGTATTTAAAAGACACGTAGATGTGGCACTGAGGGATATTTATGGGACTTGGCTGGGTTAATGGTCAGACTAGATGATATTATATGTATTCGCAACATGTTCTGTTCTGTTCTGTTCTGTTCCGTTCCGTTCCATCCCATCCCATCCCCTCCCATCCCCTCCCATCCCATCCCATCCCATCCCATCCCATCCCATCCCAATCCTCCCTGACCATGCTTCCGGGACTTTGTTTCAGATCTCAGTGAAATTTATAAAGAAGTATATTTACATGATTTACAAGCTTGAAATTCAGACTCCGTATTAGGCTTCCGAAAGAGGATGTGGAAGACCAGCTCTAAGTATCAAAAATCGATAAAACAGGACATGGGGGCACACTAATACTTGCAGAGACCATGTACACATCGAAAACATCCTCATAAAATCAGAGAAGGGTTTTTCCCCCAAACGGATGTCTCCTCAGGACAAGCTTGCTGAAGGGGAAGATTTGGGGAGGAGCGAAGGAAAAGAAAGGAAGAAGCACAGGAATAAATTCATTTTAAGCATGCACAGGAGTAAGGAAAACTGTAAATATATCCAGGGTTATAAATGATAACTGGAGCAAAGGGCTTTTAAAGATGTGAAATCTACCTGCTCTGGCTAGCAGAGCTGAAGACAAATAAAAACTTACGATCTGTGTGAGACAGTTTGCTGCATGTTTGTCCTTGCCAGCACTGCTGTCTTTTCCACTGAGGAAAATGGACTTTTTTGTTGCTGTGGAAAAGACAGTGGCCTGGAGTGATACCTGGAAAGCAGCTCCTGTGCTGCTGCATAGCCCTGATACATATAAAATGAGAGGTGCTCTTAATTATAAACAAGTCTCAGGCCTTGATTATTTGGAGGAGAATATTTGAGCGGTCAGCTCCTATTGCAGTCTTAATCACAGCAGAAACATAATTAATAAATTCTTTTCCTTCTGCATTATGTAAATATTTTTATGGGCTGTGTCAGCTCTTCTGTGAGTGAGAGCTTGTTTTAATCACTCGAGAGAGGATCTGGCTGACATAGATGCAGATCTGCTGAATATAGGAATGTGTAGTCTGGTGGAGTTGCTTTTCAAAGCAAAGTTTTCAGACTTTCTATTTATTTCCAGCTGCTCTTTTGTTTCATACCTTTGATACAGCACGTGTGACAGACAGTCAATGTGTGAAGTGAAGGCTGTATCAGACTAAGAATTAATTTGAAGGGATGAGATTACTTTACATGTATTACCGCAGTGAGACTTTGGTCATACATGTCCTGGGCAGTTTTTAACAGGGAAATTGATGCAGCCATATTTTACTAGTCAATTTTTGCTGTTAATCATAGAACCTGTTAGGACACTATATTGATAATAATCATGCTATTTGCTATGGTATTTATGATACTGTTTAACACACAGTTTCCATGTCTTTATCAGAGTAATACACTCCTTCCACACCTTCCTTTCCTTCCTTCCTTCCTTCCTTCCTTCCTTCCTTCCTTCCTTCCTTCCTTCCCGCCCGNCCTCTCTCTTTTTTCCTCTGCCCCTTTGATATGCTGACACAGTTACCAGATAAAGGAGTCCCGTGGTGAGCTGTCCAAATTATGTTGTTCCTGGAGTGGCATCCAAACCCTGCTGATACACTCTCCTCCGTGTTTTTAGCTGCGTTTCCCATTACCAGTGGCTCCATTGGCCAACGGGCTGTGGTGCAGTCAGTAGGGGAAGAGCAGTCTTGGAGCAGCTGGGAATGTCACCATTTCCTCACACTTGCAGAAACACTGCTGCCACGTCTAGGAGCTTGTTTGAGTTTGTACCCTAGAACTTCTGCTGGGTAGGACTTGAAAATATATACAGATTCTGGCAAAAAAAAAAAAAAAAAAAAAAAAAAAAAAAAAAAAAAAAAAAAAAAAAGAGGAAGAAGAAAGGGACCCTGCTTTGTGCAGTGAGATTTTGTGTCACACCCCCTTCTCCCCCTTCCCCCCCTTCTCCTGCTGCTTTTTTAATTAGCTTTTCTTCTCTCCAGCAAGGAGGGTAATGAAAGGCACTTTCTTTCTGTTTGTTTTGTTGTTGTTGCTGCTTTAGGTTGCTTTAGTTGGGTTGGGATTTTTTGGTTGTTTTTGCGTTTTGTTTTGTTTCCTTTTGATGGGGGCTTTTTGGCTGGTTTGTTTTCAGATTGTGCCTATCATCAGTGCAGGAAAAGGTTTGCTATGCTTTTTTTTTTTTTTTTCTCTACTTTATTTTAGTTCTTACCAGTTTCAGAGGCTCTGACTTTTTTCCCAGTGGGCCCGCTACTCTTTTCATGGCCTGGGGCAGAGACACATGAGAGAAAAACTGGCCTTGGTGAGGCTGGTAGAGGCATGTGGTAGGAGGGGGATGTTTCTGGACCTCTGTGGCTACTCTGGTCCAGGCAGCCAGCCCTGTATGACATTTGTTCACCATCTAGCAAAGTCTCGACAGCCTGCACTGAATTTACTTACTGGCAGATGCCCCAGGGACACAGACATGGCATTTATCAGGTGCCAGGTAGCAAACTCTGCTGCCTCAGCCGATAGATTGAAGAGCCACTACTGTATCAAGAAAACAGTATTATGTACAAAGCACCTATTAATAGTCTTATCTCTGTCTACAGTGAATTGGCGTGATATGCTCAGGCTTCTACCCAAACTGCAAATTCAAAATGTTGTTTGGGTTGAGCAGACCACAGGGCAGAAAAGCAGTTTTGAGCAAGCTCCTAATCCAATATAACTGCAACTACCCACAGTGAAGCTCCAGGTGATAAAGATTGCTCCTGAGCACATCCATCAGTCTCTGTGCAGCCTGACGTGGCTGCCCTTGTCCAAGCATTGACTGTTCTTTGTTCATTGGCTTCCTCCCCCGTATCACAGGTTGGAGGCTATGGCTGTTCTCCAGGAGGTGAGTTTTGCCCTCCTACTGGCAGATGCTGCCTGTGCCCTTCTCTGACCGAAACCTCCTTCCTGCCTGTTTTGTATGCCACTTCAATCACCAGTGTTCATGGCACTAAATTCTGTCTAGCCATCCATCACAAGACATTCAGGGCATCCGTCATGATATGATTCATTTGAACAATCTATGTTCATTATTAATCTTCCCTTACTGCAGGCTAAAGTAACCTTGGCTTGTAAGGTCTCTCTTCTTCTCAAAACTGTCTTTACTATAATTGCATTTTATGCTGTATCTGCTTGCTTGTTTGCTTCTTAGTGCTTCACAGGGTGTTGTCCCTCTTCATAACTTCTGAACTGTGCCATTCATCCTGAAAATATTCATTGGGGATTAATATACAGACAATCACCAGTGTGACTGTAGCTTCTGAAAGTCTGCTTTGAAATATAGCTCATCCTTCACCAGGCTGAAGGGGTTAAACACACAAATCCTGATCTTCTTTCCTAAGTTCTTGCTCTCCTTCCTCCCAAAAAAGAGGAATTTGGAACCTTAACAGAACAGAGACAGGTTGTGTTTTTTCAACCTCGTGCTTTTTAGTGTTAATCTAAACAAATTCCACCTGGTTTCCCTGCTGACCATCCAGAAACTGCTGGGTGCACAACACTGTTGAATGTGTGCACCCTTGCAGGTTGCCCATTCTTCAGGGTTAGTTCCTTTAGTCCCCTTCAGATACAGCAGGATTTCTCATGAGACTAATTCACATCAGTGCTCAGCCAGTGCCCAGGGGAGGGACAAAGTGCAGGAAGCCTCAATTGCTCTATTGCAAGCCCTGTTATTGCTCCTAAGGAGAGGACGACATAAATAGGTGAGGGGATTCCTAAAATGCAACAAGGAGATGAGCTGACCCTAGACAGCCTATGGGACCACTTTGAGTCAGGGACACCAAATCCTGGCCATTGACTGGGATCCCCAGCTGCACCCTAGGGGTAGCAGAGAATGAATATGCCACAAAATTATTATGGATCTGCTACCAAGCCCTGCTTGCTTCCTGCATGTCATGGTTTAGGAGTTCCAGCCAGAACCAGGACACCCACAGCAAGGAAGACACATTTGCTCAGCACCTCTCAGATCTGCCAAAGCAAAATGGCTCTGGGAACCTACGCTCAAACCTTATTATGCCTTCCAGGGCACAGCTCTAATTCATGCTCCTAAACAGTTACAGCAAGGGATGGACAAGCCCACATCATCCCTGATTTGTCAGGAAACAGGAAAACCCTTTGGCTTTTTTTTTTTTTTTTTCTTAAAGCAGGGTGGAATACTGAAAGGCAAATACATTCTGTTGTATTCAAGGTTAAATAGCTCTAACACTGGTTTGATTTAGCTACTGATACATGACTTACAAGTGTGATCAAGTGTCAACTAGCAGTTTTATGGGGAATTTATATTCTGTATGGGGAGAATTTTGCAAGAAAATTTCTTGATAACTAGTGATCCCAAAAATTTCAGTAACTGTATTACTTCTTTTGGCTAATGAGAGCTGGAATCTCCCATCCCTACCATGCAGAATCAATGCTGTGGCATTTTTATCCTCCTAGGAGCAGAAGAAACATCAGCTCCCTTTGCCTCCATCACAGTGAAAGAGACTACATTTTACATTTTGGAGAGGAGGTGCAAGCTGCAGCAATAGAACTGAAAGCAAAGGAGCTGAGAATAAAAGGCAAGTACTTCTCAGGAGAAAAGGCAGAGGGAATACACAGAAAACTTCTGCTTGGCTGATCTGATGCTCCTCTCCCCAGCAGTGCCCTTTCTAATCACAGCACATTGTGCATGCTTGCACTGCTTTTCTCACCAACAATTTCATTTCAGCTGTCAAACTAGCCAGGAGAGGCAGGGTGGATAAAGGAGCAGCAACAAGATTGCTTGGTAAATCCTGACTCTGCCACAAACTCACTGCTCGTCTCCTATTTGCTTCCTTTCTCATGTTTGTCGTGTTTGCTTCTGAGGTACTGCCTAGGGTCCAGATGCTTTTTTAGGCATCTGCAGTTCACATTCTTAACACTGGCACTGCAAGGTACAGCACAGCCGTGTCTGGACGCTCCGACATTCAGATCAGCACTGTCCCCAGCCACCATCCTTGCACACCAAATCTTCACAGGGAATTTGGTAGGTCATCCAGTCTGTCCTCCCACCCCAGCCAAATTGTTCTTCAGTATCTTGGGCTACATATGTGCAGAATGCAACTTGGGAGAAAGCTGATCTGGGTTAGACATGGTGGATGCTATCCCCTGAAAGTGGTTAGCAATAGTAATGAGGGTAGAATTCACAGGACAGGGCCAAATAAACAGAAGAGAATATTTGGTTTCTTCTACTGTTGTAGGTCAATTTGTAGATTTAGCCATATAGACTTAGGAGGTCTTTGAATGTTGTGGTTGTGAAAGCCAAGAATGAGCACAGCAGCTATGGCTCTTCAGCAACAGCAACTTCAGTCTCTTAAAAAGGAAAAAAAAAATAATTGAAGCTTGAATATGACTCAGCATTTAGTGGTTTTCTTTCCCTTTTCAGTTGATCAAATGTCCTCCTCTATTCTAAACCTCTTGATAAGACAATGAGATCTTCTAGCAGCTCGTAATAAACTGTGTTTGGTGTTATGACCCCACCCCCGAAGGAGAAGCTAACTCAGGTTCTTCCTTGGGGCAGATTAGAGAAACAACAGAGAATGACTGGTGTTTAGAAATATATATATATGTGTGCAGGGTTTATTAGAGAACAATTTGGTTGCAATGGAAAGGAGCTATGTAGCCATTTGGTTATTATCTGTAGTAATATAGCAAAATAAAAGAATAAAGATATCGCTTAAGAACATATATAAGGGAAAGAAAAAAAGAGGAAGAAGGGATAAGAGTAGAAATTACTGTGGATCCAGTGATGAGACTTGATTGTTGCAGCTTCGATGTCCTTTGGTTGAGGTGATGGTCACAATCTTGATCTATTAGGAGTGGGGGAAACACAAAGTTTGATGGGTTAATATATGTTCAGGCAAGTTGGGAAAGATAAGGTACCCCACCTGGAGAGGGTGGGTGGGCAGTTTAACGCTGTTGCAATGCAATGCTTTGTTGTCTAGTGGAAGACCCCAGAAATGAGTCTGGGGGCACCGGGAAGTTTTAGAACTGAGCTAGTTGGGTAAGGAAGGACATAGGCATGACAAAAAGCACTATCCAGCCTCTGCAGGATTTGTTTCTTACCTGCCTCTTCCCTTCCCTGGCTCAAAACCCAGCTTGTATCCTCTGGAGGTGGGTGTTCCCCACCTCTGTCTTATGCGGACCAAAGGTTTTGCCACCGAACGCAAAAAACTCTCCTTGGGTTGAGGTTTCAGGGAGGTGCAAACCTGGCCTCAGCAAAGCACCTGCTGCCTCCCACATGGCCCATTGTTCGAGTCATTGCCCATTGACACTTTGGTCTCCCACAGATGGTAAATGGAATTACAACTCTGAGCAGAAATACTGCAGATAGCATACAGCAAATAAGTAGCACGGCACTGTAAGTAGGTTAAAATACTGCATTATACTATCAGGTGAATTCCTAGAAGACAATCAGGGAAGCTGTCACAACCTGGTTGAGGTCATCACTGAGTGATAAATGCAGAAAGACAGAAATATATCACATGCACAGCTGTAAAATCTGTAACAAACTTTCTTCCATTTCATGTGCTCTGACCTGAGTTCCAGCAATGCCCTGTTTAGGGCAGGCAGACTGTGTGCACTGCAGACTCATCTTGGAAAGGTTCCCCTTGTCTTCCATGGATGACAACCTTCATTCAAAAGGCTCTAAGCTCACCTTAATCTCCCCTTATTCTAGTCCCTGCTTCCTCACATATTAAAACCCTCTTCTGGCTGGTTCAGTTGGCAAGGAGAGCACATCTTCCAGATGACAATATCTGTAGTGTAGACACAGCCCCCTCAGCCTCGAGAATGCTGAAATCAACCCAAGTGCCAGAGCTGCTTTTTAAAATATTAAATACACAAATATTCTACAAATAGTATTTTAGCTGTGAATAATCACCCAGTAGTGCCTGGGAGAGGCAGGCAATTTATATCCTCCCTTTCCATATGAGCTTCCAGATGCCAAATAAATTATTAATCAAATCTGAAAAATACTCTGAAGCCTTCCTTCCTGAGAGGAAGGGTGATGCTAGTCACCAGATGAATTTGGCATGTAAGTCACATTGCCACAAAATAACTGATCAACATTTTCTCCACCATTTCAGGATTTACTTGTCTAATTCAGAATATGTTGCAGGTGCGCACCAATTCCTCCTTTTCCAGCAGCACCACTGATGGTGTACATTTGCCCTGTCATTGGCACAGCGACACTTGTAGACACAATCTACAGTGCAGATGGCAAAACTGCACAGGGTGTTGGCAAGGCTTTAGAAATCACAGGAGAAAACTCCTGTGGATCATTGTGTTTTGGGTTGTGTTTTTCATTTGTTTGTTCTTGGGATTTTTTCATTTGAGCTGTGACTAATGGCTGTGTCAGACATCACAAACGGAAGGATGGGGTTTGTGAACACCCCTGCATTGACTTCAGGACAAAGGGGTAGAGAAAAGGAGAAATTTCTGCTATTTTTATGACTTTTTACTAGCTTACTTTTGCAGTGTCACAGGCATTTGATCACTGTATTTCTTTCTTAGCATAGGACAGAGAGCACAGAATACGAGACAACACAGAAGACACACACCATTTGGACTGTTAATGATGCCCTGAGTTAACTGAGGACACTTGTTTCCTAAAGAAGTAGCAAAATAGTCCCAATTAATTTTCTTGCCCCTTTTCCCAGTCAGAGCAGGGTATAGTGCCTTTGTCTTCAGTGTGACCATCACCTCATTGTGTTAGGTACTGTATAAAAAAAAGTACCAAAAGCCTCTCTCTCAACCAAGTAAAACACGTATAAATTAGGAAGCAACACAGGGTAGAGTGAAATGGCAATATCAGGCTGTCGGAAAGGATTCTGGGTGCACAGTTGCCTGTTCACTGTCAAGATTTCTGTGACAAAAGATACATTTTACTATTTGTTCTTTACAGCATAAATCTAAATAGATGGTGATGATGAAAGAAACCTAGAGACTCTGTCAATTAAATCACATTGAATAAGACCCTGCATAAAGAGCATAAGCTGGCAAGAGCTTGTGACACTTTTCTGATCCTATTCTTTAAATAGAAAAAGATCTTTCTGATCCTATTCTTTAAATAGAAAAATATCTTCTTAATTAATGGCTGGTGGTATCAATTTAACAAAAGGCTTTTATATCTTCAAATTCAATTCTGCCCAGAAGGCTGTGATGCATAGGAGTATATATCCAGACCAACACAGACATTTACAGTGAGTGAAGACACCAAATCTGTCTCTTGTACAGGCACATCTGCTGGTTTGATCATTACTCCCAGGAAGTAACCAAGCAATTAGAGCCAGTTCCCAGCAATGGAAGAAATATTAGAAACAAGGTGACATAAATCAGTAGAACACAAATGAAAATGGAAAGTTTGGGTTTCTCTTTATTTTTCTGCTATTTTTTCTTTCACAATTTATTTCAGGGAAAAGTGAAAGAGAAGATTTCATCAGCCAAACAGAAGCTATCTCTGTTGCTTGCAAAGGCATTGCAGGTCACAGAAGCTGGTGGGAAATCTCCTTCAGGGAAGTTGAGCACAGGGAAGGCTCTTCATCCTGCAGTGTGTCTGCTGTACACTGTTTACTGTGGGCTTATAATCATGGTCTGTATAATCCCCACTGACCTTCCAAGAGATGCTGCCCTTTAGCATAGAAGACATAAAGGACATCCATTTTTCATGTGATCAGAAGCACAAAAACATCATTCAAAATGGATCATGAGATATCCATTTATGAAATTAATGTAAGCAAGTAACTCAAATTTTTGCTTTCTTTAGGTGATTAATTTGTTTACATTACATGGTATGCAGGTATGATAAACAATGGCTTCTCTCTCATGTAATATTATTTTCTATTAATTATGTATTTTAAGGGGTCTGTAGATTGGCATGTATGACATATAAATGTGCTTCCAGAGATAGAGAGAGGGACACTTCCTGAAGAGAACCTTCTTGACGTTTCGGTTTCATGGGATATGATACTCCAAAATGTTGATCCTTTAACCTGATTGAGAATGATAAAGGAAAAGAAAAGAAGGGCCAAATTCAACTTTTTAGGCACCTCAAATACCAAGGAAGTGAGTCTCAAGATTTGATGTGAGCTTGACTTGTGGCAAGCAAGACTCGTGGCTCTAGATACGCATTGACCTTGCTGACAAATGAGCAAGGTAAAAGTTGCAAGGTGCAAGACTGGCATTTTGTTATGATGACTTTTACTTGTAAATATTCTGCTAAACAGCAGCTTAACAGTGAGAAAATACTTACTGTAAATCCTCACACCAGCAAGGAATAACAGTCTTCTGGAAGCTGCAAAGGAAATATATAGCAGCATTTTTCAGACCAGCTTGGAAGAATTCAACTACAAACGCAGTGCACAGGGATGAATTTAGTAGGATGACTCAGTGACTCTTAAACCTCCCTTACTACCCTCCCTCTCCACTGGCATCTCTTGTATGTATGAGCTTCTTCAGGACAAGGCATATGGGCTGCCCTCCTCCCTTTCACTGGCTCTCAGTGCACAAGATAAATGGGCTTTCGCCCAACGAAGGAAATGGAAAAACTCTTGTTTCAAGGTGATTTTTGCAGTGGAATTCTCCTTGAAGAGGCTGACAATGAAATGGTATCTGTGACTGCCTCTCTGCTCTGATCATCCTGTTGAACCAAATTCCAATAACACAGAGACATGCACCCTTGGAAGTCTCCACATGCAAATTCTACAAAGAAATGCAGTTCTGTGTGCTCCACAGACTTCCCTACTTGCCTACAGGTTTTGAGCAGAACTGATTCAGATTTAAACTGAAGGCTCTTCCTGTGCCTCTTAATCACCTTTCCTCACGCAGCGTTTTTGCAGCTGCCACTACGTAGATTCCTTGGGCACCAATCCACCTTTTTGCACCTCCCAAAGTCATGCCATAGTCACTAGCACTGATTTTTCATCCTAGGTGGTAGGACAAATCTTCTAGGGCAGCTCTAAGTGATAGCTAACTCATGTAATTATCCTGACACTTCACTGCACTGTCAGTCAGTTGACTAGTGATTTAAATTTCAATGATGCTTTAGTAATATTCACATCAATCAACTTTCTGCGCAAGATATTATTTATATATTGCCATAGAAAATAAAACCAGAAGAAGTCACTGTGATCATCTATTCTGATCCATGCAGAACACTCAGGATCAAGATGTGAGTCCAAAAAGAACTACACCACATCCTGTACAAATTTATCCTGTGTTTGCAGAGATGGATAACTTAACTTGCAAGCCTTGGGAAGCTGCTCCAATGTTACACAGGGGAGTGGCTAAGATCAGATCATTTTGTGTGAAAAAATCCTTTTGAATTTGTAATTACTGTGTAATTTGAAATGTCTTTAAAAATAAGATAAAAGGGATGCATTCACATGCATGGGGAGTAGTGTACAGAGAATGCAGGTTTCCTTTTATGTCCCTATTACTCTGTTTGATCCTCTTCAGTTTCTATAATTGCCCTCCATGCGATTATCTTCAGCACAATACATTTTCAAGCCAGTGCAGACTAAAACTGTATTGTAATACAGAGGCTGCTTTGTCTTCAGTACCTCTTTAATAAATTTGTAGTCAGCAACAGCATTATTTAGTAAATAATATAAACCCATGACAGGTTTGCTTAAAGCAGGAAAATCCTCAGGGTGACTGAGGTGTAAGAAACAGCTCTGAATGAGCAATTCAAATGGAGGAGGCATTTAAATAATCAACTTCCTTTTGATAGGATTTTCCTGCTGTAGTGGAAGAAAGGAAAAATGAATAATAACTGAAACCCCTTTCTTGCCTGAGCTGTCCCTGACTGCATGAAATAATGGGCTTTTGTTCAGGAGAGGAATGGCCCTCAGACAATCATCATAGCTGAAGAAGACCTTCATAAAGGAAGAGGAGGAGGAGGTAAATGGGGCCATAGGCTCTGGGCGCAGGAGAGTGCGGGGTGTTTTTCTAGTACCTCTGTAGATGGTCTGGATGAGGAGATCAGGTGCACACTCAGTAAACCTGTAAATGACACCACATGGGGCAGGAGTGTTGCTCTGCTGGAGGGCAGGAAAGCTCCTGCAGAGGGATCTGGGCAGGCTCTATCTGGCCAAGGTCAGTTGTATGAGGTTCAACAAGTCCAAGTGTCAGGTCCTGCCCTTCAGTCACAGCAACCCCAGGCAGTGCCACAGGCTGGGGGCAATGCCTGGGAAGCTGCCCAGTGGAAAAGGAGCTGGGCATGCTGTTCGACAGCAGCTGAACATGATCCATTGTGTGGCCAGGTGGCCAAGAAGGCCAATGGCAGCCTGGCCTGGATCCGCAATGGTGTGGCCCGCCGGACCCGCGCCGTGGTTGTCCCCCTGTCCTTGGCCTTGGTGAGGCCACACCTCGAATCCTGTGTTCAGTTCTGGGCCCCTCACCACAAGAAGGCCCTGGAGGGGCTGGAGCGTGTCCAGAGAAGGGCAGCGGAGCTGGGGAAGGGTCTGGAGCACAAGTCCTGTGAGGAGCAGCTGAGGGAGCTGGGGGTGTTTAGCCTGGAGAAAAGGAGGCTCCGGGGAGGCCTTATCACTCTACAACTGCCTGAAAGGAGGTTGTAGCCAGGTGGGGATCAGCCTCTTCTCTCAGGCTGTAAGTGACAGGACAAGGAGAAATAGCCTCAAGTTGCACCTGGGAAGGTTTAGATTGGATATTAGGGAAAAATTCTTCATGGAAAGTGTTGTCAGGCCTTGCAACAGGATGCCCAGAGAAGTAGCGGAGTCACCATCCCACGGGGTATTTAAAAGACACGTAGATGTGGCACTTGGGGACTTGGTTTCATGGCGGACCTGGCAGTGTTGGATTAATGTTTGGACTCAATAATTTTGAAGGTCTTTTTCAACCTAAACAACTCTATGACTCTGTGGCACCACAGTACCTTCACCACCTTTGAGCCGCCCATGCCAACTATGCTACTCAGAATCTGCTATGCTGCTTCCAAACTATCCATAGATAATTAATGTTTTCCAGCAGTGGGACAGGGATAATGGCTGGAGGTCTTTCAGAAAGGACAGTCAAATAGGTGGAAATAGAAAGGGAGGGAAAGGCAGGTAGATGTATCAGCCTCAGTGTGAACATGCTTCACAAAACGTACCCAGTGCAACCGATAATAAAGGGCAGCAGCAGCCACCTGCAGTGCTGCCTGCCTAGTGGATTACAATGCACATGGGATTCAGTCACACATCTGCTGCAGGAGGCCACATACATCACACTGTGTTCACTTACGCAAATAGGAGAGTGCCATCCCCTTTAAATACAAATTGTGTCAAACCGTACCTCATCATCCAAAAATAGGATAAGCTGAAAAACTGTCTTTTGAATTGTCTTCTGCTTGACTGGAAACTGGGAGAGGAGCACTAGGCTTTGAAGCAAACACCTTTTGGTGCAGAGACCTACAGAAAGGCCATTCCATGACCCATTTATACAAATCAAGCCATATGGCAATACTCAGTATTTTCCCCTAACACTGTTGAGAATTGACTGTTCACTAGGTACCACTTCAAAAAATAATCCTCATCTCTTATAAATGACAAACTGAGGACTATTAATATCTTCAGTTTACTGTTGGTGCCTAATTCAATTTCATCCTAATCATTTGCACTTGGGAATTTGCTTAAAAATATAATGAAAAGGAAAAAGTATATTGAGGCACATGGTTGGGAATAAGACTAAGAAAATATCCTAGAAAGTATTGTTGAGAAGTGCAGACCCTGTGTGTTTTTTGCATTCAAAATGCCTGGCAGCATATGATGGAATGGCAATCCTGGTTCTTTAACACCACGTTTACAGTAGTCATTACAGAAAATCAAACACATGCACACAATCATACACAACATACACACACACACACATGCACACTACAAAAATATCCTCTGAAAATCAGTCCAGTGTGAAGGAATGGGAGTTAAATGCCCTCTCTTTAAGAGTCCAAGAGAAGAGAAAACACAGGAACTGACTAAGCTTGCCAAATCTTGATGGGTGCTTTTCTGGCTGTATGTCTCTGGTCTTTGACTGTGGCAGAATAATTTTTCAACACCATTTCCAATTTCTTCTACAACTTCAAAGAAGATGTTCTGGGCAAAAATGGATAGAACTCTACCTTGTTTCCTGTGAAATCTGGAAGACTGTAAATGTGGAAAGGGAAAGTATTTTTGGATGACTTCCAGGGGTGTGACATACTTAGCCCAGTCCTGCCCAGGAGACCTTTATATGGTTATGACTGAATCCTTCCCCAAAGAGGAAAAGAAGAAACAGGACCAGAGTCTGAAGACATGGAAAGAATGACACAACATGGCTGTGGACAAAACCAGCTTGGACAGGTTGGGTATGAGAAAAAAGCAGAGAGGTAAGGTAGGTCTCCATGCCAGGGAGGAGGGATGGCAGAAAAGAAGGAGGACAGAGAAACAGAAACTTGGTGGCTGAAGGGAAGGCAGTGGTTGTAGTTTTTCTGTATTTTAGTACAACTTTTGATACTGTCTCCCACAGCACCCTTCTGGACAAGTTGTCCACTATGGGGTGAGTGGGTTCATGGTGTGCTGGGTGAAGAACTGGCTGAAGAGCAGAGCTCAAAGTATTGTAGTGAATGAGACTACATCTGGCTGGCCACTGGTCACCTGTGTTGTTCCTCAGGGCTAAATTCTAGAGCCAGTTCTATTCGATATATTTATCGATTATCTGGATGCAGGAGGTGAATACAGCATTAGCAAATTTGTTGATGATACCAAACTAGGAGGTGTTGCTGACTCACTGGAGGGAGAAGAGGCCCTGCAGAAGGATCTAGATAAATTGGAACTTTGAGTTATGATTAATGGGATGAAATTTAAGAAGTCCAAATGCTGGTTCCTTCACCTAGGACAGAGTAGTGCCAGACACAAGCATAAACTGAGAGAGGAGTGGCTGGAGAGCAGCCCTTCAGAGAGGAGTCTGGGGGTGCTGGTTGACAGCAGCTCAGTGTGAGTCAACAGTGAGTCCTGCTAGCCAGGAAGGCAAAGCCCATCCTGGGGTACGTCAGGCACAAAATGTCCAGCCAGCCAAAAGGTGGGATTGTCCTCTGTATTCAGCATTGGTGCAGTCTCACCTCAAGGACCATGTGCAGTTCCATGCCCCACAGTTTAAGAATGATGTGAAGGCACTTGAATACATCCAGAGGGAGGCAATATAGCAGGTGAAAGGGCTGCAAGGAATGTCCTGTGAGGAGCGGCACAGGACTCAGGGCTTGTCTAATTGGAGAAAAGGGGACTGAGAGGCAACTTCATCTCTCTACACAGCTTCCTGAGGAGGGGAAGTGGAGCGGGAGGTGCTGAGCTTCTCTCCCTGTTATCCAGTGGCAGGGTGTGTGGGAATGGTTCAAAGCTGTGCCAGAAGAGGTTGAGACTGGACATTAGGAAGCATGTCTTCACTAAGAGGGTGGTCAAACACTGGAGCAGGCTTCCTGGAGAGGTGGAGGGTGCTCCAAACCTGTCAATGTTTAAGAAGCATTTGGACAAAGGTCTTAATAACATCCTTTAACTTTTGGTCAGCCCTGAAGTGATCAGGCAGTTGGACTGGGTGATCACTGTAGGTCCCTTGCAACTGAAACAGTCTATTCTATTCTGTTCTGTTGGGATGACAGCATGGGATGCCCTAGTGGACATGCGTAGTATAGTGGAGATGCACACCTGCAGTGGCTGTGTCTGAGCTCAGGGCAGGTCTTTGTCACTGGTGGGAGCATGGACAGCACCCACGGTTTAGAGGAGGCATGTGAGAGTAGAGGAATCCCCACTTCCAGAAGAGGGGTAGAGTGCTGGTGGCCCACGTGCCCTCTGAGGAAGTGGTGTGCACGAAGCTGTGCACACTGTAGGATTACAGCTTTGGGGGATTTGCTATAAAGTCTATTTTGAATTTTGTAGGTGGTTATTAATATTTCATAGGCATCTAGTGCAGCGTTTTCTCTATCATATTACTGATATTGATCCTGCATGTGCAGTTTGCTGATTGCCAGTTAATTATATGTCATTAAAAAAAATTCTCAAAATTGCTTTGATCCTGATTTGTTTAAAACCCCTTGAGCTGAGCAGTTCTTCCACTGTGACAGCGAACGAAGTAGCTCTTCTAGGAAAACAAAGAGTACAAGCTGCCATGGTGCTGCCTCAGCTCTCTCACAGGACTAGGCAGGAGCAGCAAAGCTGAGCTCCTCAAGCCACAGGCAATCCTTAAGCAGCATGAAGGCAGGTCCGAGGCTGGGGGGATGTTTCACAACTTGGGGTGAGGCTGCAAGAGCGAGAGAGCCATCCTAGCTTGCCAAGGCTAGATGGAACCAGCACATGCCTGCAGCTCCCTCCTGGGAGCTTCTCTGGGGGACATCCTGGAGGACTGTGAGGGCCTTTCAGGACTTGCACACATGCAGGAATTTATGTCTCAAACCCACAGCTTGCAACAGTCTTAACTTGTACTACAGTAGGATTGACAGCCATGCTGGGGGAAATGTTTCTTTCATTGTGTGCCTTGCGCTGAGCTCTACAAGACAAATATTGACCTTTGCAGCTCCACTGGTTGGCATGGACTCTGCTCCTCATCCTGTGATGGAAGATGTGCTTGAGAAGATGCTTTGCATTCACACCCATGATGAGATGTGGTCCATTCAGGTCAGCCAGGGGTTTTTAATCTCCTTATTGGACTCATATGCAGCCCTCTAGCCCACTTTGCAACCATGGTAAGCCTAATTCCCTTCTCATGAAGGAAGAGGCACCCACAAGGTGCTCAAAGTGGCTTCATGGTAGGTTTTTTGTCAGAGCATGAAGTAAGCCAGAACATGCCAAGGTAAATGAGCAAGCTGTTCCAGGGGTTGTGCTTACAGCCCACTTTGCAGACATTTATCACTAAAGGCATCACCAGACAAGTGTTCTCCTTTCTTTGGCTGAAATTAGCAAATGTGATGAGCAATTCTGCCTGTGCTGTGCCTGAAAGATGCATTTCATTAACCTCCACCCTGTACTGACAGGACACGACTGAAGAGTTCACTGGGTGAGCTGACACAGTTTATCCTGTGCACCTTCTACCAGCAGGTGCAGGTATCACCATGAATTAAAAGGAGGTAAGAAATACAGTTTTCCCTTCTTCCTGCAGGTTCCCAAGTCCTCAGGCTGGGAGCACTATGCAGCTGGCAAACAAGGTGCTGTGTTAGGTCTGGTTGCTGTAGGGTCTTCATGCACTGCTTTGGCAGTGAGGGCCTGGACAGATGAACGGCAGAACAGTCACCATGAGCTTTTTGGAAACTTGCAGTGTCTAGGAGGGAAAACTCAAAGGAGTTTGTATCTATCTAGTCTCTTCTGCCCCTTTCATGTTAGTCTGTCACAGCTTGAAAGGCAAATCTGTACTTCGGTTTGCAATTCATGGAGGTCTCAGTATACTTTTCCCTTGGGGCAAATCTCCTGTCAGGGCAGAACAGGTGGGCTGTGCCATGTTACAGAGGACCTGGGATACTGCACCATCTCCGCAGTCTCCTAAGTCACAGTTCACTTTGCTTTTGTCCTACAGCTTTGTTTCTGCAAAGCACTTACATGCAGACTGCAAGCTGACATTTATAAAACTAGGAGTTAAACACATGCATACATGTCTGTGGATATACACAATCCTTCCCCTCACCCTCACCAACCCGAACCAGTGCTTGGTATTAGAAATGATGGGATTTTCTGAAGCATCCTATGCAAACCAATCATTGAGGAAGGGAAATAGACATGGACCAAGACTAGGTGCAGCCACAGGCAGAAGGGCAAAATGGAAATGTTTGTGACAATTGGATAATGGATAATGAAGCCTTTGGAAAAAAAAAAGTTTTTACAAGTTGAATGGTGAAAATGGCCTCTGTAATATTTCCCCTTCAGATAAATTGCTCAGTGCCTTGGGATGAGTAGCAGTTTTGCTCACTTCTCACCATGGCAAGGGAAATGGCATAAGGAGGAGGCCTTACTCTCTGGGCAAGAGGCAGGGGAGCAGACCAGGCTACAGAGAGCTAAGTCAAAGTGAACATAACTTGGCATAAACAGACTTCAAAAAGTAAATTATAAATGATCAGGGTGAGCAATAATGGCAACACATAAATCCTGCAGGCTGGTGCTCCTGCCCACAAACATGGCTTGGCTTCTGCAAGCATGATGCCTGCAGTGTTGAACAGGCACTTGTAGCTAGTGATGGTCACATGGAGATATGGAAGGCTCCTGGGCAGCAGCCATCTATCACACACTTCATGCTGCGTGCAGGAAACACAGACACTATGAGCTGAGCACTAAAAACCTTTTCTGCTAAGACAGTTCCATCTCAGTAGTAATGACAGCAGCAAACATGTAAAAAAGTTTCATTTGCAAGTAGCGAAGTTTTCATGGTAAATCACCAGTAGCCTTTATGAAATGAAATTAGCCCCTCAAGAGAGATGCTAAGGGCTCTCCTTTAGCTCTCTGGTCCCCTGCAGTGTGGGCACACTGCCATGGACACATATGGCTCAGAGTGACATTGGGGCCACTGAAGCCATACACTAATGGGGTTTATGGGATCAACATTTGATATCCACAGAGCAGGAGTGAGTGTCTGTTTCTGATCTGGTCTCCATACAGTCAACACAGAAAAAAACCAGGTGCCACTGGGATGCAACTGTCCTGTTTGTACCTCTCAGAAAGGGTAAAAGGAGGCCTCGTGCTCTTTAATTTCTGTCATCAAGTAAGAACTCCACTGAGCTCCAAAGGGAGCCTGGGTTGCAGGCACCTGCCCTGTAGACATCTTGGCTTAGGGAAAATTAATCTTACCCTGCTGTCTTTCCTTCCTTTTGAGCCATGAGAGGGAGCAGAACTTGGTGCAACTGTCTGTATGCCACTGTGTACAAGATGCTGAGAAGAAGCATCTGCGCAAAGCTCCTGACACCGAGACTGTCAAGATGAAGAGGAGGAGCAGCGCTGCAACCTGACCACAGAGCTGCCCTGTGGTAGGTTGGTACTGGCAGTTTCAGGTCAGGGCCCTCTTGATCAGACCCATACTCTACCCCATAAGGTGCAGGTGGCTCTCAGGTCTTTTCCCACCCTTCAGCAGATACAGACAGGGCATGCACTGCTGCAAGTACCTTCCTGGTTGCAAACATGTGACGGCCATAGATACTTCCACATGGGGCTGCAGAGTGCAGCCTTGTCCTAAATTTTCCTTCATCGGAGGGGAGGAAGAATTCAGCTTTAATAACAACAACTGCAAATAATCTAAATTTTAAGCCTTGAGCTTCTAAAATGGTATCTTAATAGATACCATTTATAAGAGAGCACAGCTTTCAGTACTGCCACAGCAAATTTGGAAAAGCACTGCCCCTCTCCTGCATGACACCTTCAGAGGAGCAACAAGAGCACAGCTTTAATGCAGACACCAAGCAGAAGCTGCTGCTGTCACTCCATCCCTGGGGAGTGACAAGAAGGGCCACCTTGGACATGATCTACCTCTGAAGAAAGTGTATCTGTTTAAATATTATTCATGATGTGATTCAGTTGTCTATGCTTATCTAGTGTCACTTTTGGCTTTTGC
This sequence comes from Dasyornis broadbenti, assembly GCA_013397935.1. Classification (NCBI taxonomy): domain Eukaryota; kingdom Metazoa; phylum Chordata; class Aves; order Passeriformes; family Dasyornithidae; genus Dasyornis; species Dasyornis broadbenti. The sequence continues at coordinate 28,875 of VZRN01003683.1, forward strand.
ACAGAAATATCTTTTTGGGTCTCACACATAAAATTAAATGAAGGAGCCATGCTCAATGTTCACCATTCATGCACCTGGGTCATACAGGACAGCTGCAGCATCTCCAGCTTGGGCCAACACTTGCATCTGCACCTGTTCCTCCTTATGGATAGTCATCTGAAAATCCCTGGGGAAAGGGAGGAGGAGTGAGGGGGAAGAGAGAGATAATAACAGTTGAAAAATTTATTCAATGAGATTCATGGAATTTGGGGACTAATACATTCTATGAATAATATTTTCATTATTTTTCCAACTCCAGTGCTAACAGAAGTTATGAATAGTGATTGAAGCAAACACTTGAATTATATGACAATGCTATTGAACTTTGGAAGCATATATTACATAAAGTGAGGGGACTCTAGTTCTGCCCGTCATCATTTTGATGCAGATGTTCTCAAAAATGGTGAAATGTGTATTTGACATTTTGGCCTTTCCTCTCAGAAAGTTTCTGCTCAGATTACCTGACAGTAAGAATCAATCAATAACTCACATGCTGTTTCTCCCAGAAAATTGTTAGCAATTTCTTTCTTTCGGCACTTCAGAAATTACATCCCTGGAGATGGCAGACCTCTCATTTCTACAGTCCCCTCTCACTGCAGGGCAGCATGTCCTTGTCTCCAGAGGGGAAACTTGTTTCTCAGGGGAGCTGCAACCTGCCACTGTTCCTCAGCAGTGTGTGCTGACAGCCCCTGATGTCGTGTCAGCTCTCTCTGCAGCAGTTGCAGGTGGATCATAAGGGGATGCTGTCAAGGCTCTTCCCATATCTCATCTTTCTCAATATCTCCTCACCATTGGAGGTGACTCCTGAACGTAGTCTCTAGACACAAGGGCAAAAGGAAGATTAACTTGTCCCTGTGAAGTCTGGCCAGGAAATCCAAGCTGCTGTGATATGCAAGCTTGGATTCAGCTTCATCAGAAGCTTTCAGTTTCTGCAGTATTTCTGCTGCTGTTCCCCCATCCTTGGCAGACAGAAGCACTGACTTCGGCATGCAGTAGCTGAGGGTTTGTTTCCAGCCTGTGTGCAGAAGTACTTCCTAAAAAAAACAGAATAATCTAAAATTTTTTTACTTGGGTAGATTTTAGCCCTGAATAATTTATGATGTCCTCTTACCTCTGTCTTAACAGGAGAGCTGGAGAGTCAGTAGACATTTCCTACCCAGCCTGAGAAGTTGTAGTTGAACAATAACATCTGTTATATTACCAGCTCGAGCAGATTTAATGATTCCAAAGAACATGGGTCCTACTGCATCTCCTGCTATACCATGAAAAAAGGTTCATTACTGAAGCTAAAAGATAATGTGCATTCCTGGGATCTGTTCACTAGCACCAGATGAACAGCACCCTTTGACATCAGTGATGAAAGATCACATGAAAGAAAAACAGCTGATAATTTCCCCCCTACAAAATTTATAATCTAACTGATAACAGAGCTTGCTGCAAGGGACTGATTGTCATTCATCAGCTAAATGTTGAATTCATCAGTTCCTGGAGGGCCTCTACTCAGTCAGAAATGAACATGGTTCATACACATATTTAATTCTAACTTTGAAAGTAGAGAGGAATTTAACAGAACATTAAAGAGTGATGAATAAATTATAAAGGCATTAATGAGGCAGATGCTTATATCTAAAGGAAAAAGTCCCAGAGGGTTCCGAGAGCTCCAAAATTACTAATAACGTATTAATTTTGGAGCTGATAGTAGATAAAAAATTAAACATGCTAAGTGCGAGTACGCACTGTGGTTTCTGCTGCAGAAGACAGTCTTTCAGCTTATTATGCTGTGGGGTATCATTTATAAGGCCAGAGAAGTAATTACTCTTTTTTATATGTCTCTAGGAAAGATTGCAGTTGGATAGCTGCATGCACTCCTAAGCACTTGACTACATGAGGATATTGATAAACTTTGAGAGGTTCCAACTATGAACAAAGGAAATGATAAAAAGTCTCTGATAAAAAGAGCTGGGGACAAATCCTCTTCAGAAAGATGGAAAGAATTAGATAGGAACAGAAAAGAAAGCTGGTGAGAAATTATATGACAGAATAATAAAAAAAAAATGTAGCAAACAAGTCAAAAGTCATGAGAAAAAAGAATTCTTCACCAAATAAGTGTGCAAAATGGCCATAATTTCTTACATGAAGTACAAAACACAAGGTGAGGAATCAGAACAAAGCTACCAAAGAGAGAGGACATTTGCTGAATCTGTATGTCTTAAATTTCCTGAGTTGTGTCCTGAGGTTTCCTGCCTTTGCTTCCTGACCTAGGACCATAACTGGCAAATAATTACATAAGCAACTATTTTCATGCTCATGAGGTTTTCAATTCAGTTCAACAGTTTTTGTGCATGTGAATGACCCAGTTGATCCTCTCAGGAGCGACAGAGCCACTTTGCACTTCACTACCAGCATTCTGGCAAAATCAGCCCTGTTTCAGCATCATTCTGGGACAACCAAGCCCATGTAAACCTGAACACACAGAGCAGCAGAACTGGAATAAATTCACACATATCACGTATTTTCTGAGAGGCTGTTGCAGAAGACAGGCACATGTATAGAAAAGAGAGAATGGTGAAGGAAAAGGATCATAGATGGTCACCAATCTGTCTAAATGAAAGAAGATGTAGTAAGTTAAGTCAGAGGCAGCAGAGGCCAGGATAGGCAGCACACTGAGAACTGCCTTGCACAGCACACCCTCACTCTGTGTGGGGTGAAAAAAGATTAGCTGTGTTCTGCCTTTATCCTTCTAAGCCCCGGAGTGTGCTGTGGCCCCTTTGACTTTAGTGAAGGTTTGAGTCCACATAACAAAATAAAACGCCCTTGAAAATGGAGTACATATGTGGCATTTTACATCAAGAATGAAAACATTAAGTAAGTCTGGTTGATTTCAACAGGAACTTTCACAAACACAGATTCACAAATAATGTGGTTTACTGGAGCAACAGATTATAGATTCTTTTAGACTGCCAGTGATAAATTCACTAGAGATGCAAAATAAAAATACATAGCACTATGTACATCTGTTCCCAGGTATATTCCAGTGCAGTCAAATGTGCAAAACTTAACAAAATAGGTGTTCCTGCTATGGGGAGAAGAGAGAAGCAAGCCTGTTGACTTCTTTGCAAGGTGATCATATTCTCATCCTCTACCATGGAGGATTTCAAATGCCAATATATACATTTATAAGAAGTAGAGGTGAGAATGTAGTCAAATACTCTGTTACTGCCATCATAAATGGAGTGTGTGTGCAGGGCAGCCAATTTATATGTAAATGAAGAATATAGAGGGTAAGAAAGAGAGAGATTACAAAGACTTGTGCAAGGATGGAACAGGACCCTGACACCTTAGCATAACTCCCTCTTCCACCTGGTTGATTGCAGTAATAGGGGTCATCCAGCCTCCTCCCAATAACCTATCACCCCCTGAGCATGTCATCGTGCCCATGGAAATGCCTTTGCCGTGCATGTCATGGCATAGCTCATGGAAATCCCTTGTCAAATATATCATGGCAGAGCTCATGACTGTAGGTCTCATTCCTACAGAAGTCACAGGGTCATGGGTTAGCTCAGACTGGGAGTGACATCACCAGGCCACTGGATTGGCCTCCTGCTCACATCAGATCAGCTCTGATGGCAGGCCACTTGCTCAGTTCTTCCTTCAGCGCGGTCTTGGGAACCTTCAAAGACTGCACAATCTGCACATCTGACTGTCCTCATAGGAAAGAAGTTTCTCCTTATAGCCAAGCTTAAACTCTGCTGTTTTGGCGCCTTCTTTTTGTTTCTTACCCTTCGTCCCTGCATGGCTGTAGAAGATACATCTCCATCTCCTCAAGGAGCTCTCCATAGGCATTGGGGGCTGCTGTCAGGTGCTGCTCCAGGCTTAACAAGCCCAGGCTCCCCAACATCCTCACCTGCACTCATTCGTTTATCAATGTCCTTTTCCCACAGAGGGGAGCACTGAACTGAGTGCAGTAACTAGGTGTATTTTAATGAATGCTGAATAGTGGGGAATAATGACTGCTCTTGATCTCTCTCTCTGTCCCTGTTCCTACAGCCCAGGCCATGGTTGGCCATTGTTGCTGGGATTTGCTGCTGGCCCATGTCCCTCGCACTGCACCAGGACCTCCAGGGCCTTTCCCACAGAGCTGTTCCGTGGCGGTTTCAAGTCTGTGTTGTTGCAAAGGATCCTTTCTTCAAGATAAAGGACTTTGAATTTGCCTTTGCTTAATTTTATGGTGTGCCTGTCAGCCCATTCCTCCAGGTCCTTTGGAATAGCGGTGGTGGCTCAATTTGAAGTCACTGCACACCTGGTGACCAAACTTTCTGTTGCCTCCTCTCACCCACTGGTAAAGATTTCAAACAGGTCCCTGGGACAGGTGTCAGTGCAGAGCACTGTGGCATTTCGCTTGTTGACAAACTCCAAGTAAAGATGAGTTATTACTCACCACCCTCAAAACCCAACAAGCTATCCAGACTACAAACTACCTGACTTTTTCCCATTCCTACCATAGCATCCCATCTTGACTACAAGAATATGATGGGAAAAAAACTTGGATGCCTTGCTAAACTCAATGCAAATAACATCTGCTTCTCTCCCATCAACATGCAACACAGTCATAGTGGAAATCAGGTTGGCCAGGCACAGCTGACCCTTGGTAAATGCATGGTGACTGCTACCAGTCACTTTCTTCTCCTTCCTGCACCCAGAAATTTGCTCTGAGAGGATTTGTTGCATGACATTTCAAGGGACCAAAGAGAACCTGCCTGGCCTGTACTTCCCTGGTTGTCCTCTGGCCTTTTCTGACAGTGATGTTTTGAAGATGTTTCAGAACAAATGTTAAAGAAGACCTTATTTAGGCCTCTAAATCTACACCTAGTGTTAAAAAAACTATTTCCCTAATTATCTTTATTCATCATTATACCCAGAGATATCTCATACCAATTTAAAATGCTGGAGAGTCTGCTCCGTTTTGATCTCAATTTTATGATATTGCAATTAATTCCAGCTTATGTGAAAAAGCATTTTCTCTTCCGACTCCATCAGGTGTTGTGAGAGAAGATGAGGGTGTTTGGTATACCACCATGTAAAGTTCCCTATATAAAATCTGTTAATATGGGAAATTATAGCAAAAATATGTTTGTCTGTTTGATGCAAGCCCATATTTTTAGAGACATGATAAGGTTGCTCTTAAGAAGTTGTGAGCTTCAGCTTTTTAACATCTTCTTTGTGGGTAGATTTATTACAGTCCTTTACTCACAGACAGAGAACATCAAAAGGTTTACAGAAGTTCATGAGTCTCTGTGCCCAAAACTGCAAGGCATCTCTGGGACTAATTTACAGCTTCACACTGAAAAAATAAAATGCAAATGTCAAGTGCAGCTCCTCATACACAGCTAGAAAGAAAATAAAACCCCCAAAATTAATCCAATTTATTCTAGAACAAATTATCTTGGAATTCCTGGAAAGCATATTGAAATACATGTGACTCCATGCACAAGTCCTCAGAAATCCAAATGAAAGAACTTTGATTGGCATTACAGGACTGGTCAGGATACTATAAACACTGTAAACAATGTTATAAACCCTGCAATACCATCCCTTTTACACATCAATCAGTCCTACAACGAAACACCTACACACATCCTGTGGAAGCCAAAGAGAGATGAAGGCCTTGCCTGTACCTCAGGATTCAGACTTTGAACAGCAGCCAGCAGATGCGAGTAAATAATTTAATAAAGTAAATACTTCGTTAAATAAACAGCTACTGTTAGATGCAAAACATATGTGGCTCAATTGAGACCCACTGGTGGGTAAGGAGAAAAGACTGAAATTAGGATGATTGAGCTGAGAAAAGGTGCTATATTTGAGGCACCATGAAAATTTACAAGAGCAGTTAACTTGTCTCATGCTACTAACAACTTATTAGGGCACGGGAAAAAAGGAATCTAAGGTAGAGGTTGATACTACAGTATATTGCTTGCAATAATTTTTAGTATTAATTAGTTCCAGTCTACAAACGACCTGGAAAAAAAATTACTATTAATTTCATCTGTTTCTTCCCATCTAACTGAACATGGATTCAGGTAGTTGATTTTATAGTCTACTTTAATTTTTGTAGGTAAGATATGAGTAATAAAATAAGGCTGTAGCTACATCTTTGCCAAACAGCAACAAGAGTTTGTACCCAAAGGTCTGTGTGATTAATTTAAGAAAGAGCTTTTCAGAAAAGATCAAATACTGCTTCTAGCCACTCTATAAGCTATTCTATGGCTCTGCTGTGCTGCTACTCAGTCATATTTATCTCTACTCTATCTCATACTGTTATATGTATTACTTTTCTGTGAAAATCTTAAAAATCAGTTTGTGATAATTTTACTCTTTTTAGGTGGATAAGTAGTTTTGGGTTAAAACTGAAAAAATATAATGACCATCCAATCAGTTTTCTCCTGTGCTGAGGGAACCAAAGAAAGGCTCTTGTAAAATGAAAAAAAATCTACTGAAGAGTTAGTTTGTCCTATAAAAATGAACTAAGCTCTCTATACTGTTACTATTTTATCTTGTTCAGCAGGCTATTATTTTCTGAAACAATATTCATTTGTGAGGCAGGAGGGGATTTCTTCTGTTTGCTTTCTTCCACAAAATGCTGGCTGCCTAAACTAAGCCATGTAGCCATTTCCTAGAGGAGGTTTTGCTCAAAACCTCAGAATGGTTTGCCATTTAGACAGGCATCTCTCTTCCTTCTCTGACGGAAGCCCTGGTCAACTCAGTTGAACTGGATACTTAGCTTTTAGACATCTTGAATTGCATTTGTGAGGATGTAAGAAATTCTACTTATACAGAGGAAGCTTAATTCATAAGAAGCGTGAAGTGTCATTAATAAAGTGTTCAAATGACACAGTAGATAATATAATCTATGGCTGAGATCTTACAAATGCTTCTGAAGGTGCATAACTTAATCCCTGGGAGCAGTTCTACTTATGTCAGGAGAACTAATCCTGTGAGCAGAGGTAGGAGTGGAAGTGTATGCAGGGTTGTTTGAGGTACACGTAGTCAACAGCAGTAAATTTTTTAGCATTTGCCTTGTCCATCAGAGAGACCTTGGTATGATGAAATTGTTTTAAAATATAAAACTTGATTTTGTTGTATCAAGACCAGGCAATTCAAGTTGGAAAAGGAAAGACGAACAAAAGGTTGAGTTTTATATGTGAGATATTCTCTTCCAGTTAACTAAATGGCAAAGAGTATGTCACCATGTGATTAATAGCTAAATATATATGCTGCTGCATAAACAACCACTGTAAATATAGCTATCTTCACAGCAGGGGAAGCCTTAGCACATATAACAGCAGGCTTGCTGACAGCCAGAGAGATTACAGTATTTCATTTTCAGGCACAAGTCTCAGTTGGAGTGGCTGTGGTCAGCAAGAAACTGTTTCTAATATGTTTGGCTGGACCTTGAAGTTAATCTATTGGCTGCTGCCAGATTTACCGGGCAGGCTTTAATGGTCCATTGATTTTAATGGACTCTTTATCAACATGGCAAATTATAACTTAGAAGGCCACCAGGAACAGAGAAACAGGAGAGTATAGGCAGCACTGGTTTGATGTTGGCAGCAATGATTGGAGAGCGCTATCTCAGTTATGTGTAAAATATTACTATTCTCTTTCCATATCCTCTGAGCATACAGCAAGTAGAAAACCAAAATATCTTATCGTTGCCTGTAGTGGTAATGTTTAGCCCCCTGCCCCCATCAGAAATAAAACTTCCTTCATGGATTTAGGTTGGCCAGAGAATTAAATGCTAAAAAACTGAGTAAGAGAGCAAGTTCAAGCTTGTCTGCTCCGACTGCTCTGTTTTCCATCCCTGCAGGAGGAATACAGCTGGCCAACTCTTCCAAAGATAAGCACATAATTTACACTGGTCTCCAGGCTTTGTCCTGAGCTAATTCTTCCTCAGAAGAAATCATACTGCCTATCTTCAACACCTCCAGATAAATGTACTTTTCTCTGTGGGCCAGTTAGAAAAGACATCCGGGTGGTTAAGCCCCTTTGGCTTTTGAATAGAATCATAGAGTCTTTTAGATTGGAAATAACCTTTAAGATCCCTTAAGTCCAAGCATTACCCCGGCACTGCCCAGCTCACCACTAAACCACGCCCCCAGGTGCCACATCTACATGACTTTTAAACATCTCTGAAGAGGAATTAGAAAAATTGGGCATGTGGACCTAGTGCACAGTCTCTCCAAGTAAACTCTGACAGCAAGAAAATAAAGGTAAACCCAGGCATGTGGCTGTTCTCAACTCCTCATCACGTTCACCACTGTGTTGGTGTAACAGATGCTATTCCTGTAGAAGATCAACTTTGTAGTGCTAAAACATTGTCCAGAGGGGCAATACAGTATAATTGCAAATGACAAATAGTTGCAGCATTGTAAAAGCCATATGCACTTTTTTTCTTATGTGCATATTGGTTTTCATGTTCCAGAAAGAGAAATTTAGCCTGGCACATGTCCAGGTTATACACCTAGGAGAAGTGTGGAATGTAGAGATGATCATACAAGAGATGACAGGAAAAATTTGCCTAGTTTAAAACAGGAAAGTAAAGACTGAGAAGAGAAACAGTTTTGATTTATATGTAACATCAGGGGGTAGATGTCTACCAAGAAATAAGCTGCAGGGCAGTTCTAGCAAGAGAATAAAAGAGTACTGCCAGGAATAGATTTCAGAAAAAAACCCTAAAGTGTTTGCACCAATAAGAAATATGTGCTGGCGTCACTTTTTCAACTGGGACAATGTGAGAAGAAACTGAAGCTACTTTTAAGATGCAATTCAGTATTTCAAGAGAAGGATTGTATAGTGTGTTGGCATGTGATATTAAGGGATGGAGCCTGATAAATCTGAAAGTCCCGTCTCATCTTGCATTTCCTGTAGCCAGCATGTTGTGATACTGGTTTGACAGTGCAAAAAGGTTACAGGTGCTTTTCATAATCCTTCTTAGACAGAGCCAGGCTACATGATGCAAAGAACAGTGATGATGAGTCCCCCAGAAGCATCCATGGGAAAGCTGCAGAAACTGCTAGGTTGTTTTTTTCAATTAAAGACAGGTCTCCCAGGTGTCCATGTTTTTTGAAAGCTGATACCTGCTGACATTAAGTCTAGAAATTCTGAGTTCCAGTAAATAGTGTTGAGCTGGAGATGGAAGCAAAGATTGTCATTTTTGGAAGCTGGTGAATCAAGCACAATGCAGACTTAGACCAAGGAAGCCATTTTTTAAGATGCCAATGGACAAAACTAAAAGGCAGAACATATGGGAGTATAAAATTCAGTATCCTTAGTGCAATTTGCAAAACCCCAGGCTTCACAACATTTGAAAGCTTGTGGGAACAAGCTCTCCCCTTGATCCTATCTCCCATGGATTGCCACTGCTGGATGGGTAGAAAGAGTAGACAAAAATGCTACTGTTAAAAATTTTTGGCCCTTCGTTTTGTAATGGTGACCAGAGCTCAAAAACTTGGATAAAACTGGAAAAGATTTTGAAAACAGGGAAAATGTTCTCAAAACTAAGAGGATCCCTGCTTTCTTTGAAAGGCTTTACACTTTCCTGACACAATACCCTTTTTCCATAGGAATTGCAAAGAAGTCTGCAAATGCAGAACCAGTGAATGAAATGAATGAACAAGTAGTCACGATAAAATGGATGGTAGCTCCTCAGAGAGACAGGTTTAGTCAGGTCAGTGTTTCCCGTGGCCAGGGTGTGGCAGTCTCCCAAGCCACCTGCAGTCACCCTGGGAGCAAGGTTTGACACAACACCTCCAACATCAGCTCCGATGAACATCCCTTGGGGCTTTTACAGCTAAACCAAATCTAACACTTTGGAAGCTCTCAGTTTACAAAACGAATTCATTTAAGTGTTTAATTCCTCAAGAAACACAGTGGGTTATGGCAGCTGCTTTACAATCCTAAGAGACCCCAGAGAAGATCTTTCAGCAGCTCTGCATCCCAACACTTGCTATCCAGCAGTCCATCTTCTATGGCATCTAAGTGGAAGTGACAGTCTGTCATGACCTAGAGGACAGCCAGCCATCCTCCCAGTCACAGAGGAAATGAAGAACATCCTTCCTGAATATGAGAGTTTCAGAAATTCCAAAGCCCTTGAGACTCAGGGTGTTATTTGTAAGACTCCAGTGAATCAGAGGCCCAGAGGCTTCAGCTGGGAATTGGGGATGAGACGGGAACTCTGCTCCTCTGCAAAGAGCAGCTGGTAACCTTAGAGAGGCCCAAGGGCTGGACTCAGCACAGGGCTGAGCACCTTTTAAGCTGTTTTCAGACTGGGGTTAGAGTGACCAGCTGGCACAGCCAGGGGAAATCCCTATGCTTTCTGCAGGCCAGATGTAATCCATTTGGTTGGATCCTGCACTTAATACTTTCCCTAATTCCTTCCAGGTGTTCCAGTCCCTTTGCAACTGCACCATGGGACCAGTCTGGGCAGCTGAGGCACCTGGGGGGCCTTACAAGAGAGTCTCAGGATTATAAAAGTCAATGGCAAAGAGGATTTTCACAGACCAAAGGTTCAGCACGTACCAAATTTCAGGGCACTCTGCAGAAAGCAGAGTATAAGCATGGGGTGTTTGTACATACATAAACTCTGCTGTCTGAGGGATGTGTCCAGAAGCCCCGTGTTTACTGCCCAAAGGCACTGTCCTGGCTGTGTTGTGAGGGTCAGGAGCAGCTGGGTGCTTTTTCTGACCAGCAAGGGAACAGACAGACATGGATAGACAGATCCTGGTATCATCATGTCAGTGCTTATTTCAGGCCTGACAACACTGGCAACTTCCCATAGCTTCATAACAAAAACTATGATGTAGGTAAAATAAATACCTTTTATTGGACAGATCAATATGATTTTTCCAAGCCTAAGTAGCTCATTTAATAAAAGGATGATCTAGCCTTGACTTGAGGTCTCTAGCCTCAAGTCTTACAACACTTTCAACAGAATTTATAAACATTTAATGAGGTGTACAAGTCAAGTCTGTGGGGTTTTTAACCTTGGACTACTTGGACTTACCCACAACTATTTCTCCACTCCAGGATGGTCTTAGAACATCTTAGAAAACTGAATAAAGCTTAGAAGAAGTTTATTTGGTCTTCACAAGGTAGTAAAATATGTAGAGGATATTATAACAACAAATAATGAAAACTGCGACCAGGTGTAAAGAATGTCAGAGACAAATAATAGCATATTGTAAAGAATCAGTCAAATTCTGTATGAGTTGTATGTGATGGGTCCCTCCCTAGAATGAGAAATAACAGTGGTTCAAATATCACCAGTAACATAACTCCCTAGAATCATAGCATAATCTTAGGAAGGTTCAATTTTCACTTTAAATTCAACACAAGGTATCTGCTTCAGCAATCTGTGCATTTATCCAGGGTCTATTCCCCACTGATAAGAAACTCAGATAATTTCTCCTGTAAAGTGCAGCTCTCTTAAGAAACATGAGAGACATAGCTGAAGCTCTGATTCTTGTCTGACATTTATCAGAAAGAATAGCTCTGATCAGGTACTGTAGTCATTTGGGGTCTCTAGATTTTGAGTCCTGGAAGAGACCATAAATTCCAGTTTGTTTACATCTAATCTTTGGTGTCATAGTTTTTGATGACTGGTACTGTTCCACAGTAGTTTGTTTTCCTTCTGCAACTTTTGTACATGAGGAAGAAAAAACATTTTGTAAATAGCAGTAAACTGTGAAGTCATGAGTGGCAGAGGGAGAAAAGCAATGGCTTTAAAATTCTTTTTTAAAGGTTTGAATATCAAGTTGGTAGCATCGCTTCAAACTAATGAGACAAAGTAAGAGGTGGAAAACACGTAAATGCACTAGGAGAAAGGTTGGCACTGTTGGCAATTAATTAACTAACGATTATTAATTCCCCTGATACTCATTGTAATAATGATAATTATGATTTACTCATTTTGTTTCATTGTGGAGGCTGTTAACCTTTGATTTCCTGGGCTCTTCCTTGCAATTTCCATTAATTACTGTCCACCTCCTTTCTAGTTTTAATATAGAAACTAAAAAAATTTAGAGTCTATAAAGTCTGCTCCAGAACAATTTTTCAACTGACTTTCCAACTAATTGGAAATGATGTGTTTCCGCTGCCTGTCTGCCCCATCCTCACACCTCGCAAAACATGAGTCTTGTTGAAAGAAACTTATTCTGCCTTTTTCTACCTTGACCCGTAGACATGCTTTTTTCATTTGCAAACTCCAGTAACTGACTTATTTTCCAGCCCAGATCCTTACCATTGTACATGGCTCCACTCACTCTCATATTTTATTGAGTCCAGCATCTAAGCTACCGACTCATATCCCGGCCCTTTTTGCTGAGGGTCATTTTCTGCCACTTCATGCACCCCCACCTGGTCAATCACCCAGCTCCTCGTACAAATTACCTTCCTCATTAGGTCCTCCTAATAAAGTCAGTGAAGACTGCTCAGTTGGAGGTCTAGACCATCATCACAAATTATGGATAATCTGCCTAATGCAGATATAGGAAGAAGAAATCATCTCAGCTTGACATTATTAATTTGATACAATATGTAAAACAGTTTTCTTTCTAAAATCTAGCAATGGCTACCTCTTAGGAAGCTCATACCCATCCCAATCTACACTTATTCCGGACAATTAATACCATGTGTGAATTTCCAGATTTTTTCTGTTACCAGAAAAATCCCCCCAGAGTCCTCATATTGCTAATAGTGACAGAGCCTGGGTAAGCTTCAGTGATCCCTGTTATAGTGACTCCAGACTTTTGAAGTGTGTTAAGTCCATTTTAGGGAATTTTTAAACTGTAGTTTGAAATAAAAATCTACCAGAAGCTGAAGGAAATCTACAATTCATACTGATATCTCATTAGATCTGTAATTTTTGCTTCCTCCTCCTCTGGCAAGCGCTGGATTGAGCTGTCTCAGTCTTTTGGCTGTTGCCTTGATGGTGCAAAGGATTTGCTGCAGCTCAGCTCCCCATGAACCTTGACAATTGCAATGATGCACCCAGTACCACCCCGATCCCTGGGAGACAAGGACAAATTATTCTGTGAAATTCCCTTTGGAAGGCTGCCTTGACCTGGTTGCCTTCCCACCAGTGCAGCCATGGCTGGTGAGCCAGTCCTGAGTGTTGAGGCAGCGGAGCAGACGGTGGCTGAGCTGTAAATGGCATTGGGGCTGCCAACCGGGAGCCACAAGGCCTGGAGCTGGCAGAGCAGAAGAGACCAGAGCTGTGGGCCAAGTACCACGTTCCCTTTGGCCCCACTGCTGGACTGTCAAACCGAGTCAGCCTGGGAGATGCCAGAGGGCTCTGTAGGGCCAATGTGCCAACAGAGCTCCTTTGCAGACACAGTGCATTGATTTCAGTCACTTAAGCAGGTTTTCCTTGTTTTCTACTGGCAGATCAGCTGTCCACATCTTCAATGTCCTTCTACAAAGAGGCCCAAGGACTAAACTTGTGATATTACAAGCACATAAATATATTTGCATACCACAAGGTGACTTTAGCAGAAAATAAGTTTTTCCAGGCCCCATGTATATTAAAAGAGTAATTATTGATGCAATAGTACTGTGACAGTATTTGCAGAAGCTTCAGCATCCCCCTGCTACTTCACCATTGGAAACAAATCCACAAACCACAGTTTGTACCTACTTGCAATCAGAGTCCCTTTCATCTGTTTGCAGCTAAAGCAAAAATGAAGAATCATAAT